>BHDV01041530.1:0-14740 GCA_005406045.1 Adoxophyes honmai | reverse complement strand
TGGCTTGGCTTGAAGAACTGTTTAAACAAGGCCAATACCAAGCCAGCGCTGGCTGCGAGTCTTATTGGATACTACTTTATGGACATTTTGTGGGCATGGGGCCTCCCGTGGTTGTTCATGTTTAGATTACTAGCTTTTGCCGGCGGCTTCCCTCGCGTTAAAATTCGGGGTAACACAGAAGATATCTCAGAATCATTTTACTACGCTGCTGTAGACGATATTACATGACATGTACCTACTTCCATTTGGGAGATAGAATGAAAAGATTGTGGGCATAGGACAGACGCGAACATGCTACAGAGAAATAATAAACATTGAAAATTGCGAAATACTCCATAAAAACTTCCACCCATAATTTTAGAGAAGTGCGGGGTTATGAAGAGACAAAAAGAAGCCTATGTCACTCTCCATCCCTTCAACTATCTCCACCTTAAAAACCACGTCAATTCTTCGCTTCGTTTGGCTGCGAAAGGTGGGCAAACAAACTAACAAACACACTTTTTCATTTATAATATTAAAATAGTATCGAAGTATGGATTTCAACCCCTTACAACGCGTTGCATAACACCACAATGTGTTGTGAAACCGGCCACAAAGGACCGCGGGAACCGGTCCGCCATGCTAATGCGCGCACGCAGCCGCAGCGTGCTCGTCTTCCTACGATTTCATTTAGATGAGGCCTTATTTACGAGTGTTGACCGTAAAGGTTTGTTTTTAAGTTGGCGTAATAATTTAGACTTAATCTTTAATTTAGGGTAATAGTTATGTGTACAGTCTAAGAATTTGATGACACTTTGTACCTTTATACAAGAAATGTCACTGTGACATACCATACTATCTACAACTCAAAACAAATGAAACTCACTATGAAAAGGTTTAAAGTGGCACAGGTATCAATTTCCTTGACTGTACAGTTGCACTATCATGATGATTGGACATTACGCCTGTATTCCCAAATGGGGTACCAAGAGCACACGAATTATTACATAGACAAAACTATGATTATTTCTCGTTTCGCAGCATCGCTGCAACTTCCAGCATGTCGCCTAAAACGCATCTTAACTTATTTCCTAAGTCGCCTCTTACGACATCTACGGAAGAAATGGCGACGTGTTTTTGCTGTCTGACGAGCTAAAGCTCGACAAGTATCTCACAAGCCTTTTTCGAGTTTAGAAATATGAATGTGGTAGCGATATTCATAAGAATATTTAATTTTCTATGAGATATTAATTATATAGAAAAATATGTAAGTACAAAACAAAAACAATTAAAATTATATACAACAAAGAATTATCTTTGCAGTTCAAAGGAGACTGACACGCATCCATACAATCTTGGGCCATGATGTAAACAAATGCAACTTGTGTCAGTTCATCAAATATGGCTTTTTTATACTAATAACCATTCATTTCTAGATTTGCCACCTAATCCTTACTTCACGCGTCTTTAGCTTGTTCTCATTAACCAGTGCTGTTCAAATTGTTGGTCGTCAGAACCTCATAATAATAATCTTAAGTCTTAATAATAATTTAATCCTGTTTTTGAATTGTCGGTGTTTCCAAGTTATTTAACGATCGTCTTGATCTTCATTGGTCCTCAAAGTAATACGACAGGAGTGGTCGTTTAAAATTAAAACCAGTTTCAGGTCAGGGATTCACTTTATACTTTACGGAGGTTAACTTTCCGATTGACGTTTATTAGCTTCCATTTTAGATTAGGTTTTTAATGTTATAATTGACCCAATTTAAAAATTTACATACGCCTGTATTCCCAAAAGAGGCCGGCAGAGCACACGAAACTCTACATAGACAAAACCATAACTACTTCACGTTTCGCGACCACTTTTTGGATATTTTTTTTTTAAGATTTGAGTTGGCTGGTATAAATGTGACAGATTGCTAGCCTGTTGTCTAAGATATACTTTAACCTATTTCCTTAGTCAATTTATACGCAATGCACGGCAGAAATGGAGAGAGGTGAAAAGAAACTGACTTGAAAAGACACTTCGTGAATCTAACTTATAAATATCTATCACTAAGTGTCATTTCGTGACCACGGCTTACGCGGCCAAAGCAGTATAAAAATTAAAACAACGAGTTTATCCTGCTTGGTGAAAAATATAAGTAAATTAAAAATTCGGACTATTTCTTTGTCTTAGATCTTATACATATAGTACTTGAATTTGCTAACAATTTCGTTTAGTTTAGTTTTTCGTCTGTTCTAACTCTTTATCGTCGTTCCGTAGACAAGTGTATTTAAAGTTAATGGAGCAGCACACCCCGTCGGATCCAGAATATTAAACTAATCCGAGGGCAAGTTTATGGCCACCCTCATTTAAATTTAGAGGAGGGATGAATATACATGGAGCAATCATAACCTACCACAATAAACAGAAATACGCAGATTACCACGATAGGTACCTGCGATAACGGGTGACCTAGATGTCCTAGATTATATCACAGGATAGGCAATAGGTACTAAGTACAGAAGGTCCATTCTCGAACATGTTAAACAGTTAACGATAGAAAACATTATTAGTGTTAGGCGTTAAAATATTGCTGTCTTTTTCTATCGTTACCTGCTTGCCGTAGACCCTCCAGGATGTCTCGCCGGGGCGGTACCTAAGTTTCGGTGTGGACCTTTTTATTAAAGTTAGTAAATACTTGCAATGATGGCAAAGGCAGATTTTTTTTACATAAAGTAACGATTTAACTTCAGTAAATCTTATTGGGTTTCCATTTTTGTTTCGTTTAATTTTAGTTGTAATCGTAAATGTTTCAAAAGTAGGTAGGAATTGTTATTGTTTTTAACTGTGTGCCACTTATTAAAGTTAAAAACAAAAGAAGATGACAATTCACAACATTCTAAGAGCCCCTTTCAAAAGTAGCAATTGCTATTGCATCTAATGTCTTTTTTTCTCAATTATTTTTGAAAAAATGGCTTCGTGTCAAATCACATCTTTACGAAGCGCTGTAAGACTCAAAAATAAGACGTGCAAAAGAGCCTAGGTACAGCTAAATAAAATTACTTTACAATGTGAGAGCGACATACTAACCTTTTGAATAATCATAATTATGGACTTAGTTAAGATATAGTATCCTTACACATGTAAACATAAACAGGTTTCCTTCTGATGACAATATGATAAATATTGCATCAGCCATCCGGCCGGTTCCGAGCATGCAAATGGGAAAATCATGCATCCCGTGATTTCTGTCAACCTAGTAACATAACTGGAAGAATGGAATTGCAAAATACGTTAAGTGATCATCAAGTATCCAATATCGAAAGAGAAGGTATACGTAGTAATATCATAAATATTTAGGGTTCCGTACCTCCTTGAAAACGGGACACTACTACTGAGACTTCGCTGTACGTCCGTCCGTCTGTCACCAGGCTGTTTGTACCTATCTCACGAACCGTGCTAGCTAGACTGTTGAAATTTTCACAGATTATGTATTATATGGTTTTCTATTGCCTCTAACAAAAAAATAAAATAAAAAAAGTTATTTACTACGTAAATCGTCTCCCATACAACAATCGTAATCGTTTTTGTGTTTTTGGGGTGATACAAATAGCGGTGACCCAGATATTTAGAATATCTACTTTAAAAGTAAATAATTAAAATAAAATAATATAAGTATTTAAGGGGGGACAAAAGACATGATATTTTGCAGTTTTGGTGCGGGACCCTGCCAGCGCGACTCCAACTCGTACTTTGCTTTTTATAAATTAGTTATTAATGAATAAAACATAACGGAATTGTTGTTTCTGAATAACTTAATACCAAGACAACTGATTAAATATTTAGTTTCTTTTCATAAAAGCTTTCATTGAACTAATTTATTCAATCAACTAGCTATAATTTACGAATGCCGGTGTACCGAACTGTTACAATAACCACAAAGCAAATACGTACCATACATACCTTCAACTGATGAAGCTTACATTTTGCAAACTTGCATAAGTCGGATGATACTTGGTATAATAAATAATCCTGGAGTGGTAGTAGAGGCCCTGGATTGGTTTTAAAATTGTTGCACGTAATGTTATGTAGAACGAATGACATTCAGGTACAGGCGACAAAAAACATTTATTTAAGGAAACGCATACAATGAATATTTGTATGAATTACAATAAAACAATGACTTATATTTATATGCTTGACTTAAGCAAAACAATTGTAACAAAACTTGTTTACATATTTAAAAGTACCTAAGTGTATACTGTAAATAGTGTTGCGAATAAGTCACTGCTTATTCTAGAATCCAGTTTTCAGTAGAACTAGATGAGACAATCTATGTTTTGGTTAGGTGTAGTTGCGTGATGTACTGATGATGTCTGTACATACATACATACATAACCGTCACACCCTATTCCCTGGGGGGTAGGCAGAGATATACATACTGATATCTGTATGTAAACTTTTTCATTTTGTACCTATTTATGGTCTAATTCTTAGTTTTACCACAAACTTCAAAACTTTATTTACGCAAAAAGGCTTCAAAGAGCACTTTTGCACGTCTTTTCGAGTCTAACAGCGCTTCGGAAAGACCATCATTGCCGAGAAGAACGCGCCGCAAGAAACTAGCTTCTCAGTGATTAGAAATTAACCCTTCGCTGTTCTTTCTTTCAGGCTCGCTAAGAACCTCTGTACCCGCAAAGGCAGCCGCAGGGCTAACACCGGCAACCGCCTGGAACACGCCGTGCTCACCCACATCCAACACGTACCCTAGCTTCGCTACCACCCCGGCCCCCCCATCACCCATCTCGCTTCCACCGGCACCAGCTACATAACGACAGAACGAGACAGCAAGCATGGCTCGCGGCGACGAATGCAAGACTGCCTCCAAGGCTAACAACGCGTGCAAGCAGTTTGATGTCACAGGCCCCATGAAGTGAGTATGTAGCTTAGTTATTGCGCGGTGGTTTGAGATCGCTCGGCGACAGTAGTGGGGGTAATCGGCGTATATCGACCAATAACGCGTCGCCGTCCACTCGGATACCTGCTGATTGATTACTGCGCATACCCCTTCTACTTTTTCCGAGCGATCTTAACTCATCGCACGACCTGTAACATTGGCTTCCGATTCTTTACCGTATATGTTAGCTGCTGGTATACTATACCAAAAATAATTTAGAGTTTTAGGATTCCCCGCGTGTGTCAAGTTTAGAATTACATATTTTATCTTTATTTGTTGCGTGAATGTCGAGTAAGGGTTCAAAGGGGACAAATTAAAGTTAAGGTATTAACTTTAGGCGACAGGCTAGCAATCAAAATATAATCTAACTTTAGACCTAAAATTTTGTTAAAAGTAGTTACGAGGCAATGAGAGCTGAGTTAGGTTGAAGTTACTGTGATTGTTGAATTTAGTTTCGCGTCTATATTTTGATTGCATTGCGTAAGCTTGAAGTAGCTGCAATCAAGGCTCACATTACGATATCATGTCCAGTGAATGACCTTGTACCTTCGCAAAATGCGGGTGTCCTTGATTCACTACCCTCGTCGCAATGCACGCATGTTATTAAAGGGGTGGGTCATAAAGTCTTTATCGTCGCGTATGATTAATTCACGAATGCCGGCTTCCGCGATCAGGGTAGGACAGTATCTGTTGTCAAATCTTGACATTGGGACGTTACAATATGGCATTGTTACCGAAATAAAGGTTTCATGAGGAATTTATGTAGTTCTTTTGAGTAATAGGTAGCAGTATAGTTAATTATTGAGAGTTTTATTTCTGAAGTCAATCTGTTTGTTCACTCATAGTCTGAAATGATAAATACAGATAACTCACGTCTAAAATCGAGTGTTCTGCTTGAGTATGGTTCTGCGTGAACAGAGCGGTAGCGCGTAGTGCGCGTTTGGCAGCAGCAGCCACGGCTCGTAGATGAAGAGCTACGGAATAGCCCGAAACGTGTTGGGTTAAACTCGATTTATGACTTGAGTTATCCGTGTTTTTCATTGAGTGAATCTGACGGTAGTTTCAAGTTCAAAGCTCATAAGTCATAGTCCAAGTAGCAACTATACTTAAGGCTTCATTATTCATCATCAGCCTTTATACGTCCCACTGCAGGGCACAGGCCTCCTCTCAATATAGAAAATGCTGTCATTAAGGGCCGGCGCTCACTGCCGGCATGGCAGAGGACGGCACGGCAAATCGTGCCGCGGCATCCAAAAATATAACCCGTGAAATGCTTCGGCCCGCTGTGGCATGCCGCGGCCTTTCTCAGATCAGTAACAAAATCCTTTGCCGCGCCGTGCCATGCCGGCAGTCAGCGCCGGCCCTTACAGATCATTCCCATAGACCACTGTAAACCAGATACTAAATGACCTCTCTCTTCTTTGCAGAAAATCCTTCGCCACCGCTCCTCCCAAGAAGGAGGAAAAAGAAAAACCCAACTACGGGTCCTTTGGTCAGATGTACAAGAACAAGAAACACTTCACAGACATGCACTTCTGCTGAGGCCGGCCATCTTCGCATCATTATCATCACGAACCAATAATGTATTAAGTAGTCTATTCCCGACAATAAAGTCGTAAAACTACAAATTGTGTTTGTGACACTTTTTCTTGGTATAATCTCGGGTAGGTTCTTCGTACTAACTATCATGTATGCATATTAACATTAAAGCTTCATCTTTCGTATGGATTTTTTGTTATGACCTTAAGTTTCGGCGGAATGGGAAGAGCAGAGGACAGAGAACCTATTCCAATTTTCCTGTCGTAAAATTTTAAATACATAAGCGTCATCTAATAATGCACGACAGACTTACTTCCTAAATTGGATTGTAAGATCATAAGTACGTATGTTAATTCATTAAAACAGTTGAGTAGAATTTAAGGCTGGGTTTCACTTTGATTAGTGCGAGTGCGAGTGATTAGTGCAGATGTTTAGTTGCCTAGGTGTGAACAGCGACTGATTAGTACGAGTGAATAGTTGGCCTTGTAATCGCACTAAACAGCTGCACTCGCACTAATCCCTCGCACGCGCACTAATCCCTCGCACGCGCACTAATCAAAGTGAAAACTACCCTTTAATTTCTCTGTAGGATAGTAAAGTGAATTACTACTCAGTATTGGACTGACAATGAAAATAGACGTAACTGGAGTAACAAAGCACAAGCCATGTTTTTGGATTTTAGAAATTACAAATGGTAGGTATTATCAAATGGGTTGCTATTCGTACGAGGCTCATGTTGCTTGAATGTAAATTTACCCCCTGAAGCCATCTGCGAACGACCGACGTCCAACAGATGTTTGCAGTATCCACAAACTATCACGGTTTACGTTTTGCTCTTAGCGGCTCAATCTGTTTCTTTCTTTCATGACTGCTTAGAAAAGGAAAGACGGAAACTTTGCGTTTACTGGGAAGTTTTATAGCTTCTAAGTTTGAGTCTTCATGACTGTAAAATTGGGAAGTAATTAAGGAAATGGTACGTGGTATGCTTGGTTTCTCTTTGATTTTTTTATAAGAGCGCAGGTAGCTCTGGCATAAGGCTGTTGTTATAAGTAATTCCATTTATTCTGTTTTAAATATGTATATTTTGCTTTGCTGTATTGGTTTAGTAAGTTAGTGAGAACCCACTGGCCGCAAAGTCTATGGAGCCTATGGTAACCTACGGAGGTATAGTGGTCGGAAATAAACTTGACGACTTCTTCCATCTATTCTTAACCTAAAATAATGCCAGAAGCGGCTGCGACGACAGTCATTGTTTTGTCCATGTCACGTTTCGGGTGCTCTGCCTACCCGATTTGGGAATACAGGCATGAATTATGTACATGTTTGTATGTAAAGAAGTCGAGCATTTAGGACGACATTAACTTGGATCCGTTAAAATTAAAATATTTGCATTTTCAAATGCAAAAAAAGTTAGACTGTAAATATGCAAACATTGGGAAATGACGAATGTGTCAAAGTCGAATTGAACTTTTCATGACCATGGTCTCTCTCAGATAAATGTGTGATTTCAACTAGGACTGCACGCGGCAGCAGAAATCGACGGCACGTCGTTGCGTCGCTGCTGCGCTCATGTTTAGACGACAACGCAGTGGTAGAAAATAGTATGCCATCCTATGCCCTTTGGTAAACGTAACATAACGTTTCATGAATAAATTACCAGTTGATGTTAGAATTTTAATTGAGTCGTGCGCAAGATAGACTAAAGGTACTTTTTTAAATAACTTCCACCCTTTCAAGGTAGATTAGCAAGAAGTGTTTTGCCAATGTAGACAACATACGCTAGCTAAGTAGACTAATAGACGTATGTCGTCGACGACAAGTTTCATGCTGTCGAGATCGAATTCATACCTAGGGGTCGATCCAGGAGGTTGCTTGTAACGTGAAGAGATTGCTAGCGTTCCTCCAGGGGCTGGGCTGGTATGAATAACACGCCGATCGGCTCTTCCACGTAAAATAGGCGCAGTTAAGTCGTCGAGTTGCGGAAACCATCCCGTTCTACAATTTACAAAGTCGTCGACGACGAGATTCCTGCTGTTGCTGCGCGCGGTCAAGATCGAATTCATACCTCGAAAGTTCTGTATTGGAGTTGCATTTGTTTTCCGTTTTCGCTGCAAACCCGTGCAATCCCAATTACTGGACAGCAGCGGGACAAATGGAGATCCCAGCGCTGCGATATGGAATTGGTTTTGTTTATGGATGTCGCTAGTGCAGCGTTTAAGCCCCGACGACAACGACTGTCGTATAGTTTATGTGTACCGTGAAATTTTAGTGGTTGTTGTTCGGCAGGGGGATTTGCTATCGATAATACTTACGAACACACAAAGTTAAATAGGTACTTAATAAATTATAAATTATAACTAGTAAAAAGGTAGATACCTACACTTTGTTTCTCAAACACATTAAGAATAATAAAGACACAAATAAATCGAAAATATTTACAATCTTGTGAACCTCGTATTTAAGTATTACTTAAGGGTATACAATATACAATACCTACATACCCACAAACAGGTATTAAGAAAAGTGTGAATAGCTATGTCCACACCAGTGCGCTTTCGCGTTCACTTTGCGTCTTCCTCTGACGCATGCCCGTGCAACCACCAACCACAGCGCATGCCGCCAGCGCGTCTTCATTGAGGTCGGATCTAGTTTCAGCGCATGCGCTGTGTTTGCACGGGCATGCGTCAGAGGAAGACGCGAGGTGAACGCGAAAGCGCAATGGTGTGGACATAGCTAATGAGAGTGATCCATTCATAAAATGCGTTTCACGCTAAAATGTCTACGAACTTGTTTAAAATATTTAGACGTTGCGAGTAAACGGTCTCTATCCTAACCTAAACATATTTTAGTTTCCCTACGAAATTGCACCAACTGGCAGGCTGAAACTTTGTTCATACAATATCGTGAAATCAAAGTGAAAAAATACACTATGTAAATTCTACGTTATTCTAGTGTCTCGAGGCATATCTTGATAGTTTTACGATTATATGTTTGAAAGTATTTCTCTTGCAAGGAAAATAGGAAAAGGAGAATTCAGAAGCGAGAATGTTTGGAAAAAATAATATGACACCGTGTAATATAACTGCTTGCGTAGGAACGATATTACTGTTTTACTACTGAAGTAAAACAAAAACAAATATTTATAATATCTAATATGCGAAGATATGAAATCCCCGTGTGGTGTCCGGGTTTAGAATAGAACATCTCTGTGTCTTACGTGGATGTCCTAAGAGGCGACTAAGGAAATAGTTTAAGGTATGCTTTAGGCGACAGGCTAGCAACCTGTCACTATTATGCCTACCAACTTAAAACTTAAAAAATATGCTACCTAGTAGTGTTTAGAACTCTTTCAAAAACGTTTCATACTAAAAATTATGATAAAATTTAATTTCTTCGTCTTGGAATAAGTCACACTTTACTTACGGATCAATACATACATACATACATACATATTCTCACGCCTGTATTCCCGTGAGGGGAAGGCAGAGCACATGAATTCAAAAATCCAGTGCCACGTTAAGCCAATTCAGGGTAACCGGATCATCGGATCAATCAATTTTTCAAATTAAGAATGTGTTTAAGAGTGATCAAAGTGAGATCAAAGACTAATTCATTACTCATTACACTCGTCTGGTTGAGCCGACCCTAGGTAGAATTTTGTTGACTTATTTATTATTTATGGAAAGCTTTTGGTAGCTAGACGCAGCTCGACTGACGTTATATTCTAGGTGCCTGTAGGAACTGGGATACATCCGAGCCCTGATGCGTACGACGTAGTCTTATAAATTATTCACCGCCTTTGTTTGCCGACGCTCCGAATCCCTTTGTTTCGTTTAAACATTGTCAGTTTAGAGGATATTCTCAATTTGATATGATAACCGGTAAATTTATTTTTTATGACCTTGCGATAAAAGTATGTAAAAACGCTAAGAATATTTAAATTACTTACATTTAAAACTTTATTTCGAGATAAAAATCTCAAAAAGTTTCAAAGTTGCCGGAAAACTCATAATTAAAAGTAAGAAAATACAGCGCACATAACAATAGTTACTTTTTTTTTTTCAATATTGTCCATTAAATTTTCTTTGTGGCCAGAATCCGCAGTCTTCCCACGTGCTATCGACCGAGCTGCTGCGGGCAGGCACGGGCAATGCGCGCGCAAACAGCCAGAGAAACCGCCAAAGCGCCGCACTAATTAAAAAAAAACTTTAAAAAGTTAAACGACCGCGTTCGATTCGAATGTTCGATTGGTTCTTGTTCCGAGTTCACTTTGTTTGAGTTGGTATTAATAGTTTTAGTTCGGATTGAAGTTGATTTAGTGAACTGATTTCTATGCAAAAGTTTAGTATAAGTAGGTACATACTTTGTTAATTAGATAGAACAAGATTTAGATATGATTGTAACTTTGTAACATTAGGTCGAAATTATCTCTGCCTGCCTGGCTTAAACATGTAAGATCTAGATTAAAACACAATACATAATTCATAGTTAAAACAAAAAGTTTAATTTACAGAAATACTGTAGTAGTTTTGTCACAACAAAATCTCATGCCAGTTACGGGTGCGTTTCATTCATATCGCGCGTTACATCGTTTTAATAGTGGAACAAGAACCGTGGTTATTTTTAGGGCTCCGTATCTCGAAAGGAAAATAATGAAACCCGCTTCGTCGTCCATCTATTTGTTAATTCCAGGGTTAGAATGAAAAGTGCTCAGCAAGATATTTGACAAGAAGCACCGTCTTATTCTTTTAATAAAAAAAAAGAAAATAACTGGAGGAACCGTTGGTGCGGGAATTCGATTCGGTCCTTAGTCGGCTTTTTTAATTGGGTTGCACTCTGACCGTGTAATGTCATTCCAAAAATATAATAAAGCGATCTGATTACTTTCTTGCGTGATTCCGTTTCGTGATTGGATTAGATCGCGAGTGGAAAAAATAAGTATTTTACGATTTTGGAATATTAATCGGGCTTTTACTGTTTTTTTTAAGATGGTAGTCCACGGACGCAAACTTTTTTCTAATTTTGTATTTTTATCTGTGAATTGATTGGTTTTTCTCCACCACATGCTAACGATTTTATACTCATAGCCTTTCATTGTAACCAAAAGTTTGTAGTCTGTGGTTATCTTGGCCGTTTAAGTGTTCAAATATTAATTAAGCCTTTTTTAGAAGCTATTATGCAATTAGGGTAAAAGAGGGTAATGGGGGTCACTTAAGCAAGAACTCAAATAAAATTTCAATTAAAAAGAAAGTATTTATTGCAACCGCCTGTAAACATAATTTAGTTATTAAACTATCATTAGAGATCAATTTCAGTCACTTTGGCAATCAACTTTGGAAATTATAAAAGTTAAAAAAAAAAACAGATTTGACTCTCATTACACTGACATCGGGTTAATGGTGATCACCCTTGCGGGCAATCGGAGTCAAATAAAATCTAGCATACATCGTATAGCTGACTCCCACCCTGTGCACTCCGCGTGAGCCCATTGTCCACACGAGGTACACCTGTACCACATCTCGTTGTTTTACCAGTTGTAAGTAATGGTAACCACTTGCGGGTAATGGGAGTCATCTGACTCTCATTTCCCACAACTACACTAATGACTAAAAAATTAAAATAAAAAAAAACTTTAATACACTGATTTAATCTGAACTGCACATGACAACTTGAAACGTCTAACTAAGTAAATGTAAATGTCATAATCGCATACTGCAAGATTTTAGGCAGTTACCTTCTAATTTGCATTTACGTAAAATTACATCAGCGGAGCGCAAAAACAAAAAACGTTCGTTTCTCAGAGGCGCGTGGGCCGACTGGCGCGAGCCATTCGGGGCTGCGCGGGGGGCCGTAGCGGAGGCTGAGGACGCTGTTTACGCGTCGGTCTCATGTAGTGTTTCGTGGTGGTGTGGGTGACTCCCATTGCCCGCTGACTCCCATTACCCTCTTTTCCCCTACTCTTCTGTTCGCAACAATTTTCAAAACTTCTGTGTGACTTTAAGTTTTGACATCCACTTGCGGTAAATAATTCAGTGTAATAACTAGGTAGATTGGTGTAATGGGTTGGAAGGCCTGTAATAAGATGTAATGTATAGCAGCGATTTAAAAATTGACGCCTATAAGTACATAAAAAAATCTGCCAAAGTATTTTTTATCTACTTATTTTTTTATCCACGCCCTCATAAATGAGATAAAGACAAGTGTAGCCCATATGAAGTTGATTTATATTTGTATAGGTTATTGTTATTACTCAGCCCTGGCGAAGATAACGGAAATTGGCTGCTTATAAAATCTATTCTTATTGATCACAAACTGTAGGTTCCGTCGTCGTTTGTCACTGGTTAAGTAAGTTTATTTACGATTGTTCAAATTAATTACTATCGTTCGCAAAACACTTTTAGTTTGTTTTTAAATGGCGTATGCGACCAACGTACTGGCCAGTTCAGTACTTCCTCAACCGTTTTTCAAATTCCGAACGTCCCAACCGCTAACTTGAGCGGGCCCGAAACGCAACTCGACGCCCGCCGGCCGGCTACGGCGGTTCCGTCAGACGCCGTATGGCGGAGCGCGGCAAACACCGCGTCGCGCCCGTGCCGGCGCCGACCAAGAAACAATACGCGTATGTCCCGTGCCCGCGCTCCGAGGAAGTCGGGACCGAGTTTGTGCAACTGAGACCGCCGCCGGATGTAAAGAGCTTGCCGCCTTTGCCTTTGCCCGAGACACCGAAGAAACCGGGTGAGTGGAGTGCGATTGGCGGGAGTTTCGGCTGCAAGTGATTACGCGGCTTGCAGTGACATGTGGTTAAAAATAAATCGAATCACATGCGGTGAGAAGTCGTTTAAAGTGCGCGAATTGTTGCGGTGGTTAATGCATGCATTTTCAGTTACGACTTTGTCTCTTTTCAGTTAACATGAAAGCAGGAATTTGAAGTGAAATAAATGTATTTCAATCTCTAATTTTACCTGTACGCACTTGAACAGGATGTTTAAAACTGGCAATTAAAAAATCTGGGTTACCCGGTCTCCTTCAATTTTAATATTTTAACATTGCTACTAGTATTCGCAACATCTCGTGTATTTTTACAACGCTGTTGACTGCTCGGACACGGAATGTAAACAAACTAAAACTGGTGATTAATATAGGCGAAGATTATTATGACAAGGTCGAAGTAAGATGGCGTCAGCGTCAGCTGTCACTGCGTTTCCCGCCAACGTATGCATGGTTGGAGTACGCCATTCACTGTCCTGCGTGGTTTGATGGGCTATATAAAGCTGAATATTGCCCATTAAAATATGCATTGCTGCAAATCTGCGACTCCGCTGTAAAACTCCGAGGACTTTTATTGTCTTGCTGAAATCAGTTCTTTCCATAAATTTGACTTGGATAACGCAAATTAAAAAAAAATCGAGTTGGTATTTAAGTGTCTGATCGTCAGTTTTAACTTTCGATTGGTTGAAATTAATAATTTGGGAAATATTGAGCATTTATCATACATTGTACCTACTTAATACTAATAATTTTAAACAAAAAAAAACCGACTTCAAATTAGCAATATTTTAAAAGTATTCTGTTTACTGAATGTAAAATCTTGACTTCATCAACAAATTACCGAAAACGCCGTACATCTCCATATAAAATTTGAAGAGTTCCCTCGATTTCTCCAAGATTCCAACATCAGATCCTGGTTTCGTGCCAATGAGACCAATTTCGAGTTATACCCTTTCGATTAAAAAAGAAATTTGAAAATCGGTCCACGGGTTTTCGAGATATCGAGTAACATACACAAAAAAAAAAAAAAAATTAGGTCGAATTGAGAACCTCCACCTTTTTGAAGTCGGTTAAAAACGAGATTTAAGACATTATTGCAAGTGGGCATCTTAGTCTATGTCTTACTTTTCACCTTGTTTCCGTCTAAATAAATATTATTGTCTTACGTGTAATCATAAATTATCAGCTGGGAAACTGTTATTTGTGCTCAAAAAGCCTGTTCTTGTTCTGGTTAGATATTCCCAATTGATTCAGGGTCCTCTGTAAACAAACTAAGTCAGAAGGGCTAACTCAGTTTGCAAAATAGTTTACATTAGGTTTGCAAGAACCCGTACATTCACAGACAAGCCCTACATGGGCTTATACATTACTAGCTTTTGCCCGCTGCTTCGCTCGCGTTAAATTCAGGGTGACACCGAAGAGATCTCGCAATTATTTTAATACGCTGCTGTAGTGTAGTATGTCTTTTCATTGGCGTATAGAATGAAAAGATTCTGTGCTGTGTCCAATAC
>BHDV01041519.1:11831-31336 GCA_005406045.1 Adoxophyes honmai | reverse complement strand
GTGGGTCTTAATAGACTGTTTCTAAGTCTTTCATTATTCTGAGTAATAGGCTCTATTTTCACAGACCAAAAAGTCCGTCGCGGATAGTCTGTCGTCTGCGCAGGCCCTTAAGGCTTGGAGGGGACCAGGACGGCAGGAGCCCACAGGAGGTCGACTCTACGATACGCCTCGATCTCACCTCGTAGAGCTCTGGTCTAGCTGCGATCTTAGTACTATAAAAGACTTGATTCTTACAATTGGGTTTTCTTTCACCTGTTCTCACCACCCTTAACCCTCACGTAACGGCTAAGTCGTATACAGTATTTGGGAGCATCCAAATATTCCGAAATATTCTAATCCGAATTTGCTAATTCCGATTTTTAAAGCTCCGAATTTTGAATGTACAAATTATAATTCCGAAAAACAACAAAAAATCCTATTGTTAATTTTTCGTTACCGTGGTTACAATCGCGTGCATTGAACGATGAACTTGTGCACTTGATTAAGATACCTTATATATGGGTACATATTTTTGGAAATTTGGAATTGTTTACATATTAATGCACTTATGTTGAAAATCATCATTGTAAACATTTTGAAATTTTGGAATTATACCTACATACATACATATTCTCACGCCTGTATTCCCAAGGCAGAGCACATGAATTCAAAAATCCAGTGCCACGTTTAGCAATTTCAGGATAAGCAGATGATTAAACGTGATATTGCAGTGACAGGTTGCTAGACCATCGCCCACAATACACTAACCCAGGGGTTCCCAATCTTTTTCAGCCCGCGGCGCACCTACAGGTTTAGAATTTTGTCACGGTGCCCTACCCTGTGTGTTTGAAAATATACAGTACAAATAGGCTCAGATAATGGTAGTATTTAGGTTGAGAGTGTAAAAACTAAAATGGTTTCGGATAATGGTCAAGAATCGGCTCACTGCGGCGCCCCTCAGTACTTTCTGCGGCGCACCAGGGCGCCGCGGCGCACAGTTTGGGAACCCCTGCACTAACCCTTTCCCAGAATCGACTCTTACGACACCCACGGGAAGAAAAGGGGAGGTGCCATTCTAACACGGCACCACACGGGGAATTATAAAAATCGGAATACTTATGTTCGAAGGTTCAGTGGAATAATATCAGTTCATGCTCTGTAGGCGAGTTAACAGAGACGATGGGTGCTCCTGCGTTCCTAAGGCGACTTCATTCGTCTAGATACTCTAGATTACACGTTTTTCAAAACAAATGTAAAACAAGTATAAGTAAAAAACTCTTTATTGTACAAAAACAAAAAAGATTACAGATAAGACGCAAATAAAAAATACAAAGTACAAAGGCGGGCTTGACCCAAAAGGGATCTCTCAACCTTTCAGTAGTAGAGAGGAGGTGCAATTAGGGATTGACAAATATAATTATATTTATACACGTCAAATGTAAAGCTGACTCGTCTTAGATCAGCCATGCTCAGTGTGGTCCACGGAACCCCGGGGTTCCGCAAGAATCTAGAAAAAAAAACACCACTCTCTTGTCGAACGTTTTGACGCAGTGTACCTATATGTATACAGACAGATTTTTAGGGCTCCGTCAAGTATTTCGCTTTCCGTTCCGTCACCAAAAAAGGTTCACTCGTCTTAGATCATGCGCTTGAGCGCGACGCGGTCGAGTTTGCCGCTCGCATTGCGCGGCAGCGCGGCCACGAACCGAACGCCGCCTGCCAGCGGCATCTTATCCGATACCTGCAAATAAAACCAATCACAAGAGGTAGTCAGTAACAACTACTCCGTTTAATATAACTAGCTGAAGTACAGTCGAGTTCATAAATATATGAGCAGACCGATGCCAAATATGTAAACTTTTGCACCTTATTGTCAATGTCATAAAGGTGACTGTACAGATATTTTTGAACCCTTAGTTTTGCTCATATATTAATGAACTCGACTGTACCACCGCGAAATGCCAATATCGGCCTGTTCCGCAGTGAATGTGTTAGGCCGTGGTCTGCTTCACCCGCCGCCCGCGGCCGACAACGGGCCGCCGCCCGCGGCGTCTGAATAATAGTAGGTAAACGGAACGCCGCACGCGGCGGGCGAAAACGACCACTCCCGAGCATTCCCGAACATACCATTCAGACGCGGCGGGCGGCGGGCCGCTGTCGGTCGCGGGCGGCGGGTGAAGCAGACCACGGCCTTAAGTTTTAGTAGGTAAGGATGCCTAACCTTTTCTAGCAATAAATATAGCCTGTTGCTCAGGGTGAATGTTGCTTTCCAATAGCGAAATAATTTTTGAAACACTGACCTGCGCGGCGACGAAAGAACTCGCTTAGCGTGATTCGTGCGTTGTGGGCGATGCGTAACGTATCTTCTTCGCCTCTTCGCTTCTCCGTGAATGGCGTAAGTTTGAATCTAAAGCGGGTCGACGCCACGCTTCTCCTCAAAGGAGGCCTAAGCGACTAGGGCCTTATGTACTGACCTGCGTGTCGACATAACCGGCCAGCTCGTCCTCCGTAACGGCCCCCTGTCGCACCACGAACGCTAGCGGCGCCTCCCCGTACTGCGCATGCGTCAGTAGCACTACCTACTTCCAAGTCTATTGGTGGATTTTTACCTCGCTCACCGCTCCGCTGCCTCGCACCGCTCCATTGGACAGGCAGCCTTGCTGTACTAAGCCTACGTTAGCACCTTTATCAGTGGCATTTCTCTTGGAACAGCTACTACAGCTAGCCACTGGGCGCGCTGCCCCAAGACGCCCGCTGGAACACGGCCGGATTTGCGCCTTAACGTGTTGCTGCGTCATTGGATGGTGGACCAGAAGGATGACGCAGCAAAGAAGAATACCGACGAGACCCAATGGGCTCACCCCAGCGACCTGCGGTCGTGGCCAGCGGAAGACCCCGCTGAAGGAGGCTAAGTCTCGACCAGCCCCCTTACGGAGCAAGTGGCTGAACACCAGGAACGGAACGGGGATGGCAATTATTTTCCCAAAATCGTTTTTTCTAATAGCAATTTTTCCATTCGCATTTTTTGCCAAATTTCTTTTTACCCAGTTTAGTTTTTTACTAAAGCTTATTTTCAAAGTAGCTTATTTTCCCAGTTAGAATCGACACAGAAACGTAGGTAGGTTTAGGTTTAGTTTTCATCGGCCCGGAGGGCCAAAATAACGTAGAAATAGGAGCTCCGCGTCAGCGGAGCTCCGTCGACACTGTTTCTGTATCGATTCTAACTGGGAAAATAAGCTACTTTGAAAATAAGCTTTAGTAAAAAACTAAACTGGGTAAAAAGAAATTTGGCAAAAAATGCGAATGGAAAAATTGCTATTAGAAAAAACGATTTTGGGAAAATAATCGCCATTCTCAACGGAACGCACCTGTGGGACCACTGACCTGCGCGTTGACATAACCGGCCAGCTCGTCCTCCGTAACGGCCCCCTGTCGCACGACGAACGCTAGCGGTGCCTCGCCATACTGCGTGTGCGGGAGCCCCTCGCGCACGGACTCGTGCGTCAGTAGCACTGCCTCCAATGCTATGGTGCAGCGCAGACGGCACACTTTTTGTGCGATCGACCCTACGGCGCACAAAAAGTCTGCACTGATGTATGCCTCGTGCGCCGGACGTTCTATTTTCAGACTAAAAAGTGGGTCACGGATAGTTTGTCGTCTGCGCAGCACCTATTGGTGGATTTTTATCTCGCTCACCGCTCCGCTGCCTCGCTCCGCTCCAGTGTACACGCAGCCTTGCTCTGCTTAGCCTACAGTAACCGTAGCACGACAGGGCGCGAGATAAACTATGCCTGTCACTGTCTAACTAGAGACGTCAGAAAGTGACATGACGTAGACTATTCCGCGCGCGACGCGACTGGAGCTTGTTGCCGTGCTAAGTCTACAGGTACCTTGGTCGACCTGTGGCACTGACCTGCGAGTTGACATAAGCGACCAGCTCGTCCTCCGTAACGGCCCCCTGTCGCACCACGAACGCTAGCGGTGCCTCGCCATACTGCGCGTGCGGGAGCCCTACCACACCCGCCTCGCGTACTGCTTCATGTGTCAGTAGCACTGCTTCCAATTCAGCTGGTGCCACCTGACATCGATTAGATGTTAAATTGCATGCGCGTTAAATTTTTAACCGACTTCAAAAAAGGAGGAGTTTCTCAATTCGTCGGGATCTTTTTTTTAACCGACTTCAAAAAAAGGAGGAGGTTCTCAATTCGTCGGGATATTTTTTATTTTTATTTTTTTTATCATTATTATTTTTTTTTATGTGTGTTCGCTGATTACTCGAAGACGCCTGGACCGATTTGAAAAATTCTTTTTTTGTTTGAAAGGGTATAGTTTCCAGGTGGTCCCATTGCCAGCATATCTTGACCTGATGATGGAATATGAGGGAAATCGAGGGCAACCCTCAAATTTTATAGGCACAGGTAATGTTTTTAGTACATTTTTCAAAGCTACACCAGTATTGACGTCTGGCAGTAAAAAAATGACTAAGCTGGAAATTATAATTTCAGTAATTAGTCAGGCCTGCTGGTGATGGAAGGTCACCCTCATTAGACAAATAAATGCTTTCAATATAGCCCAAATTTGAAGTCGGTTTTTTTTTTGTTTAAAATTATTAGATTTGTCTAACAGTATCTAGGTCTACTCGGATCTAAGTTAGGTAGGTACATAACACACTGGCGGACTAACAGGGGGGCGGAAGGGGCGGTCCGCCCCGGGCCTCCGATCTTGGGGGGCCCCCAAATGCCGTCGCGGTTCTTAGATCAGAACCTAAACTAAAGATTATCAAAAAAAAAAACTGCAGTCATGTAGACTTTTTAAGCGGGATTTTTATTATTTTAACTTCATTGAACGTGGTTTGAGTATGTAACTCCAGATAACAACATTTTAAGTTTCAAAGTTCTCACTTCCACTTTTTTTTTTCCTTAAAAAGAAAATGTACTTAGTGGGTCGGGTTCGTAAGGACTAGATTGCATAACGGCTTTTTAAGTAAAACGTCTTAGTTGCATAAGGTCTTGTTAAGCACAACGTCTTTTTTGCAGAATGCCCTAGTGAGTGGAATGTCTTAGTTGTTAGATCGACAACTATAGCATAACGTCCGAAGTTGCAAAACGACTAATAGAGTTTACGTCCAAGTTATTAATAAGTCTTGTTTGTAAAACGACGCACAAGGAAAAGTGTCTGGATAGCATATCGCACCTTCGGTGGAACAAGGGCACAGTTGTTGAAAACTCCAAACAATGAGCTAAGATAATACTAATAATACACAAAATGTTCCAAAAATTTTCCTCTACGTTTGTGTATACTTAACAAATTTTTGGATTTTTCAACAATTTTGCCCTTGTTTAACCGAAGGTGCGATATGATCTTGGTAGCAAAACGTCATGGCCAGCTACTCGACTATGGATTTTTTTTTATCAAAGAGTTCCTTCACAAACTACGTCTGAGATTTTCTTGTCATTCAACCATCTAGTCGTTATGCCATTTAGACGTTTTTAATATTTGACGATATGCCTACCTAGTCGTTTTGCTATAGCAACACTTTGATATTAGGGCGTTATTCAAACAAGACGTAATAGAACTAAGTCCATACTTAAACCCGGGCATTCTAGTATTAAGACGTTTGTACAATTAGACATTTATCTACCAAGACCTTATGCAACTAAGACGTTTTGCTTATAAAGTCGTTATGCAATCTAGTCCTTACGAACCCAACCCTACTTAGTGTCCGGTCTTACCATCCTTCTCCCGCACCACATATCGCTAATAAAACCGCATTAAAATCGGATCATCCGTTTGGGAGCTACGATGCCACAGACAGACACATACACATTTACACACACACACACACACGACAAACTTATAACACCCCGTCGTTTTTGCGTCGGGGGTTAAAAAGACGCTCTGATTTCAACTACTAAAGTCGCTCGCAACTCGTTTCTAAGGCCGGCCACATACATTCAGAATTTTTCTGTTCGGAATCCCGAATCGGACTTTCCGAACGCAGTCAATCCATACAAAATCAATGGACCGCCACACACATTCGGAAAAATTCCGTTCGGAATTCCGTACGGAAAGCTTGCGAATGTGTGTGGCGGTCCATAGATTTTGTATGGATTGCCTGCGTTCGATTTTCCGATTCGGGATTCCGAACGGAAAAATTCCGAATGTATGTGGCCGGCCTCTGTCTTACCTGGTAGGAGTTGAACTTGATGAGTTCCTTGATCCGGTCGGCGACGTAGAAGTACCCGTCGGCATCGTAGTGGCCGACGTCGCCCGTCTGCATGAACCCCTCGGCGTCCAAGTGCGAGCGCGCGCTGTGCAGGTAGCCTGGCGACGACACAAGTTTATAGGACTTCAAAAACAATCCAAAATTATGTAATGATTGTACACATACATACATATTCTCACGCCTGTATTCCCAGGAGAGGTAGGCAAAGCACATGAATTCAAAAATTCAGTGCCACGTTTAGCAATTTCAGTGTAACTAGATGATTAAACGTGATATTGCAGTGACAGGTTGCTAGCCCATCGCCCACAATACACTAACTAACCCTTTCCCAGAGTCGACTCTTACGACACCCACGGGAAGAAATGGGGAGGTGCTATTCTAACCCACACTGCACCACACGGGCAATGATTGATGACGTAATGATTGTAAAAGAATGTAAATACGTGTTAAATTGTAATACTTTCGTTTAATTTTATGCTGTTGAAACTGTTGTGTAAATGTTGTAAATATCTCTTATAACTGAATAATAATTTAGTATACTTATAGGTAGGAACAACGAGCGTCAAAATCGCTTGGATAAGGCAAAATGAAGTTCGTGTGAATATTATTTTATGCCCTGTGGCAGTGTAATGTAGCTACCGAGCTAGTTCGATCGTATTCGACTAGATGGCGTTGCAACATGATCAATATGAAAAAAAAATGTAGTTCATTCTCATTTCGAAATTTTTGGTAAAGAATCATCCCTCTTCACAAATGTATTACATTTTTAATCAGTTACAATGATGCCACAGTATTTTTTTTATATAAACTTATTTTAGAACTTGAAATCGTAGTCCGAAGTAGGCTTCGATTGTGTCGAGTAGTCGGTTTAAGAGCGACGGCGCGCAGTGCGCGTCTATCCGAAGCCGTGGCGCGTTGCTTCCGATCGGCCACGAATGAGCCCGAAACATATCGAACTAAACTCTTGTTATATTTCACTATTCAGTATGTTTACCGGACATGAGTGAAGGCGACTGGAAGCATATTTCCCCACGCTGGTTCGGACCGAGCGGCTCCCTCGTCTCCACGTCGACCACCTGAAATAAACGTTACGAGTTACGAGTATGAGTATATTATGTAAAGAAAGAAAAGCATTAGGGCCGGCGCTGACTGCCGGCATGGCACGGCGTGGCAAAGGATTTTGTTACTGATCTGAGAAAGGCCGCGGCATGCCACAGCGTGCCGAAGCATTTCACGGGTTATATTTTTGGATGCTGCGGCACGATTTGCCGTGCCGTCCTCTGCCATGCCGGCAGTGAGCGCCGGCCCTTAAGCCCGTCACAGACTACGCATATACGATAATATTTTATCTACGTATAAATGCCATTTTTCCATATGTCGATGTCAAAAGATACCTGACGGTAAATCTGCGCAGTGTGTGGTAGCTCATTGAATTGTATAGGGAGCGATATTGACAGATATATGTTCTGTAACAGATATCTTACCGTATCTGCTTAATGTGTGACGGGCTTTAACAGAAATTTGACACAGATAAAACATTTTAAGGTAGGTTTAAAATGTCAAGGTGTATTTCTTCCGAGACCCAATGCTCCTGAACTAGAGGAACGGCGAGTAAATGACAAGACGTCGGTGCTCCTCGTGGTTCTCGGTGGCTCCTGAACTTAAGGAAGTAACTAAATTAACTGAGAAGAACGAACTATCTAGTTTTACTAGATCCTTTAATTGATTGAACTATACTCTGTCGGTTTATGTACTTAAATAAAAGTAAACAAACTTTATGTCAGATTTGACAGCTTAAGAACTTTTTTTTACTACCCATCTTTTTTCGGATATTCGAAAAGTTTTGCAAAGGAAGGAAACAATAAAAAATATTTTGTTGGTGCCTAAATTTAGCTTATACCAGAAACAATCGGAAAAATCGGAATCGGAAACAGTAACGTTCATCAGATTCCTTTGCTAAACTATTTGAACATCCGAAAAAAGTTGGGTGGCAAAAAAAACGTTCTTAACCTGTCAAATCTGACTACCTAAACCGACAGAGTATAGATAGAAGAGCTCTCTTTAGAGACCGAGCGGGCACAACTCTTTAAATTTACGTTTACCTTGACGACGGTGCCGCGGCAGGGCTGCCCCACGCTGCCGGGCCGCGGGCCGCGCGCCGCGCGCTCCTCGCTGCACACGCAGCCTACTTCTGACATGCCGTACATCTGGCACACTGCGCGCAGACTCGGCAACCTGGATGGCAATATCTACAATTTGTATATTGTTCTTAAAATAACACCTAGCTCTTCCATTTCTTCCATGGGTTTAGGTATGTTTTAGGTGACAGGCTAGCAAACTGTCACTATAGTACAGTCACGAACGATTGTTGATCCCCTTGCCACTGTTCGCAATTTAAACGTGTATTCAATGACCGATGTCACCGACTAGATGTCAGCTATTGGATTGGATTAGTATTACACGACCAAGTTACAAACATAGGTAAGTGGCTCAACAATCCCTGTTTGCGATGGTACCTACTCCTTTCATATACATACATACGTTCAAAGTAAGTCTAAAAGCGGCTGCAAAACTTGGTTAACTGCGTTAGCGCCAGTAGAACAGTTTTGACAGCTGACGTAGACGATTGTCGAAGAAGTTCTACTAGTCGACGATAGGTGGCACTAGGGTCGCTACCTACATAGTGCGTGTGGTGGATCTTACATGGTCATAGCGGTGTTGATGAGACTCGCATCGGCGGGAGAACTACCAGACAGCATACGCTCCAGCGAACTCAGGTCGTACTGCGCCCGTGCCGGTGCCTTCAGCAGTTCTAGAAGATTCGCTGGCACCAGATGGATCGCCTTCGCCTGAGCCGAGAAACTACAAATGATAAGGTAGTTGTGGCCCGTGTTTCCATCTGAATTGTTTTATTTTTTTATTATATTTCAACGAATTGGGAATTCATTAAGAGCACAAAAGAAGAAGTCTAATATTATGTCGCTATCCCGTAGAAATTACATACTATACCTTATCGGTTTAGGTAGTTAAAACAATATAAACAATCTTGACATGTCTTTTTGTTGAAATACACAGTCTAAAAATAAAAATCGTTACACTAGGTATACCTACAATTCAATTATGAAAGTAAATGATTTTTTCATACCTAAATTGTTAAATGTAAAGATTTCGATTTATAAAGTGTACGTTTAAATAAAAAGACACGTCAAGATTGTTTACATTGTTTAAACTACCTAAACCGATAAGGTATAAGCTTGAAAGTCGTCACAAAACATGAGTTGAGTAGGTATCTGTTTATTGTTATACCCGACACCACACGGCACATAATAAACGTTCAATTAGAAAATAAGTTCAAAGATTTTTTTTATATAAGAGTACAGACCTTGTATTCCTGGACGGCCCGCAGCAGATCTTCGATCTGGTTGCGCGCAGAGAAGACCACTGTCGCGCCCGCGTGCAGCGAGGCCACGGCGCACGACATGCCGTACGTGTACGCCCACTCGCGCGTCGCCAGCACCACTATGCCGTTGTACACCCTGTAATTTGACTTATTATATTAGGTATCCTGAATAATTAAACTTTAGATTGATCATGTTGAAAATTTTCCGGAAAACTCACGTTTATTAAATCGAATTTAGCTCGACATGTTTCGGGCTAATTCGTAGCCTTCATCTAGGAGTCGCGGCGGCTGCTGCTGCCAAACGCGCACTGCGCGCCTCCGCTCTCTTCGCGCGACTCTTCGATAACGTGAGTTATCCGGAAAATTTTCAACATGAGTGAGTCTCACGGTAGTTTAATGTTTATTGTTTAAATTGATCCTTAACCAAAGGAGAACGAAATTCACATTCATATAGATATATAGAATCACTAGATCATGCCTGTATTCCCAAATGGGGTAGGCAGAGCACTTCGTGTGCTCTGTATAAATTCTATAAAGACAAAACCATGACTATTTTACTTTTTGTGGGCACTTCTGACATATTTTTTTAGATTTTAAGGGGGCGTCCATAAATTACGTGAGGTGTTTTAGGGGGGGAGGGGGTCGAGTCAAATCTCACCTAATCTCACGTTGGGGGAAGGGGGGGTCACGGCAAATATCACGCAATTTTTTTCTTGTTTCAAACAAACAAAAAAACGACTATTTTGGTCCATTTCATCCAGATGCCTAAGGTCTTAAAAAGCGAAGTGAGTAGGTATGTGGATGGCGCTTTATATCTGACACTTCATGAGTGTATCCGAACGAAGAAAATTTAAGTTTTTTTTTAAGTTATGTCTTAATATTATTTTTTTCTTTTTACAATAACATTTTGAAAAATCTCACGTGAGATTTGGGGGGTGGGGGAGGGGGTTGAATAAAATCTCACCACATCTCACCAAGGGGGGTGGGAGGGTAAGAAAACTGAAAAAAACACCTCACGTAATTTATGGACGCCCCCTAAGTTGGCAGGTGATACGTTGCTAAAACAAATTGTCACCTAAAACGTATTTCCTTAATGGCCTCCTACGACATCCGCGGAAGAAATGGAGAGGTGTTATCCTAAAACCGATACCACACGAACAGAAAGGTGGCTGTAAAAATAACATTAAGAAATGAATAAAACTGTAAAACAGTGAGAATCTATTAAAGTTAATTGAAGAGAATGTTAAAATATAACAAAACTATATACGGAAGAGGTTCTATTTATGACTTGAAAATGCCTTGCAAACATTTCACTCACCGTTCGTCCAGCATGTTGGTAACGAAACCGAGACAATTGTAGTGCGTCAGAGGGATGCCCTTGGGCAGCCCCGTGGTGCCCGAGGAGTAGACGATGGCGGCCAGGTCGCGCCAGCCCTCCACTGGAGTGGCCAAGAAGTCCTCTACATCACCAGTCTCCGAGAGAAACTCTTCGAAGGTCATGGCTCCTTTGGCCTCTGACTGAAAGAACAGGTTAGGTATGTCGTTAAGACAAGCCTGATTAGCATTAGCACTATATCACTATCACTGTCTAACTAGAGAGACATCAGAAAGAGACGGGTAGCTAGTATATCCCGCGTGCGGAATGAGTCGCGCGTGTAGCTGTGCTAAACTTATCTACATAATGTAACCTAGACATTGTTCCCTGCGGAAGAGGACTTTGTACCATTTTTATCAAATGAAAATACATGTGCCCTGTGTGGAGTTGGGTCAGAATTAAAATTAACACCTCTCCATTTCTTTTCCGTGGATGTCGTAAGAGGCGACTAAGGGAATACGTGTGGATATGCTTTAGGCGACAGGCTAAGAACCTGTCACTATTATACTTCTTCTGTCTGTTCTATCTCAAATTATGTTAGAATTTAGTATCCGAGGATAAACAAAAACTACTTACTTACGTACTTGTCAATTTAGGTATTGTAGAGGTAAGGTACGTATATGAGAATAAATAAACCGGCCAAGTGCGAGTCGGACTCGCGCACGGAGGGTTCCGTACCAAAAACTGCAAAAAATCAGAAATTTTGTATGGGAGCCCCCCTTAAATACTAATTTTATTTTTATTCAATTATTTATTTTTAAAGTAGATATTTAATTAAACATTCTGTGGGCATTTCAAGTATTTAGCTGTTAGAATTACTTAAATAAACCCAAAACAGCAAAAAAAACTGCAAAAAAATAGGTTTTTTGTATGGGAGCCCCCCTTAACTACTATTTTTATTTTATTTTAATTATTTCCTTTTAAAGTAAATATTTAATTAAATGTTCTGTGAGCATTTCAAGTATTTACCTGTTACAGCTATTTAAATAGATCCAAAATAGCAAAAGAAAAACACGTTTTTTGTATGGGAGCCCCCCTTAAATACTAATTTTATTTTATTTTAATTATTTTCTTTTAAAGTAAATATTTAATTAAATATTCTGGGAGCATTTCAAGTATTTACCTGTTACAGTTATTTAAATAGATCCAAAATAGCAAAAAAAAACACGTTTTTTGTATGGGAGCCCCCCTTAATTATTATAATTATTTTAATTTTAGTATTTGTTGTTATAGCGGCAACAGAAATACATCATCTGTGAAAATTTCAACTCTCTAGCTCTCACGGTTCGTGAGATACAGCCTGGTGACAGACAGACGGACGGACGGACAGACAGACAGCGAAGCCTCAGTAATAGGGTCCCGTTTTTACCCTTTGGGTACGGAACCCTAAAAATAGACCATTCATTGACTTATTATACCTCGTCTCCGAACACTACGACGGTCTTCAGACCCTGGACAGACAGCAGCGTCTCTCTGTGGGCGCTCCAGCCGGCGGGCGAGCAGAACATGACGGTTGGCTGGATCAGCTCCATGCGGTGCTGCATGTTCGCTGGAACACTCAATCGTTTGGAACAACTATCTCACTGATAAATCAGGGGAATAAGGAGCTATGGGTATGTTTTACTAAATACCCGCAACGATTGTAACACCCTCTGCATCGTTCCATCCACCTAACGCCCGTGGTCGTTCACACATAGGTACCTATGTGACCCCGCCCGCACACAAGACGCCCACCAGAGCTGGCAGGAACTCCAGCCTCTTCTCGCTGCAGACGCAGACCACGTCCGTATTTGTTGGAGACTATACCTCTTCCGCAAACACCAGACGCGCAGCCGTGAGAGAAGAATGGCGCCGGGTGATGGCTCGCTACGCAAGACAAGACGGCCACGACCACTACCGCTAGTGTATTAGCGAGGAAGAAGAAGAATACCTCTTCCGAAGGCCACATCCGCGGGCGCGAATACGCCACCGGCACACAAGATGCCCACCAGAGTCGGCAGGAACTCCAGCCTCTTCTCGCTGCAGACGCAGACCACGTCCCCCCGGGAGACGCCGCGCTTTACCAGCGAGAGCGCCACGGCCACCGCTTGCTGCGCGCAGGCGCGGTACGTCATTGAAGCGCCCGTGTCTGCGTTGATCTGGAGACATATGACGTAGCTATACACTCCCAGGTTAAAACTCTAAGGAAAAAACATACATACATTCATACAAATGTCTGTGTCTGTATTCAAAGACGGGGTAAGCGTAGGCAGAGAATATCAAACTTGTATTGACAAACTATGCCTATTTCACGTTACGTGGCCAGTTTTAGCATAGTTTTAAGGTTTAAAAACAGATGAAAGTGGCATCATAGTGACAGGTATCCACGGAAGAAATGGAGAGGTGTTATTCTAAAGCCGATACCACACGGCAAAGAGTACCACCAGCGAGAGAGCCACGGCCACCGCTTGCTAAGCGCAGGCACGGTACGTCATTGAAGCCCCCGCGTCTGCGTTAATCTGGAGTAGTGAACGCAATCCCGCTACAAAATTTTAATCCAGGTATTTGCGGGATTGAGAGGTCTAAAGTCCCGCGGGACTCTAGTATTTGCGGGATCCCGCATGCTTATGGAAGTCTTTGAGAAAGTACAGAAACCCTGTATCAAAAAAGTCGCCTAAAACTAATGAAAGAAAAAATGTTAGGTATGTATTAGAAATTTCATATTGAGAATTGAGATATCTAAGGGCCGCCGCGCCGTACACGGACGGCTCGAGCAGTTTATGACTGAGTGACGTACACGGACCGCTCGAGCGGTCGGCATCAACTCGCGAGCCGTCGACGTGCTGATGGAATTTCACCGTGCAGTTGACGGCTTGAAGCGGTCGCGACTGCTCGAGCGGTCGTGTGTAGGGGAAAGCAGGTAGGATTCGTACACTTTTTACTCTGGGATTTTTTAAAAAATAACTATTAGCTATTACGAATTTATTCTGATACCGTTATATTACCCATCTATCTGGCTTTCAAATTACGACGTATAGTTTTCATATAAAGTAGAATACAGAAGCTACGATTTTTTTTCTAAAAAATGAGAAACGTACGAAAGCACCCCAAGCGTGTGGTAGCTTCGTACACAGCGTGGGGCACGTTCGTACATAGTGAGGCGCCTTCGTACAGTCAGTGAAAATGTCATTTATTTAATGTCTAAAAGTTATTTATGGAGGTTAAAATTAGTAAAGAATCAGTTTTCATCTAACAATTATTGCATTTAAAGCAACCAAAAGTGAATAATCCAACTATTTTCATATTTATCCTAGTTCAAAAAGGGGTACTCATGAATACAAATAGCCTTGGTGTCATAGTAAAAAAAAATTGCACTTGAAGTCCATAAAATATAAAAATAAAACCTTTTATCAATTTTAACCAATAAATAATTATTGACCTTTATGTAGGGACTGCATAATAAACTGATTTTATGTATTAAAATAACTTCTAAGTATTAACTTGTAATTATATTTATGCAATAAAACATATTTATAGTTATTTTTCCTGAATTTATTTAAGGCTGTAATAAATCAACACATATTACACATATTTTATAATAAAAGTAACAGGGCTAAAACTTATTAAAAAATAACAAATAGTTAGCAAAAAAAGGTTATGCCAAGACAGGTCTTTTTCAAAGCTATACATGTGGGATGTGTGGACATAAAAACCCAAGTGTATGCCAATTTTATAATTCAAAAGTAATGTACGCGTTATGAAACTTTAATAATTTTATACTTTGGATGTATTTTATAAATTTGTTTCAATCTTTTTGGTAGAATCTGGCTGTATGACCATTAAAATTCTGTACGAAACTCAGTTCACGTTTGTGGTATATGATTCGAAAAAAACTGACAATTAATACAAACGCACTGACAGAGCAAATAGCGTAAGCGGAATAACGCGGTGCGGTGGCGTGACGCCATGCATTTTCTATATTTTTTTTTTACCTCGCAAAATGTGATGAAAATTATTGTGTACCTATCACGGGCAGTAAAGGAATTAGAAACCTGAGTCATAAAAGACCTCCTCCTTCGGCGTCGGGCTTCTAACAGACTCTCGTCAGTAATATCCTTATTACGGCCCTTAATTCACAATGCACTATTAATTATAGTCAGGATTGCCAAGTAATGTTATGAGAGGGGTAGATTCGTTCAGTACGAATGTACCCCACTCATAACTGCACGAAAGTACCCCAACCAAAAAAAACAACAACAAAAATTTATATAAAAATTACCCTTCCAGATACGATTAAATTACCATTTAAATATTAAACTAGGATTGTAAGGCACAAATTATAATAAATTACTTGAAGAGCTTAAGAATTATTTATACCCGCAAAACGTGCTCAAAGATGAATACAAAAAATATTCACACTGAGCGAAAACAGATATCGGATTGGTCTGCCTAAACCAGTGGCAGCACTGTCTCCCCGCTCCACGGGTACGCGGTGCGTATGAACGGGAATCACGCGTACAAACACGAACACGGTGATGTATTCGATAGCTTAGATATGTCCACTGTACGAATGCTCCTGGTGTACGAACCCTACCTGCTTTCCCCTACGGCAGTGAATCAATGACTATAGTTCACCGGGCGGTCGCGGCTTTAAGCAGTCGGTCTTAACTGCTTGAAGCCGTCCGTGTACGGCGGGCCTAAGTAAATAAGTAAATGTAATAAAAAAAGCATTACAAAAAGACTAGGCAATTAAGACATTATTTTAGAAGTAACTGCGCATAAAACAAAGCTTTTTAATAATTTGTTTGCGTTTCGCAGCGGGACTGAATCGCAGGATCCCACTCGATTTACGCGCGGTATTGGTTCAGCAAAAATAGTGCGATATAAAACTGGTATTTTGGAATTCTAGTATCCCAGTATTGCATGCCCTAATCTGGAGACATGTCCCACGACAGCTTAAAACTCTAAAATAAGTACTTAGTATTGTATGTGAAAGGGCTCGTCACTCACGAGGGCCAGGGCGTCCCCGCGCGCGCAGAGCTTGGCCAGCATGTGCCGCCCGAAGTGCAAGTCCGCCGGGACCTGCAGCTCGCTCGGCCCGTACACGTAGCGCTTGTTCCGCAGCATCGTCTCTTACTTAGAGATAATCTAATTATGTAACCCGGTCATTCTCCAGACTTCTAATTACCGCGTCGCTTTTTTTCTACTAACTTTTCAATGAATTTTATTTCAGATATTGTAACTTGAAGATCATTGAAACTTAGACGTTTATGGGGCACTTTGTAATTACTAACGGTTAATCAGTTATAAACGATTGAAAATTTAGATGACGCGGTAATTAGAAAAACGACGCGGTAATTAGAAAAACGCCGCGGTAATTAGAATTTTATACTTTTACATGACGCGTGAATTAGAAATGCGATGTGCTAAATAGAATATTTTAATTTTGTTGGATGCTTGAATTACAAAAAGGGCGCTAAGAAATAATTTGGACCTGTCACTATTCCACATCTTCCATCTTTGCGAACCTAAACCTATGCTAGAAGTGGCTAAGAAACGTGATATAGTCATAATCATTGTTTTGAACGTTTCATGTTTCGTGTGCTCTGCCAACTCCGTTTGGGAACACAGACGTAATTGTGTGTATGTATGTAGTGATTAATTGATTATAGCTATTTCACACTTCTCAGTCACTTCTAGCATAATTTTAGGTTAAAAAACAGATGAAAGATATAATATAAAAGTCACAGGTTGCTAGCCTGTCGCCTAAAGCATACCTAAACCTATTTCCTAAGTCGCCTCTTACAGCATCCGCGGAAGACATGAAAGAGTGTAATTCTATCCCGACGCCACACAGGATAAGTAGATATGTTACGTCTATACACATACATGTACCATCGAACCAATTGATTCCTGACCCACCATAGAACCTATTCACAGTGAACGTCATAGTGACATTGTGTTGCTTGACAGAGGAAATGTTTATGACGTTTATTGTGACAACGTTTTGCGGTGGGTCAGGAATTAGTTGGTTTGATAGTAGTTTAGATATTATTCTATAAAATATTATACACTAGCTTTTGCCCGCTGCTCCGCTCGCGTTAAATTCGGGGTAGCACAGAAGAGATAGCACACATACCAATTTATTGCTTTCTACATTGAAAATTGCAGAATTCTCCACAAACTTCCACCCCTCACTTTAGGGAAATGGGGGGTTTTGAAGAGACAAAAAGTAGGCTATGTCACTCACCATGCCCTAAACTATCTCTACCTAAAAAAATATCACGTCAATTCATCGCTCCGTTTAGCCGTGAAAGACGGACAAACAAACCAACAAACACACTTTCACATTTATATATTAATAGTACGAATATAAACATACTTATCAGTATAATTTACTACCTATTCTAATTACCGCGCTCACTTTTGATGCGTGAATTAGACGTGGGAATTAGGGATTCTTGATAAACATAAAATAACTTTTTAGAGATACAAGCAATAATCTCCAGAATCTGTTATCTATTAAATATTGCGAACTTTAATGTGTTCTCCAACTCTCAGAGAAATTAAGTTGCTGGTTGATTTTAAAAATGTGAACTTGGTAATTAGAAATTTCGTGAACCACAACGCGGTAATTAGATAATTACGTTTATAACTCGTGGCCCGATGCAGCTAACATAACTATCCCGCACGAGGCTTTGGGCACGACTGACGGCTTAACCAAAATGCGGTAGCGACATCCGTGCCTACATTCAGAAGACTTGTGCGATGAAAAAAGAAAGCGTCGCGGAAATTAGGATACGTTTCGAGACAAAGTGAGTACAATTGATATCTTAGTGGTATATTACTGTATTTATTAGATTTTTTTTTGGCAATGAAAACATACATTCTTATGTGAAATAAACTTGCTTACATTGTTTTTTCTTTAACTATATCATCAGGAGAAATTGAAATGTAAGCAGTTTCGGTAGTAGGACGCGACGCGGAAATTAGGAGAATGGGGTATTAAGTATTTTTTTCACCCAGAAGAGTTTTATATATGTACTTGAAAATGCATGTACAGCTCAATACAAATATCTTTTACGATCTAAAAATACAAGGTATACTAATATCTGTAATTTTATAATTTTAAAGAGCGAGGACATGAAAAATGTACGTCTGGAGAATGACCGAACCAACAAAAAAATCATTTTCGATACAAGCTTTTTTTTGCCAACTGTACCTACCTACTTCATTGTCACACATACATACATATTCTCACGAGACGAGAGTGCCACGTTTAGCAATTTCAAGGTAACCAGATGGTTAAACGTGATATTGTAGTGACAGGTTGCTAGGCTGCTAGCCCATCGCCCACAATACACTAACCCTTTCCCATAGTCGACTCTTATGTCACCCACGAAAGGAAAGGGGGAGGTGCTATTCTAACCCGACACCACACGGGGACACAGGGGTACTTCATTGTCATCCATCCTAAATTATGTGCACCAGATTTAAAAGTCCATCAGAGCAACCGTTGACGAGTTCCCTCCATCGGAGACAGTCCCGGCTGGGCCTCCAGAAGTCCACTACCGGATTATTGTATTGTCATCCAAGTTACGTAGGTATACCAAGTTTCAGCTCAATCGGTCAATGGGAAGTGGTTGAAATCTTCCTTGCAAGATTTGTAAACATACCTACATACAAAAGTGAAGTTCTCTCTGGATGAAGGTGGATACTTTCCCTGAACAACGTATTGTATGTATGTAGTATGTACCTACGCGATAGATGTACATACATACATACATACATATTCTCACGCCTGTATTCCCAAGAGGGGTAGGCAGAGCACGTGAATTCAAAAATCCAGTGCCACGTTTAGCAATTTCAGGGTATCCAGATGGTTAAACGTGATATTGCAGTGACAGGTTGCTAGCCCATCGCCCACAATACACTAACCCTTTCCCAGAGTCGACTCTTACGACACCCACGGGAAGAGAGAGGTGCTATTCTAACCCGCCACCACACAGGAATAGCTAGGCGATAGATGTATTGGCACAAATAGTTAAATTAGATACTCACCCGTAGCCCCGAATGCGTTATGCTTAAAGAAAATGGCGCCGTTGTATGAGAATACGTGACATATGCGAATTAAATAAGTCATTGAACAGATTTATAGAGTACTTACATTGTCACGACGCTGCGTTTATAGCTTTATTCATAGCGTAAACCGGCCATTACACCGAGTCGTTCACTTAAAGGTCCGACCACACCGCAGCTTAAAATACGCTGACGCACCATACAGGCATACATTCATACCGTACCGTCACCGTTTTTTAAGCAGCGGTGTGGGGTAGCATGCGTCAAATACGGTACGCATACGACGCGTCACTGCGATTCCGTATCGTGACCGTTTTTTAAGCTGCGGTGTGGTCGGACCTTTATGCGGTTGCTGTATGTATATCGGCCGACGCCTAGTCAGCAGGCACGATAGGGCCCGAGCAGAGCTGCGCGCGAGATAGACTATACCTGCGGATATTGTAGGTGTCCCCCCCCCCTAGAATTCG
>BHDV01041464.1:104303-118203 GCA_005406045.1 Adoxophyes honmai | reverse complement strand
TTTCTTCAATATGCAATCTCCAGATTGTATATAAGCTTCTTGGCGATAGTGTAACCTTGACGTGTAGGTGGCGCTGCTGACACCACACCACATACCTTTCTTGTAGTCTGCTAGTTTGTACAGCACAGTATGATCCTCGCTGCTAGGCTGTGAGATGACTCTGTCGAGAACGGAACCCACGGCCTGCACGCGCGGCGAGCACAACTTGCCTATAGTGCCTCCCATAGTGCTGGAATACGATAGCTTATAGTAACTACTAGATGAGAGCTGACATTCTGGGGAATTCTGTAGGCTTAGCATGGCAACACATGCGAGATGCGACCACTGCGACCTGTCATTTTCTGACGTCTTTACAGTCTACTCGCTATGTCAAAAGTGTCAATTCATGAGTTGGCTAGCACACTAACCTTTCAACTAGTGACTTAGTCACTTGCTCAAATTAATGTCACACCATGACACAAAAATTGTATAACACATTTATATCTGATAGTATGGTGTTTACTACGGATATTGTTACCACAGTTTTAATCTGTTAAAATTATATGAATATACGTTGGTAGCTTGTACAGTATTTCCTCCTAATTATATGCTATACTTCTTCAAAACGCTTGGAGTCTGGATGATTTAAAGTTTGTCATAGTGGTCGGCAATAAACTTGGCAATATTTAAGTTTATTGCGGATCACTAGTTCTAGTGGAAATGTTTTTCAAATATCCCGCCATTTTCCATTATCAAAATACGTTTGCTAGACTTAACACCACTGCAAATTGATGTTCAGTGTCCATTGCCTTAACTATTTTTAAGGCGTTATTGTTATCGAAACTTAAACTAAATTTAGCTCATTAGGTTATTCACGTAAATCCTTAAACTAGAATATAATTAAGTAAATAGGTAAACTTACAGTAAACGATCACGGATTCCACACGATCCTGCTTAATTTCTTCATAATAATTATCCGCGTGGAATTACAAAATGTATGATGAAGACACATCATTATTCCAAGCTCATTTGCAATTGAAACAAAGGTTCAATCTATGGATAAGAAAACCAGGTCATGTGTCTGGAAATCAGGTCAACATTTGGTTTCTAGCAAGGTCTTGATATCTTAAAACCCGAAATTGTTTTTTGATTTCGTCTTGCAACCTTCATCGATAATGATTCTTATTACAATTGCTACTTTCCTTCTCTTTTCAGATCTCTGTAGAACTGTAGAACATCAATATCACTGGTTTATTTGGTTGCAAAAAAATAAACTTTTGATGATCACCATTTTTCACTTGAACTCGCTTTTCGCGCAGATTTCGAAATCAATTATGCTCAATTCGTGAAAAAAAGCAATTAGCAATTGAAAAACAAATGAGTAGCGGTAAAAAACAATAAAAACGACCTAAAGCTTCCTTTCTTATTAGTTTGGGAAGTAAACAAAGAAATGTCTCCATGGTAACCAGTCAACATCCGGGCGTGGTTAAGTAATTTACCGATAGTTAAATTGTGGGCGTCTTTACGTTAATACTCATTGGCTCTACTGGCTCTAATTACATCACTAGAAGGTACATAATTACATATCTGGCACAGCCTAAACAAACAAAGTGCCATAATCGCAATCCCACATAAAATGTTGCCTATGGATTAAAATCCAGAGTGTCAACTTCCTGCAACCCAAATTTCATCAAAATCGGTCCCAAAAAAATATGCTAAAAGTGGCCACAAAACGTGGAATACTCATTGTTCTGTCTTTGTAGCTTTTCTGTGCTCCGCCGACCCCATTTGGGTATACAGGCGTGATGTATGTATGGAATTATTATCCTTACTAATATTATAAATCGGAAAGTGAGTTTGTTTGTTTGTCTGTTCCGCTTTCACGCCGTAACTACTGAACCGATTGCTTTGAAATTTTGCAGACGTAAAGTTAGAAGTCCGGATTAAATAATAGGGTACTTTTTATCCCGGAAAAAAATGATGTTCCCAAGGGAATGTTCGCTTTATCCTTACTAATAATATTATAAGTCAGAAAGTGAGTTTGTTTGTTTGTTTGTTCCGCTTTCACGCCGTAACTACTGTACCGATTGCTTTGAAATTTTGCAGTCATAAAGATATAAGTCCGGATTAAATAATAGGCTACTTTTTATCCCGGAAAAAAATGATGTTCCCGAGGGAAAACAAAAATATAGTTTGCTTGATAGATCGATATCAATCGATGATAGATCGATAAAGATCGATGATCGATCGATAGATGATAGATCGATGGCGCTGTGTGTCGTTTGAAACGAGAAGTTTTCTTATAGTTGTGCTTTATACCGCAATATAACCGAGTTCCACGCGGGCGAAGCCGCGGGCGGAAAGCTAGTACCGCAATATAACCGAATTCCATGCGGGCGAAGCCGCGGGCGGAAAGCTAGTATCAAAAAAAAAACTTTCAAAATCAAGACTGAAAATAGTCTCTATTTTATAGATCGGTCTGTAAATAAGGTTCATAAAAATAAATGAAACGGAAGTTGATTAAACCCAAATCTCCTTTATTGGACTATCTATCTATACTGTACTTACGGTCCAATTTAATTTTTATTGTAACAGATAGAACTTAATTTTAGCATCACTAATTAAAAGCATAAACAATCCAAACCATTTTATTTAAAACTATAATGACCTTATTCCGTCTACCTACTTGCGCTCAACTCGACCGGTTATCGATGTAAACGCGGCACAGCGGGTGTGAGCGGCGGCGGGGCGGGGCGCGGCCCCCTGCAACCGCCATTTTGTTATCCGTGTCGACGAACGTGGAAAAGTGACGGCCTGACGGCGAGACGCGCCAACCATGCGCCAACCTCGCACGTGACGTTAAGCCCGCTCTACACTCGCGGCGCGAAGTCGCGCCGTGAATTCACGGCGTGAATTTACGCAGCGGCTCACGCATAATAACTAAGCGCGAACGCAAGGCGTGAACAACATCTACACTCGCGATTCGCGGCTTTCGCGGGCGTTCGCGGGTGTTCGCGTCGCGAGTGTAGAGCGCGCATAACGAACGAATCACGAAAAATAAAATGTCATCGCGTTTGGTTGTTGTTGTTGGTGCTTCTCTCAGTACCCCACTGCCCCGCACCGCGTGATTACAGATCTGCAAAAGTAGCAAAGGCATACAACAAAAAAATAAAGAATGTCTTGGCTTAAATATTTTAAAATGTTGTTTGTTGTTTTGACTAGTGTTCAGTACTTTACCTTACCTTATCTTTTAATTAATTAATGTAAAGCCTGGCTAGCTAGTAAGCAGATATGTAATCTGGATACAAGTGCTTTGCCCGTATTATATTATAAGACCATAGGTATGGTCAAGTGCTCTCATGCATGGTACTTTACTAGATGTATTAAGGTGACATAGTAGAGCCAATTATTACTAAGTATATTTTTTTGACGTGACAACGTCTTATAATTCGATGGAGCCGGCTGCACGCACGAAAAAACATGACGTATGCGGCGTTACCTCGATAACTGAGGCGTCCCATTAAACCAATTACGTTGCAGAAAGTTTATCAGAATTTCAACTCTAATTCTCAACTTTCGATAGCTCAATTGGTAGAGCGGTGGACTCTAGAGGAATAGGTCACTGGTTCAAATCCGGTTGGAAAGAGTTCTTTTTGTATTTTTTTTAATGCATGCCATAAAATGTTTATTTTATTATAATATTGAATTGAATGAATATACTGTAGTACTTCATTAAAAATTAAATTAAATTAAATATTTTCTTTTGAAAAATGGAACCATTCCATCAGTATTTTCTTATGACGTTGTCACGTTCAACCATCGTCCGTAAGCCGATTTTACAGACAACCGATTTTTTTGAAAAATAATGTGTACCTAGTAGGCACTAGGTATCTCACCTACTCTACAGCCTAGGACTTTATACTTACCTATAGTGTGAGATCGAATTAGAGATCAAAAATGTAAACAAACAACTGTCAATATCCAAGTGAAATTCCAAATGTAGTCAACCTTTTTTGTTACTACCTAATTGATATAATTGTACTAATTGTATTGATTTTTTAACTACTTTTAGTTTATTGATTCATAACCAGAGATCGGATAAATTTGCGACATTGTTTGCAATTATGTGGACATGACTCCAAAATTAATCAAAATGTTATTCAGTTAATTAATTTCTTACATACAAACATACATTCATATAATCACGTCTACGTTCTCAAATAGCGTAGGCAGAGCACACGAAACGTGAAATAGACATAACCTTGATTATAACTATTTCACGCTTCGCAGCCACTTCTAGCATTATTATTTTAATTTTGTAATTGACATATAATTTGATTCCTAGTCAATAAATCCAAAAGTTTGTTAAAATATTGGTTTATTAAAAAAATTGACAGTATTTTTTTTCAAATCGTTATTTATTTATTGTAAGTATATAAATATTTATGGAAACAATACCAATTTTAAATACGAACCTTTTGCTAATAATTATTTATGTAATTCATCGTCGCCGTAACGTATTTTTTTTTTTAGTTATTATAGCATATACGTGCTTATAAGCACTTTATAAGCAATGTATTATCGCCAAAAATTTAAATTATATTTCAATGAATAATTAATTGACAGTTCGATTAATTTTGGAGTCATATCCACATTATTGCAAACAATGTCGCAAATTTATCCGATCTCTGTTCATAACAATAAAGCAATGGCAACATGTTTGTTCACATTTTTGATCTCTAATTCGATCTCAGACTTTACAGTACTTACTCTCAAAGAAGACGAAATAACTAATAGTGTCGCCAATAAATAAGTTGCCACAATTCTTACACTACTCTGCATCAAACTTAGCACAATTTTAAAAAGAGAGTAAAGGCTCGCTAAGAGCACGCTAAGCGAACGCCCCGCGCGCGTGTGACGCTGACGAAGACTTCAAAGGTATTGACGTAACTGTACAATTCGGAGTCAAACTCGGCATGATTTTAGAGAGAGAGAGAGAGAGAGAGTACCTAAATTCGCGCATCCCTTTTATCTGGAAAAAGCGCTGCGCGAACTTACTATATTTATCTAAAATCATGCCAAGCTCGATGCCGAATAGTAAAATAATTATGTTATCATCATGTCAGTTGGTATACCAGAGCCCCTCATAGTAGAGCGGGGGAGAGGAAGGGAGAGGGGTTACTGCTACCGTAAAATGTAAGATTTTTTTTTAAATTACGCTGCAACCCACAAGGTCAATCATTAAAAAGTGCAATAAATAAATACATTATAAATAATAACTATTGGCATGTTACTATTACTAATCGTCACTGTCCTTTTAGTACTAAATACCATCACAACGAGTATTCGGCCTTCGTGTCGCGTCGTCGCGTCCCCCCCGACCTGCTTTTACCGTTCCGTCGCCCGCACCCCTCTCCCCGTCTGTTTCCCCGGCCCCCTCACCTCACGCACACAGCGACGCGACGCGAGCAGTCTCGCCAACGATTTCGACGGCATGACAACAGTTAAACGATTTTAACATAACCTGCAAATATGCAACATGTAAATAAACATCTAAATTGTGTCCATGTGAACGAAAGTGCAGTAGTAACGGACTTACAGTGATACCGTGGTTCGTATTGTGAAAGTGACGTCAGCTGGCTTCACGTTGTAAACATGGATATGGATTGTGGTCCAGGTACGTTTTTATTCGTTAATGACATAAATGTTTGTGTTGTTGAAGCTGTTTTTAATGAGAATAATAACAAAACAATCACGAGAATCTCGGAGTGACATTTTGTTATTGCCGCGTAGATATGACAGTGACGCACTACTAAGAGTTCGATTCTCGCTTCATACTCGCCCCGCCCGTTGGTCGCCGTGCATCGCATTGTCATAAACTCGCTGCAATCTCACCTAACATTCTCATTGAACGGGGCCGGATGGACCCTATTATTTGGTCTTTACCTATGAAATTGGCGTTTTGTATGGAGATTTTCATAGCAGTTGCGTTTTCCATACTGAGTAGGTATTTAGTCCCTTATTTCAGCCAACAATACCGTTATAAGTTTGTGTCTAGACGTAGACACTTACTAGTGAAGATGAGAGTTAATCAAAATATATAAAAAAATACGCTTACAACTAACTACTTACAAAACTCTGGAAAAAACTTGTTGTTTATCTTTTTTTATTTAAGTTACAACACAAAAAAACTCTGATTTCGTAGGTGACCATAAAAAGGAACATTTTACTTTTTTATATACGAGTATGAGAGAGGGCAAATGAGCATGGGGTCAACTGATGGAAATAATCAACGCCGCCTATAGACACATGAAACACAAGGGTGGTCACGGGTTCGTTTCGGGCCAATGTTTAGGGTTCCGTATCTACCTTTTTAATAAAAACAGAAACCCTTATATCAACACTTCGTTATTCATTTGTCTGTAAGTCTGTCCATACGGTCGGTCTTTTCTGTCCGTTAAGAGTAATTTCTCATGAAAAAAAAAAATTCAATTATAGGCCCTAGTCTGCTTTGTCCTTAAAGCTCGCCTGTGTCCCCGAATGGGATAGGCAGAGCACACAAAAAGTAACATAGACAAAACCATGACAATTTCAACCTAAATTAAAACGTAATTCTCGTCTAAACAATACCTAAACCGATTTACTTAGTCGATGATATCCACGGAAGAAATGGAGAGATGTAATTTTAACTCTACTCCGCACAGGAAAGAGGAAACAGGAAGGTCTTCTATAAATATACGCAAACACAACATAATTAAATTAATAATAATAACATTATAATAACACTGATGTAGGTCATCAAACCAATTGATTTCTGACCTACCATAGGGCCCATTTTTATCTTACGTACAGTCAGCGTCTGATACATGGTTACACTTTGGTACTTTGTCACTGTGATCGCAGTGACAATTTCATGCGGGAGTTCAAATATGAGGTTAATTAGAAAAGGTACTAAAGTGTATACATGTATCAGACGCTGACTGTACATACAAGGGTATGAAGAGCACACAAAACGATACATATTTAGACAAAACCTTGACTGTTCTATATTTCGTAGCTAATTTCAGTAATTGTTTAGTTTTTTTTAGTTACATAAAAGAAGTGTAATTGTGACTGTTTACTAGCTTGACATATACTTTAATCTATTTGTTAAGAGTATGATTAGCTCCACGTGCACCGATAGGTGGCGCTGTCTCCAAATCAATAGTCGTAAAGATCAGTTAACAGGATTTTTTTAAGTTAGCTCGCAGCTGACACATAGATGTCGCTGTCGCTGTCATTAAATTCACACGTGCTAACGTATACAACCTTAGTTATTAACCTTTTGACCGCCAAAGACGCCATATCACGTCATCGCAAGTCAGTGCCCGTGACGCCACGACGTTAAATGGTGCGTCGAAGTTATTGCGAAAGAACTGAAATATAAAACGCTGCAACATTTTTTCTAGGTTTACTTTATTTATAGGTAGTGTAAGTTATTTTATACCTAATTTACATAAAATAATACAGCACCATTCGAAAAAAACAAGCATTATCTAAGAGCCGACTCACGTCTTTGGCGTTAGGAGCACAGCGTTTCACTTCGCGCCTTGGCGGTCAAAAGGTTAAAAAAAATGTTTTTTTTTTGTATACATAGATGGGAACAGTTTTGGAGAAGGTTAGTTACTTAGTTTTGAAATTACACAGTGATGTAATTTAGAACACACATTAGTAAGACCTTGTACATAATTTTTATCCTAACTACAAAACCCCACGGGGCATTTTAATCTTTAAACCTAAAATAGATAAATGATACTAAATCTCTACCGAACGTTTTGTGCATTCGATCTACTCCATTTGGAAGTTCAGACGTTTTTTTTGTGTGTGAAAACAATGTGTATGTATTTATAATGTTTGACTTTGGTTTTATTTCTGCCCACAGAGAACGTGAATGAAGAAATACTAATCAAAGAAGAAGTTATTATTAAAGATGAACCATATGATATTGAAGATTACGAAAATGCTACAACATATGCTGGATTGAATCTGGTTCCCCTGGTGTATACCACCAGGTTAGACGATATGATGATAATTAACTCGAAGATGAGAAATCTGGAACCAATAGAAGTAACAACTGAAATACTGAATGAAAGTAAACCAAAGCTACAAATATTACCAAACAATAATCACAGGCAATGTAACAAGAAAAAGTTTTACGCACTGAAAAGAAAACTTAAGAGAATATACCACAAAAATAGAGTCAATGTAACAGATAGTGATATTGTACCAGGTTTTCCTGAACCAACAACAGATCTTGATTTCATTAAAAGTGAAGTGCTAGAAGTCGTTGATGATGCGTCGGTATCAAGCGAAATTGAGGCAAATTCTGTGGTAAAATGTGAAGTGTTTGATGAACCTATTGTCCGGACATGCAAATATAGCGAACTGTTAAAATTATGCAGACCCTGTAGTGTTCTGCTCCCAATACTTGAAGGTTACGGATATACTATGAAAACCACCTTTCAAAATGACAACCCGATTGCACCTGATGAGCAAGTCACTTCTGAAGTATCAAAAAAAGAGGACATTATTCAAAAACAATCTCAATATATTGAAATAGACATTTCATCGGATGATGAACCGTTGATAAAACCAAAAGCTAACGTAAGCACACAAAGCCTAAGTAAGAGAAAAAGGCTTGAAGTTCAAACTCAAACAGAGCAATTTGTTCCGTATGGTCAATTATTTGATGAAAACTACAAAAAAGTTTTGATTTCATCCTTTAGAAATAGAATTCTCTGCAATGGTGTGGTCAAAGTTAAGGAGCTTTATTCGAAAGAATACAGTATTTACTGTATTGATAGCAGAGGGAATATAACAGATTTCTATAAAGGAAACGACTACAGTAAATATATCGATAAACATTTACATTCATCAACTGGTAGTAGTGCCATTTTCCCAATTAAAACTTGCTGCTGGGTTCATAGAGACGGGACTATTCTACATTTGTACCCTAACGTCCTCTTATATAATAGTGCACGATTTATGAGAAAGCCCCATACATGCCCACCTGATGCATGCTGCTGCTGTTGTAAAAAAGCACAAAATATCTATGTCAAACCTGACATGTTAATCGATGACGCTCTGGAAACCTTAACGTCTGGCTTAAAACAATCAATTAACATACCCGCATTACATTTAGAAATCCGAAACAGTATCACCAAAATGAAAAAAGAACGATGGCGTAATTCCAGCAACTCGTCACGCAGTTTGCCAAACAATCAGAAGAGTTTGATAGATAAGGCTATAACGTACAAAAAGCCGTTGCCGATGAAACCGAAGGTTAACAGGCGCTTAGAATCGTCAAAACTAGATAATTCTCAAACAAGTGTTATTGTTGTGACAAATTTTGCGATGGATGAAAGGGAAGTCTTCGAATTGAGCGCAGACGGCGAGTTAAAAAGTTACTTCAAATTAACCTGTTTTGAAAATACGCTCCGATCAGATGTGAAGAAGCTGTTGCAGAAAACAAAGAGAGTGAGTGATGTTTGTTGTTGGTTTAAACGACAAAAGTTTATTACCGAACTTTTGGACTCAAAAACGCTACACTCTTCTGCTGTGAAATTTATCAGGACGCGACACACGTGTGCAACTAATCAATGCAATTGCTGTTGCAAACCAACACAGGCCACTGGCGTAACGCTCACAGACATAACATTTCCTTCGCGACCAAAGTTCTGGCCTGATTTACTGCAAAGAATTAGAGAACCTCCAAAAACGAGGCCGGACAACCATACGGTTAATCTGGTTAAAAGTATGCCTACCTTTTCTTCGCCAGAACTTCCACATGCAACCAAACCATGCCCTATTGCACCAAAACCGAGTTCTGAACTCAATAAACCTTTACTTGTTAAAGTGAACCCTATTGGAACTCAATTTAGGCGAACACCCATACAAAGAATCAAACCTATCTCTTTTACGACCATCAATAATCCACCAGTAGCTAATCTTGATTGTCACTTTGTTGGGGTCCCAACAATCCCTACAGTCCCAACAGTCCCAACAGTGAGGCTAGAGCCATCGCCCGTGAATTCAGTTAATGCAAATCAACCCAACAGTACCACTAACGGGCAGAGCCTTGTAGAGTCCGATGAAGTTAATGTTTTAATAACTTCTATTTTAGACAGATTCAAAGACGTGCGGCTGACTATTAACACTGATGGAAAAGTAGCAGCTGCTTTAAATACTCCAGTAAGCAGCTTAACAACTGTCGAACTTAAAGTCCTAGCTAACATACTTTCGTATGCCCAAACTCAGGTAAATTCGTTAGGTCTAAATTCCGGCACGAGATTAAGCAAAATTATTGATTTTAAAGTCAATGAGTCACAGTTAGCAACAAGTGTTGATTCCACTAGTGTTTCCAAAGCATATGGAGAAAACATTAACATTAATCGTCCACGTCAAGCAGCACAAGTTAACAAATTGTTGAATACTGTGGACTCGAATGTAGTTCCTGAGCCTGTCAATTTTCCTAATCAGAACCTAAATAAAAATAATATTGGCGAACATTTTACGAAATCATTATTAGAAAAAAGTGAGGGATACACGAGTTCATTCGCTTCACTGCTATCGACAAAATTAGACGCTGAAAAGTCTGGCGAGTGTGTGCCAGTGATACAAAATGTATTTTCCTTGAATGAGCAAGTCTGTGCAAATGAACCCGAGAACTCGTCCTCAATAGTATTTTCTAGGGTACCGGGCCAACAAAAGCAAAGAGATTCAACGGAAACGAATAAGCGTACCGCCAATACGGATATCACACCACCAGTTGCAAAGAAAATAAGGGTCTTATCGCCTTCAAAACTTCAAGAAACTTCCGGAGTCAATGCCGTCAATCCTATGCTGAATATGATCTTTCAAAATGTATCCACACCAACGATGCAGCCTCGTGCTTTGCAAATAAACGACGTCAGACAGGTTTCAGTTCCCTTGCTACCACAAAATAATATCAAAGTCATGCCAATGCGTTTAGCTAGGCCCCCAGCGCCAATGCTAACAAAGCCCAGGATCATTAGGATAAATAATTTTAAAGCATTCTCTAGCTCGTCTTCGAACCAACCATCGATACTTGTAGCTCCCCTACAAGTTCGAAGTGACAATGTAGTACAAGATCCATCGACGACGGAAACACAATCTCCTGTGACATCAGTCGTTGACTCGACTCAAACGGAAGAGACAAGTCAAGAGGATATAATAACAGAAACCATTAAAATTGAACAAGACGATGACGACGAGGAGGTGGATTGTATTCTCGGTGTGTAAAGACTGAATAGCTTATTGTGTGATTGTGTGCGATGCTCGCTTGTGTATTGACCAAGATATTAACTTAATAAATGTTGTTGATTATTTTATTTTGTAATGATACATTTCAGATGCGCAAGTTGCTACAAGTTTTCTGCAAATAGGAAAAGTTTTATTTTTAGATAATTTCAGGAAATTTTCACTTGAAACAAGAAATTCCAATTTAAGAAACGGAAAGTTTCTACATCTACTCGGAATCGTGAGAAGTTTCTGGTAATATCCCATTTGAAAAGATAAAGGAAAAGTTTCTTTCCTGTTTCAGTATTCTCTCAATTTCTCTCTATGTTAGTATGAGAACATTTATGTTTTTTTATGTACTCACTTAAGTAAGAATTGAAAATAATTTTGTGTGTTGATCATTGTCTAATTGTTTTTTTTTAAACTCACTTAAGTCAAGGACTGTGACCAGTGACCAACACATTTATTAGGATTGTGATATGAGATTATATCACGGAGTAGGTTATCATAGTATTTGTTTTTCAGATACCTACCACTTAGGTTCGTCTAATAATATGAAAGAGTATGGTTGTTAAGAAAGTTATCGAGTGTAGGGAAACTTCCGTGACGATGCCGAAGTCGATGTAGCTTGGGCTGCATCTTACGAAACGAGAATAAATAAAATTTTGGAATAAGACACAAAACAACTAGCCATATAAATTCCTGTTACTTCAATTTCAGCATTGTCACGCCAATTTTCTTCCGCTTGATATAACTCTCTAACAAAAGTGTCTTTAATCTCTTATTTATATGTAAATAAATGTTATTAAGTGATACTTAAGTGTTACATTATTTTTAACATAACGCTTTATGACCGCAATTTTTTTCGTATTTATACTCCGGTCTGTTTAAGATTAGACATGTAACGGATAAAAGTAGTTTTTTTTCTCAGAAATCCAAAAGGCAAAATTGGAAATTATTATTGAAATAACTTTTTAACCGACTTCAAAAAAAGGAGGAGGTTCTCAATTCGTCGGGATATTTTTTTTTAATCATTATTATTTTTTTTTTATCATTATTTTTTTTTATGTGTGTTCGCTGATTACTCGAAGACGCCTGGACCGATTTGAAAAATTCTTTTTTTGTTTAAAAGGGTATAGTTTCCAGGTGGTCCCATTGCCAGCATATCTTGATCTGATGATGGAATATGAGGGAAATCGAGGGCAACCCTCAAATTTTATTGGCACAGGTAATGTTTTTAGTACATTTTTCAAAGCTACACCAGTATTTACGTCTGGCAGTAAAAAAATATGACTGAGCTGATGATGGAAGGTCAACTCCTTAATGCTTAGGAGTTAAAGGATAATTCTTTCAATACTGAATGCACCTGCAGACTGGAAATTATAATTTCAGTAATTAGTGAGGCCTGCTGGTGATGGAAGGTCACCCTCATTATTAAACAAATGCTTTCAGTATAGCCCAAATTTGAAGTCGGTTTTTTTTTGTTTAAAATTATTGTCAATACAAACTGTATAATCATTTGCGGCGACGCCTTGGATTGACTTACAAATTTGTGAGGAACGGATCATTAAATTTAATGTTATATGAAGCGGACTACAGTTACAGAGTAGTTAGAACAAAAACGAACTACCTAGTCTAATCGTAAATAAAAAAGTTGTAATTTTATACTGTTCTTTCATTATACCTACTACATCACATACCTACCTTCATTTTGACTAAGGGTCGATTTTTAACCATAAAATTTTGTCTGAGAATAAGTTAGTAAATGCTTTTTACATTATGAACAAGTGATTTACCTACTAACTTACTTATTATAAAACTCATTTTTATTCTTGTTTGGTTAGATCGACTCTTATAGTGTAGTGTAAGTAAGAATGCTTATCCTATTTTTCGACGCTACGGTATATTTATTGGTAGGTATGTTTCAGGCGACCGGTCGTCAATCTCTTTCATCTAACTTAAAACCTAAAAATATACTAAAAGTGGCTACGAAACATGGAATAGTCATAAGGTTTTGTCTATGCAAGGTTTCGCACATCTACTCCATGTCAGAATACAGGTATAAATGTCGTAATGTAGTATTTATATATGTATATATGTCTGTTAATTTCACGTTCAGATTTGAAAATAAGTACCTACATTTATAACAGTTGTCAAAATGTCAAAGTAAGTATTTCTAATCTTATTTAATTTTCAAACTCTTACATAATACTTACGAACACACACAGGTGATATTTTAAACTTAAATAATTCAAATTATGTACTAAAAAAAATGTGATTAAATATATTATCGTTAATAGTACACGTAATGCAACTATGCATTACATTAGTTATTTATTTTTGTATTTAAATTAAATTATCTGTTGGCTTACAACGTCTACACTTGTGAGTTGACTCTATACGGATTGTCATCGATAATTTATCGCGTTCAGATAATTCGAATCACTAATAAAATAAGCTATTTAAAAAAAACTGGTTGCCTGTAAAGTCGGTATACGGGCGAAAGTTTTACGTGACAACGACTTTGAGTGGTAAAATAATTTTTCATCACACTTGCTCGTCAATGGTGTTATTACAAGAGCGTCTCCTTTAGTACAAAGGTCTAAATTGTAACCGCGGGAGT
>BHDV01041464.1:71609-102034 GCA_005406045.1 Adoxophyes honmai | reverse complement strand
TCGGCCGAATACCGAATAGCAAGAAAAGTGGCCGAATAGGCCGAATACCGAATAGTGGCCGAATATTCGTGGCATCCCTACTCCCAGCTCAACCTAATTTAAGACGTTGTCACGTCAAAAATGACACTTTATTTATAGGTGGGACAAAATATGTGCATCGTCCTGCTTGGGTAGGTTAGTTACGTTAGTTATTGCACTTATTTCTACTAACATCGGTATGAGTGTGTGAACAAACACATAGTTGGGGCGTCACCTCTTACTACGAAACCATTACGTCAGCGATGTGTCGAACAATTAAGTGTTCATTGCGCGCCCAATACCACAAAGACGCTACCGGTTCCAAAGTAGGCACGGCACGAAATGCGAAAAGTATTTAAATCTCGCTGCCTACTCGATCGGGTAGTCTCATGGTAGGCCACCGATTGCGCGTCGCTATGACGTCACACGGCGGGTTCTCCTGGCCCTATTCTGAAAGCGATTAAAAAAATATTTGGTTTTCAAGCAACTGACAGTTGATAACAAAGTGATTCAGGAAGTTAAACACCCATAACACACGAATTAATGTACTCATTACAGTCAATAATAACCATACATACATTACATACATACAACGCCTCTATTCCCATACGGGGTAAGCAGAGCACACGAAAGGCTACATAGACAAAAATGATTATTTCACGTTTCGTGGCTTTCTTTGGTTTTAAGTTGGCAGCTATATAATAATGGCATCTTAACCTATTTCCTAAGTCGCTTCTTACGACACCCACGGAAGAAATGGAGAGGTTATTCAAACCTAGGGTTGCCAACCCTACTATATAATATAGTATCCTACTATATTAGGGGTCCAACTGCTATATTTTTATAAATAAAATATAGTAGGCAAAACTACTATATTTTTATCATCAAAGTCGCTAAACTTGGTTTCTATTTTTTTATCACACTTTCAGAATATTTCTGAACGAAAATGTTACTTACATTTACATACACCCCGCAGTGCTTGTATTGCTTTGACAATTTCTTGAAAAACAAAAATTTGTTAATGAAAGCTCAAAGCAGTAAAAAATATATGTTTAAAAAATAATTAAATATTATTTGAAACCTACTATATTTGTTATTAATAATTCCCGAACTACTATATTTTTATGGGTTCTGAAGTCAAAACTACTATATTGGGTCCAAAAAAAGTTGGCAACCCTATTCAAACCCGACACCACACGGAACCAATATTCACATTACAGTTATTTAGTATTATAGTGTAGTTTTCCTACTTACCTACAACTGACTAAGTGCCTACCTGTACGAAACTAGGTACATAACTTTATCAATAGTATCGAAACCGTTATCGGAATAGGTATGTTTATGCGCAGAGCGAAATGTTCCACTTCCACGGGTTTCTCAATATCGACCACTAACTACAAAATTCGTTACCTACTTCTTCTGTACGGGTTTTATTCACAACAAAAGAAACGGATCAACTGTTTCGATAAAAAAATAACACACGACAGGAGCTCAAGCTCAGGTAGTTCAAGTTATACGAGAAATTTCCTACGATAACCATTATAAGAAGGTCCCCGAGCGAAATATCAAAATCTTATCAGAAATACGAGTATTTTCTATAGGCACTAGTTTGAGAATATAATAATGAACAAATAATTAATTGATAGATTATCAAGCAAATTTAGTAAAGAAAAATACGTAGTTTACTATGATCTCTGTTACGTAACTTGCTAAGCGAGTTACGATGTAAATTAACCTCACTATTATACTCACATCGTCTATTTTACTAATACAGAAAAACGATAGTTAATAGTACTGTACACTATCAATCTACGAAATACCTAATTGCGTTAAAAAAAGTGTTCTATTTCGATTCTGACTGCTGACGTCCACCATCCACGAAGTATGCAACCTAAATGAAATAATGAGCGGTTGCCCGGCAACGAGCGAGACAGCGCCGTGGTCTCCCTCGCACTCGTGGAGCGGCCGTCATGTCGATTCCCACCACCCGCAGGCCACGTTTTCTGCCATTTTGTTTTCAATCGTCACGGCGTGCGCGACTGCTTACGAATACCAAACATAATGATCATCAGGACAGTGACTTCGATGTATTTAGTTTTAAATTGAGTGGGAGTCTTTAACAACGGATACCAGATAAAGGTAACATTTAATTCAGTATGTGGTTTCTATTTTTTAACGTTTAGTTCAGCAGCTGTTATCGGCCGTTGCGAATGAAATTTCGTGGCGTGTCCATGAAGCGAAACTTGAATTTGTTGACAAATGAATTATTTGTTGAGGTTTAGTGAGACGTCGTTCCGCTAGCGTTGGTGGAGCGGTTGTGATATTTACGAGTTAAAAATAGATTTTGTTTATTTTCTGTTCCGATGCGGAGACGTGCGCTCTGTACGGAGTGCGTTTAGTGAATGCGTTTTGTTGTCGCATTCGGCATTTATAAAACGCTATGCGTTTTGATCGAGGACGGTAGCTTTCATTTAGCATTTTTGAAATGTTTATTTTAAATACTTTTTTAGAGATTTTTCGGTATGCTGCATATTTTTCACTATTTACGTATATTCTGCGTATTATTCGGTTCGAGTAGGTACCTATTTGTATTTTCTTGTCAACAAGACACAATGTACAACTAAAAGACAATGTTATTAAGTGGGAATGTTATATTACTTAATAACATATTTTTTTAATAATTTTGTAATAGAGCTCTTGTTTTTGTTTATGACATGATCTGTGATGTTTTGATTTGAAACAAAGTGACAGCGAACAGAAAAAGTGATGCTTTTTGCTTTAACGTTAATGGTAATGACAGTGACAGTTGATGATGATGATTTTTTAATTCTTTCCGTTACAGAAAAGGCAAAGGCCAAAAGCCATACAGCTAAGTCTTGTTTGTAAGACAGTTAACAGTAAAATGCATAGGTAGTGTTGCCATTCGGGTGTAGTGAAAGTATTTTCGGGTTCTATGAAAGCATATCCGGGTACAGTGAAAGTAAGCTCGGGTGCCGTGGAAGTATGTCCGGGTGCCGTGGAAGTATGCTCAGGTGCCGTGGAAGTATGTCCGGGTGCCGTGGAAGTATGTCCGGGTGCCGTGGAAGTATGTCCGGGTGCCGTGGAAGTATGTCCGGGTGCCGTGGAAGTATGCTCGGGTGCAGTGGAAGTATGCTCGGGTGCCATGAAAGTATGTCTGGGTGCCGTAGGTAGAAGTATGTCCGGGTACCGTGGAAGTATGCTCGAGTGCCATGAAAGTATATCCGAGTGCCACAAATGTATATCCGGGTGCCGTGGAAGTATGTCCGGATGCCGTGGAAGTGTGTGTGCCTTCCCGCAAAATGGTAGAGAGCGAATTCCAATAGGTTTTTAGTGGGTATTACTTCCAATCCTGGGGAGGCGCTTTGCACCCCACCCAACATAACTGTTCCCACGGTTAGGGGATATGCGTAATTTTCTAATTTTATTTTTCTACAAAATAATATAGTCTGGCCCTTTGGATATCATAAATCGGCGATATTACGCAATGCAACGAAATCGCATATCCCCGAACCGTGAGTAAAAAAAAAATAGTGTCGCCAAGCATGAACTATTAGTTTGTAAAACTTAATGAAACTAGCATTTAAATTGGGGTTGCCAACTTTTTATGTCATCCTAAGGGCGGGATTATTATCTATACTAATATTATAAAGCTGAAGAGTTTGTTTGTTTGTTTGAACGCGCTAATCTCAGGAACTACTGGTCCGAATTGCAAAAATATTTTTGTGTTGGATAGACCATTTATCGAGGAAGGCTTTAGGCTATATAACATCACGCTGCAACCAATAGGAGCAAATAAATACTGCAAAATGTGGAAAAAACGGGGGAAATTACCCTAAGTCACTATTCCAAGCGGACGGAGTCGCGCGCACAGCTAGTTTCATCATATAAAAATCCACCTACGAAATTAAAACCTCAAAAAATATGCTAGAAGTGGCCACCTAACATGAAAAATAGTCTTGGATTTGACTATGTAATGTATGCTCGGCCTACCTAATTTAGGAATACAGGCGTGTTTTTTTGTGTGTGAGTATTTTGTACCCTTCATGTCCCTTATGATACACCCTGGGATAGATGTTATGGGGAGATCCACCCTGCAGGAATCTGTAGAAGGAGACGCCAATATTTTTACGCCTAAACTTGTTTTGGAGTGGACCAAAAGGTCCGTACGTGGTATTATTATTATTACCTAAATATGATGTGGTTATTTTAATAATTACGGTGAAAATATACATTCTGAATCACGTTTTTCGATTCTTGATTCCGTAAATGCGTTATGTTTAATTTTATATCATGCGGAATTTCGAATTTTTCTATTCTTTCGAAAATTCGAAAACACTTACTCGTTTTTATATGATTGGTCCTTAGATTTGTATGATCGATATCGTTATCGTATCGATTTCCCGAATAATCGAATTGCAATTTTGAATCAATTCCTAAACAGAGTTCAGTAGGTTAGGTATGTGGCTGCCGTAAATCTAATAACCTAACCAACAAAAATATAATTTTCGATAACAACTTTTTTTTACCGACCGTACTTAATTTTAATTCAAGTCTGTCGGACCAACCGTTGAAGAGTTCCCTCTATCGAAGACGGTCCCGGCTAGGCCAAAATAAGTCTGCTACCAGATTATTGCACTGACATCCGATTTACACAAGTGTACAATATTTCAGTTCAATCAGAAACCGGGAAGTGGATCAAATTCTAGCAAGTTAAATTCGACTCGATTACAGACAACGGGACAGGTGCAGATAAAAGTAAATGAAAGCTTGTAACAATGGCGTTCACTGCAAATAGTTTCTATTGCATGCATAGTACATCACGCGGTGAAGCTTCTTATTGGGTAGGCAGAGCACACAAAACGCAATACAGTCAAAATCATGACCACATCATGCTTCGCACTTTTTGCATAATGTTAGATAAACATAGAGGAAAGAGATACGATGGAAAGTGACTGAGTGAAAAACGGTTTTTAAGTCGCTTCTTACGACATCCATGGAAGAAATGGAGAGGTGTTATTCTAATTTACTTTGTTTTTTACTTTTTAATAGTTTTTAATGTTACGACTGGCACTTGACTGGTATTTAAAAGAGTCAAATCATAGAGTGACCTCTTTTGCGCACGCCTGAATAGGGAGGGATAATACGTCGAGAGGGGGAGTTTAACTGTTTGTTTGACGTAAAAGTAGGTAGGTACACTCGAATCAATTGATTCCTGATTCGCCATAGAACCTAGTTCTAGTTAACGTCATAGTGATATGCGTTGCTCTACAAAGAAAAACCATTATTACGTTTATTGTGGCAACGTTCTGCGGTAGGTTCAGAAATATATTGGTTCAACCGTATCTGTGTAAGGTAACGGCACCAGTTATGGACGGTTTAAGCTGACAAGCACCAGTGATGGACACTTCATTCATAATTTAAAGACCATAGAGTTGTGAATTGATTGTTGTAAAACAAATGACTTTTCTTCAGTGGGTAGTAAATAAGAGTCATTGTCCATTACTGGTTCTTTGTCCATTACCGGTGACTTTACCTTATGCCTGTCTGATGTGACATCGTAACACTGAAAAGTTCAAGACTAAAATGACGGCGGTTTGTAATTTTTTGGCCCTGCGCAGACGACAGACTAACCGCGACGGACTTTTTAGTCTGTGAAAATAGACATACATACAGTTGTGTGCAAAATAATAGCAGTGAAGGCAAAATTACTCATAAAGTATGTAAATGTTATTTTATATAGAATATAATTGCTAATAATTACCATTTTATATCTAATAGCACTGAATAGTAACGAACTATAATGAAGTCGCCAATAATTTCAAGGTAAATGAACAAAAAAATACCATATGATTTTAAAAATAATAGCAGTGACATTTATTTCATGGAAAAAAGCAACTAAAAATCAAATAACTTCAAATAAAAAGCAAATATACTTAAAAAGTCATATTAATATTTTGTGGATTGACCCTTATTTTTAATAACAGCTTCACATCTCCTTGGCATTAAGTCAACCAAGGACTTACATCTTTGTACAGGGATGTTGTTCCATGTTGACTGTACCACATGCCATAATTGGGACTTTGTGGTGGGTTTTTGATAACTTACAGCATTCTTAATATCTGTCCATAAGTTTTCGGTCGAGTTGAGGTCCGGAGATTGAGCAGCCCAGGGTAAAACATCAACTTTTTAGCGTTAAAACATTCCTTGACAATTTTGCTAGTGTGTTTTGGGTCATTATCTTGATGGAAAACCCACTTTAGCGGCATCAAAACCTCGGCATATGGGTACATTACGTCTTGAAGCACCATCTTTAAATAGTACTCTTTGTTCATGATGCCCTCGATTTCAATTATAGAGCCTGTACCATAGTAGGAAAAACATCCCCATAGCATCAAACTAAGTCCGGCGTGCTTGACGGCCTTTATCGTGTACTGCAGCATGAAAGCGGCACCGGGCGGTCTCCTGACGTACTCTCGACGACATTTACACCCAAACAGCACGAGTTTACTTTCGTCACTCCACAATATATTACGCCATTTCTTTATAGCCTAATTTACGTGTTATTAGCCCCTGTTTTATTTGCCTTTTAGTCAACAGTGGGACTTTCCTGGGACTTCTGGCGTGCAGATTAGCTTCAATGAGTCGACAGCGAACTGCAGAACTACTAACTTTCAAATTTAACGAGTTTTGATAATGTTTTGACGACAGAAATGGTTGTTTTTTCGATAGGCGTACAATTATGGAGTCCTCTCTTTTTGTTGTAGCCTTTTTTTCTGCCTCTTGTTTCGGACTTATTAGGTACCCATTTCAGAGCGTTACTGATCATTTTGGCTAAACATTTTAAAATTTCTTGGACAACCTTGTAAGTTTTTCCTTCTTTAATCAACCTTTTAATTCTCATTCTCTCTTTACTTCTCATTTCTCTCGAACAAAGCCTTCCACTTCCCATAGTTGTAATTTTTTGGACAAGAATTACTTTTAGACAACAGCAAATTCTATATTCTACTACTGTTAAATAGTATTAACTAGACCGGGGTGGAGAGAATTATGAAATGAAGATTTTTCTAATAACACTGCTATTTTTATGGAACATCCTTTCTTAAAATTCGTAAATATAAATTCGAAATCAATAAAATTAATAATGCTTTGGCCAGTGCTAGCAGTCCTGAGGTAAATAGTTTTTAAATTTGTGGCCATCTTTTGATTACCTGGTTTATTTCAGGAAATAATCAGCCGAGTACATTTACTGCTATTATTTTGCACACAACTGTACATACATACATATATTCTCACGCCTGTATTCCCAAGAGGGGTAGGCAGAGTACGTGAATTCAAAAATCCAGTGCCACTTTTAACAATTTCTGGGTAACCAGATGGTTAAACGTGATATTGCAGTGACAGGATGCTAGCTTGCTAGCCCATGGCCCACAATACACTAACCCTTTCGACTTAGGATTCGAGTCTTCTCTTCTCTCGAGTCGACTCTTACGACACCCACGGGAAGAAAGGGGGAGGTGCTGTTCTAACTGTGGAGGTGTTGTTGAAAATAGAACCTATAGAATTATATGCTGTAACGCACACGACGCGCAAAAAGTCCAGCGCACAATTCATACAATTTCGTTGCAACTTTTTTTGGTTTCGACTTGATCTGGTGTGTTATAAGTTTGACACTAATATCTGTTTGTCTGTGTATCTCGCTGTTCGTCTATCATGTCGTGTCCTAACTCTTGTAGTTACGGACCGATTTCGATGCAATTTCATTTACGGAAAGGGAGTTTCATTGCGGAACTTCTTAGCGAAGTTTCAGTAAAATCAATATACAAGTTATAAAATATTTAATTTTGAAATTGAAAGTGTCGGTTATTAACCTGTTACCTCTGAACTTCAAACCTAAAAAATATGCTAGAAATGGTTGCGAAATGTGAAATGGTTTTGTCTCTGTAGCGTTTCGTGTACCTACTCTGCCTAACTATTTGGGAAAAAAGGCGTGTTGTACGGTCGAGAACTTTAATTAATAAGCCACCATAGAACCTTTTTAAAGAAAAAATCATTACGATTTCCCTTGATAATTAATGGGATATCAGGATATCACTATGACGTTTACTGTGATTTGATTCCATAGTGGCTCATGAATTAAAGTCCTTGACTATACGTATGTCTAAAATTTCAAAATCTAAAGTGGTAAATGCCGGTCGTAGAGCACAGCGAAATTCGAGCGTTGACCCGTTGCTATAGCACGCCATCGAGAGATATCTCATCATCATAGTATCTCTGTCGCACGTGTGCAGTAATATTGCCCTTACACTCGCACTTAAGCACGTGCGTCGCACTGTGCGGGCGTGAGGGCAATATCGCTGCACGCGTGCGACAGAGATAGATAGCAGGGAATCAACGCTCGAATTTCACTGTGCTCCGAGTCCATACAATGTACTATTTCGTCCTGCTTGTTGCAGCATAATGACTGAGCTGGACAAGTTCAAACGGCGCACCATCCGCTCGGTGGCGCGGCTGCTGCGCCAGAAGAAGCCGCCGGACGAGCTCTGGGGCGAGATGAAGAAGGAGACGGGCACCGACTGCCGCGTGCTGTGGTGAGTCAATGGACAAAAACTATTTAGTCAGTCAGATACTCAGATAGATAGATAAGAAAAAAAAAAAAATATATTTTTTTTTCTTTGATCTAAAATGAAATCTAAAACTGACATTAGATATAAAAAATCTTCCAAACCGCCGCTAACGGGTAGGGTGTTCAGAAGAATGGCAGCATTTTATTGCAATGCTGATTCGCTGGGCGAAATAATGGCCAGCCCTCTGGTCTGGGCCTCTATGAGGTGCGACGAAAGCTCATTTGGGCCCCAAGGCCCAAGCGTTTGGACTCCAAACGCCTCAAACAAGTAACTGCCACCAAGGGAGCTATATTATTGGCGTTTGAAGTCTTCTGCTGTGGCCTAAGATCCAATTAGTTTTATTTAGTTTAAGGCATTTATAAGTGTTTATAATGTAATTTCTGTATGCTGCTGTTGTTTTTGAAATAAAAATTTTCTTTGACAACCAAAAAAATGACGATAATACAGCGCTTAAAAGATTCGCGTGACGTCACTATATGGTACAATTTTCACTTAGGCGAGACATGACAACTATCACAAGCGCCGTCCAGCATCTAGGTATTTTCTACGGTGAAAGATATCATCCAGAAATGTTGTTCCAGGGAGCGAATGCGCGCGCTGTGCATAAAGAAGCTCAACCGCATGCTGGCCGCGGACGACCGGTCGAGCTGCCTGCCGTCCATCGCGCGGCTCTCGCTCACCGACTGGCTGCTGGTGGACCTGGTGCTGGTGCACGAGAAGATCGACGTCATAGCCACGGTGAGTGCACCAATAGGCTACTGGTGTGCAGTTGCTTGTCAGCCTCTTGCTCCATAAGGAGCACGGGGGTGCTGGTCGATGCTTTGCCTCTTTCAGCAAGGTTTTCCGCTGGCCATTAATGTGGCCAGTTCGCTTTAATGGACCCTCAGACTCAGACCTCGTCGCTCGTCTTCTGTGCTACGTTATCCTTCTGGTCCACCAGCCAGTAATGTAGCAACCAGGTACTATAAGGCGTAAGTCTGGCGAGGTTCCAGTGGGCCGTCCTGAGCCGGCTAGTCACTCTGGGCGTGCAGAGCGGCTAGCCGTCCCAAGAGAAATGCCACTGGGTTCCGGCCGGCTTGAAGCTCCTTGGTTTCCGTCCATCGCGCGGCTCTCGCTCACCGACTGGCTGCTGGTGGACCTGGTGCTAGTGCACGAGAAGATTGACGTCATAGCCACGGTGAGTGCACCAATGGGCCTTATGTGTCCAATAAGGTTACTCAACGAGGATGGACCTAAACCAGCTTGTGCTGGACGACCGGTCGAGCTGTTTGCCGTCCATCGCGCGGCTCTCGCTCACCGACTGGCTGCTGGTCGACCTGGTGCTGGTGCACGAGAAGATCGACGTCATAGCCACGGTGAGTGCAACAATAGGCCTCTGCTGGCTTAGCACAGCAAGCCGAGAGACAGAGAGATAGACTTTACCTGTCACTGTCTAACTGGAGACGTCAGAAAATGGCAGGTAGACTATTATGCGAGCGTGTTGCCGCGCTAAGCCTACTGGTGTGCAGTTTAAACTGTAGAGTTTGTTACTCGAGGAGGTTGGTCGTTGTGTTGGATGATCGTTCGGTCAGCCTGCCGCCCATCACGCGGCTCTCGCTCACCGACAGGCTGACATGAAACGTGAATTAGACATTGTTTTGTTAAAGGCCGGTCGCGGAACATAGATAAATTCGAGCGTTGACCCGCTGCTATATAGATTTGCAATCCTTCGCGTGCAATAATATTGCCGTAACGCTCGCAGTTGAGCACGTGCGTCGCACTGTGCGAGCGTGAGGGCAATATTAGTGCACGCGTGCGACGGAGATAGATAGCGCGGGTCAACGCTCGAATTTCTCTTTGCTCCGCTACCGGCCTTTATATAATTTGACTTTTGTGGTCTGTCTGTGTCTGTAGTTTTCTAATTTAGTACCTACTACATAAAATACAATCAATCACGCCTATGTATGTTCCCAAATGGGGTAAGGAGAGCACACGAAACGTGAAATAGACAAACAAAGATTATGACTATTTCACGCTTCGCAGCCACTTCTAGCATCATTTTGGGTTTGAAAACAGATGTAAGAGGTAGTATAATAGTGACAGGTTGCTGGCCTGTAGTCTAAAGAATACCTAAACCCATTTCCTTAGTCCCACGACATCCATGGCAGAAATGGAGGATGGAGGTGCTATTCTAGACCCGACACGGGATATGATATAGGTGAACAAGAAGCCCTAATTTCCAGGACAAGGTGGACAACAAGGCGGAGCAGAAGCCGCTGGTGCAGCTGTTCAACCTGGTGCAGAAGTTCGACGTCGAGGGCCGCGCCGGCGAGCCGCTCGCCGAGGCCTGGGCCGCCGCCACGTTCTTCTACAACCAACAGTCAGTATACCTATACTCTGTCGGTTTAGGTACTTAACTAAAAGTAAACGAACTTTATGTCAGATTTGACAGGTTAATGAGGTGCTTTCTTACTACCCAAATTTTATCGGATGTTCAAATAGTTTTGCAAAGGAATCTTACGTAATATTTTGATCTGATGAACGTTAGTGTTCTAATTCCTATTGTTTCTGGTATACCTAAACTTAGGCACCAACAGAACATTTTTTTATTGTTTCCTTCCTTTACTAAACTTTTGAAACATCCGATAAAATCAGGGTAGTAAAAAAACCTTCTTAACCTGTCAAATCTGACATAAAGTTTGTTTACCTTTAGTTAAATACCTAAACCGACAGAGTATAATCCTGGGGATAGCTTGGGATAAGTCCTGGGCTTAAAGTAGCGCTTCTTAACCTGCTGGTGGACCCACTTTTCAAAAATAGATTAGAAGCCCGATTAAAACTGAAACACGGCTTTTTACGTCTGGTAAAGTAAAGGCACCACTATTGGACAATGTCTCTTGTAATAGCCACTAAGGAAAAGTCATTTGTTTTACATCTACCATTATACCATTAGGAATGATGTGTCCATTTCAATAGAAAAGTGAACATTTTTGAACTATTTTTTTGTTACTTTCTTATGTAAAATTTGCTATAAGTAGCTCGCTGTGATAGGAAAGTAAGTTTATTTTGTTTTTTAATTTTTCCTCCTTGGTTTACACATTTACAGGAACTTCCACAAAATTTTGTGTATTTTCCCATTTTAAAAATAACATGACAGCTCGACCGTGTGACTCATGTTCCGGGCTAATTCGTTACCCATCTTCGGGAGCAACACGTTATTCCCACAATCATAAAAAAGGGATACTCAAGACTCTTGACTAGAGCTGTGTTGAGCACAGGACTGGATTTGACCTCTGACCTTCACTTCTCCATATTCTCCATTCCAGAGGCCGGCAATGTTCCCCAATGCTGCTCCAAAGGCGATGGTACCAACTGAAGAAGTTGACTCGCTGCCGCTTCTACAGATTCTGGCAGACGTACCGAGGGAACACGCGGCTGCTGGCCGAAGCCAAAGGGACGATGCCCACGCGACTACAAATGGCTGTGGCGAAGAGGTCAGTGAACCTTCGAGGCTAGGATTTGAAATGACGTTCCATGAGATCGTGTCCTTTACTTTATTAACGGTTTGACAATAATAACAGCGCTGTTTTTAAGTCTGGTAAATAATACCAACCAAGTCGAAACCAAAAAAAATAGTCATGGTTTTGTCTATGTAGAGTTTCGTGTGCTCTACTTCCTCATTTGGGAATACTAATGTGATGTATGCATGTATCTAAATAAGTAACATAAGTAAGTAAATACTTCATTGTACAAAAAACACCGCAAAAAAATCAAGAAAAATGGTAAAGTACAAAGGCGAACTTATCCCTTAAGCAACCTTTAAGAGACAGAGATGAAACTTAATTACTAATAATATGTATGTATTTTAGTTGCAAATTTTATTATCTTAAAAACTACAAGAAAGTTACATAACAAAAAGAGAATTCATGTTTGTGTGTGTCTGGTATTTGGACTACATTATTATTCTTATAATTGGTTTTCAATTTTTCAGATACCCAACCGTGATAACCGGAGAATTCCCAGAGTGGGAGGAATTGATCGAGCTGAAGTTAATAATTTTGCCTGAAGAATTTGTAAGTAGTTTTGGACGTTCTTGAATAAGTCACTCTAACCAGCTTTTTTCGTACAAAAACTGATCTAATCGCGAGTGTAGAGTGACTAACTCCAAGAAAAAAAATGTTAAATCAGTTTGCATGTTAAGAATTCGGGAATACATCGTTCTAACCTCTAGGGTTCGTCGTGCCCAGTACATCGAGAAAACAGTGATATGCGTTTGAATACTGCGTTACAGTAAATAAAATATGAGAGAGTAGCTTTCTGTTGGGAACTACATTTATTTATGAAGATATTTCCCTTTGTTTCAGGAATCAAAAATGAGGATAGCGAAACCTAAGCCTTGTAAGTATAAATATAAAGTAGAAAATTCAGTGCCACATTTGTTTTTACACCCATTTCTTCTGTGGATGTCTTAAGAGGTGATTAAGGCAATAGTTTTATGTATGCTTTAGACGACAGGCTAGCTACCTGTCAATGTTATACCTCTTTCATTTATTTTCAATCCTAAAATGAGGATAAAGGTGGTTGTGGTTACAAACCACGTGCTTTGCCTACCCCATATGGGAACATAGGAGTGATGTTACAATGTAGATAGAAATGAAAGAGTAATAGTAAACTTGTAGATGGAAAATGAAATCAGATACTGTATATTGTTCTTTATATTTGCAGCAAGTGACCCAGATTTGGTAGTGGTGGAGCCAGTAATCGAAACAATAGAACTAGGCGAAGATTCCGACTCTGAGGAACATAAAATACATCACAATGAAGACTCTTCAGATCCCGAAAAGAGCAATGATGCACCAGCTCACACAAAAACATATGGTCCACCTAGCGTAAAAGTAAAAAGTGAACCGATCGAAGAAGACGGCCTATCAAACGTACAAGTGATTGCTACCACTCATGTCACCGAACTAGAAATACCTGACGAAAGTCCCGAACACAATTCCGTTCCTGGTGCGAGTAATGAAAATCAAATCTCAGCAGAAGATATTGTTTGTGAGGATGACACAGAGCTTGACAGCCCCGAGTTGTATGCTGACAGTCCTGAAGTTAATGATGAATCTCCTAGTCAACCTGAAAACAGTGAAACAAATGTAGAACAAACAATTAATCGTTCAGATTCTGATGATGATGTAATAGAAATACCAATTGTTGTTCCTTCTATTGATATTGATCCTGAAACACCGACAAAGGCACCCGCTGAAGAAGTTGCGCCTGTCATCAGTTCTGTATCAACAGCAACGCAGAAAGTGCCCGATGAGGTTGATGACATTTTGAAATCAAAAGCAGATGAATACTGTCGTAAAGATGCACAACAAGCTGTACCAACTAACTTTGTGGATGATTTAATCAAAGACAAAGTTGAAACGTTCCTTAAAACGACAAATGACGATATGAAATCTGATGAAAAGAAACCAGATGTTAGTGCCATTAATTTAAATGCAAATGCTGTAGATGTAACTGCTATTGATTTGATGGCTGATTTGAATTTCAATGACGATGGTTTGGAGTTCATCGACGATGGCGTTGAGTTTGTAGAAGAAATGATTCAGACGAAAACAGGTGAGATTCAAAAAGTCCTTAAGCTTCTGAATGCATTAAACACACACAGGCATTAAATTGCCTACTTTGGGACTAGGTGATTGGTGTAAAAATTGTAGAAGTGATATTTATTATTTAATGTCAATTCTAGAATACCTACTGTGAAGTTAAACCTGCTTTACACTGTTCTAATCTCGACAACGGCATAATTTAGTTACATATTGGTGCGATTCAGTACTAATAAATTATTTTTTACGTCAACAGAGCCAGTCACAAGCGCGTCTCCAGATGTCGAAGGTTCCAACGACAGTGACGACAACAACAAATTCGATTTAAAGTTACTAATGGATCCAGTAATCTACACGACGAAATTGGACCACATGAAAATATTCACAAACAAATCATTAGGTTCAGTCAATAGCAAAGACGATATAGAGAAAATTGTAGCTGAAAGCAAGCCTGTTAGTAAAAAATCGTTCAATCTGAATGTAAAACAAGACACAGCGTCTCAAAACGATGACACAAATACTGTGGAAGATATGGGTGTTAACGATGACCTTTTCACGAATGAGGAATCAGATGATGACATGACAGTTTCTCCGACTAGTTATATGCTGAAGAAACCAAAAACTCGCTCATACAATCCCATACAACTATGCAAAAATCCAGATTTCAACACTAAGTTGAGGAGATTAGCCATAGGTTTTTTCAGTTCACCCAGAAATCGGCAGTTGCTCAATGCATGTATACCAATGACGATAGACGTAAGCAAAGGGTTTGAATCGAAGTTAGTGGATGGTACCCTATATTTGAAGTCTACGGGTGCAAAGCCTCCGGTGGTGGAGGAGCCGGTAATCGAGAAAGAGGCCTTTACATCAGTAATGCCGTCGGCTTTACCTATGCAGAGTTTGCTTGACACGTCAAAAACTAATATTCTCGAATTAATTCCACCTCCTACAATAGATTTGACTCCGACGACGCAAAATGACCCGACTCCCACTCCGACCGTAGCTTCCATATCGCCTCCAGCTATTGATGTAATTCCCGAAGCTGTGCCAATAAGCGACGCTCCGACAAATCCGGTTGTAGCTGAAAGACAGAAGATTATAAACTTACCAGATATTGATAAAGTTAGGAAAATAAACCAGAAATTGCTCACTGCTCAAGTGCCGCCCATTAGGGTGTACGCTGGGCCCTCACACCGGCCACCTGCAACGAAGACCGACGCTGTTACCAGCCAAGTAGAACCAGTAAAGCATTCAGGGCCAGCCTTCATTGCAATGTTACCGCCCCAACCAGGCAACCTACCGACAATAGTAAAAGTAGAGAGTGGGGCAAAAGAAATTCTCGATTCGAACACCAATGTACCTTCAGATACCTTCCCGCCAGCCAAACAGAAATTAATACAGATAATCAACCAGGCAAAATTATCAACCCAAGAAGCTCTCACAAAAATAGACGGAGATAAAAATACTATGATGACCGACGTCCTGAAATTCTCCCCTATAATAAGACCACCAGGCCCTAATAAGCCAAATGTTCCCAAAAAGCAATTGTTTAGTCGGATTTCGGTGCCTTGGAACAAGAGAAGAATTGCTCCGAGATCCGGAAATCTGGACGAGTTTTTGATAACAGGTGATACTTTAAATAAAATGTTGCATTTGATGGGTGGCAATGACGAAGAAAAGGATTGCGCTTGTTGCTCGCGAAAGCTGAAAAAACAGGAATGGAACAAAGCCGACAGAATTAAGAAGAAGAAAGAAATGTTAGAAAAGAATGCGCAAAAAAATGAGAGCGCCGGAGATACGGAGAGTGTTGAGGGTCAAGCCAAGAACTCAACAGAAAACACTAGTGAACCCCCGAAAGCCCCAATTGCGAAAGGACGTGTAGTTAGGTACTGCTGCTGGGCGCGGCAAAAACTCAACAAGCGCAAGCGCATGACCAAACACGAATGTGAACCCACTAATTGCACCTGCTGCTGTCGAGATGCTCTTGCCAAATACTTCGAAGATACCGCTAAAGCAAAACCCATTGAACTCTCTGACGACGACGATAAGAGTTTGAAAACGGCGTGTGAATCCATTGAGAAAGTAGTTCAAGAATCACGACAGTCGGCTGCAGAAAACGTTGTATCTCTTGCGTCCACGTCTGGACAAAAACTTGTTCTCATGCGAAGCATGGCAACTTCCACTGATCAACAATCGTCAGAGTGGTTACCTACAGTGAAACCTGTGAATCAGCCTGAAGCTCCAATCCTCAATGTGCCAGATACGCAGCCAATGCCAATCAATGAACTGCCAACACCAGTGATCACTCAAATTATACCACCAAGCGAACTAATGAACCTGTTCAGTAGTAGGAAGAAGCCGGTGAACAAGCCTAAACCACAACACTGCGTACAGACTCCTAATGAGTTACGCGTTGTTCCGTGCTCCTGCCGCCAATCGACAGGAACTGGAAAACCTCAACTAAGTATAGTAATAGACTCCTCGAGAAATATAGTCTTAGATGCATCGTCACAGTGTCGTCTACACCCGCCGCCACCGCCGCCACCGCCGTTGCCGCTTCCGCTTCCGCCGATAGCGCCGGCCCCGCCTGTGCCAACAAGCCGAATAGTAGAACCGGTAGTCCCATCTCAGAAAGAGAGTAAAGTCCTATACCTACACAGTAAAAGTATTGCAAAATCTCCGTCTGAAAGTCCTATATTTTTGGGAAAGAACAAGATTCTACTGACCACAGTAAAACTTCCACGGAAAGAGGAGCAACCAGTGTTGCCGGAATGCCAAGTTTTTCAGGCGCCGAAGATAATTCCTACTTTACCGTTACCTACTGGCGTGCAACTAGTCTTGTTGCCTACTGGCAATGTGACGTACACGGTAGAGCCTGGAGTGGAACTTACAGAAGAACAATTGGCAGTAATACCCACTATATTGGCTGCTGTGCAAGAACAATTGAACTCATCTCCTCTCTCCGCATTGTCACCGATCGTCAGTAATGTTTCTGGTGTAACAAGCATTGACAAACCAGATTCAAATGTCTCCCAATCCAATTTGAACACTCCTAAAGCAGACGTAAGTGGAGTTGAAAATTCAGAAGCGCCACAACATTACGAAAAGATAGACCTAACAGCGAATAAAATTGCAGCTAATACTGGAGAAACAGATAAAACAGAAAACACGGAGTCCGACCTCAATCTTGTACCTAAAGGAACACACAAAAATATAGTAATTGATGCTGAAGTCCAAAACACAGTTGCTCCTGTATCGAATGATAACGAAACCATTCCCGCTCAAACGCAGTCTGATAACTCGGAAATACAGAATGAAAAACAGTCCAGCAATTTAGTTACGGCGCCTGAAATGCAAATTGGAACACTACCGTCTTCTGAGTTAGGACCGGGTGTCGAAACTCAGTTGGTAACCCAATCGGACACGAGTGTTATAGCAAATGCGGTGACTGAAGCTGCAATCCAGAATAGTGATAGTGTAGACAATAGAAAAACATTGCTGTCAGATTTGATGGAGATGTCTGGTATATCAGCAGAAGACGCCGCTGCGGCTGAACCAGCAAACACTGAAAAAACAACACATGAACAAGTACCAATGCTGGTTAACTCTGTACAAACGACCAATTTACCAGAACTCACTCCTGTGACATCCTTTGTAGAACTCAAATTTGCGTGCGATAATGGCGGCAAGTTCTTTAAACTTGATATGGAAACTGGTGTCATAGTACCCATTAACGTTTGCATAAAAAAGAATCCCAGGCTGAAAGCAAGAGCGAAAGTCAAAGGCGTCATCGATTTGACAGATGATATGGAAGATTCAAACGAAAGCGTAAGCACAAAGGCGCCTGAACCGTTGCCGGAAGTTGATTCTTTTGCTAACCGATTCAAACAATACGTTTACAAGGGGAAAACGCTGACCATTGCAAGTTCACCAATAAAACCTGTGAAGATGTTCAAAGCTGTCCATGCACCTCAGAAACGTCATTTAGAACCATTTTCTAAGGCAGAATCCATCAATTCCAAAACGTACAGTGCACATTTGCAAAAGAGGAAACAGACGTTTCATAAAGTGGATACTGTATTGGATTTAGTTGATTCCGACACACCTATGGAAGAAGAGTATCTTATGGAAAGCAGCTCTGATAATGAGAGTTCCCAGGCTGGAAGCGAACCAATGATGGTGGAAGCGCTTGACGATTTAGACTATTCCTCGGACGATGAACCGCTCGCTATGAAATCAAAGCGCATGAAAGTTACACACGAAAATAGTGACGTAATAACAGAAACGAACGTTCCAAACGCTGACAATGTTCCTGTGAGTGAAAACGCTGTTCCAGAATCTAATGTGGCTGCAAGTGACGTAACAAAAACCTTAAACCTCCCAATGGAAAGTGAAGATTCACTTAGCCATGGAAATAATGATGCATTGAGTAACAATGACGTGCAGCCAGTATTAGGGCCACAGAATGAACCTCCTCCTGATTCACAAGCACCAGAAATGGATGAAGACGAAGACGATCCGGATTTAGATCCCAATGTCGATCCGGAATTGAGGTTCCTGTCGATTTCTAGTGATAATGAAGGAGGCGAGGAAGAGGATTGCATACTGGGAGTATAATTTGAAAAACGTTTTCAAGGAGCATGAGGCTTGGAAGTAATTGAGCGTAATCTGAAGTAATGTGCTCAGATGTAAAATAAGCTGATATTAAGATTTTTTATGCGTAAGAAGCATAAATAAAGTGGATACCGCGGTTAACACCAATTGGTCTAAATTCAGTTTCTACTACACCGAACGACACGTCGAACAATTGCGTCAGTCAGCGATGGATTTTACAATTGAATAAATTCGAGTTCCTACAATACCTATAACGAACGAGGAGGTTGTGCTAAAAATATCATATTACCAGTCACTATCACTAGTAAATAAGAAGACTAACCACACACTAACTTGCGTCTCCGAATTATGATTTTCACTAGATAACTCTGGTTTATAATATAATTATAATGAAACTTAAACAACACTTATACGGCTTGGTCTATTGAATCTCTTATGTCGGAGGTCCGAACGATGTCTTTAAATGGACAGTTTAGGGAAATAAAAGCTTAGCAAGTGGCATAATTCAGAAATAGGTGATTGTTTTATATCCAGCCAGTGGCATACAAATCCTTCCATAAAAAATATGGTGTAATTTGTCACAATAATGTGAATAAATGAATAAATTATGGTATTTAAGCTGCCTTCGATTGCCAAGGGTGGACTCAGTTTACGTTTATCGGTAATTTTGCTTAGTAATATCCGCCCTTGATATTTACTGCTATTTGAGAACGTTACAACAAATATGTCTCACGCTATGTGTAACGAATGTGAAAGATTTTATTAATTTGACTGTGATAATAATATAGTATTTCCTTTGCACTGGTTCAAACCTAGATCCTCTGCTCTGTTTCATCCAAACATCACAGAAATGCAAAGAGACACGGTTTTTGAGGAATCAATGATGAGGGATATTTTATATTTACTCAATGGTTGGGTCTGAAATATTAATCTTTAAAGAATTACTTAATTTTATTTTACTTGTAAATACTGAAATGTAGGCTCTAAACCTATGTACATAGGTAAGTAGGTAGATATTTAAGTTTTCAATGTTGGAGTGATTTGGCACAAACATGTTGTAGTGGACTAAATATGGATTAGTAAGAATGAGAGATTTTAGTTCCTGCCACATTGTCTCCTTTACAGTATGTTTACATGGACGTGGCTATTTTCGTGGCTAATTTTTTAGTTATTATAACATGATTATGTTGAGAATCATGTTTTCGTCGTTCACTTGTGCTGTGTGCAAAATGACAATGTGTGTGTAAAATGGCATGGCTTCGTTTGTAGCAATGTTGGTTAACGTATTCACTGCCACCTCTCAGAGTGGTGCCGCGAACGCAACTCAAATTGCCTCAAACAAATGGCTGCGAAACCACCGGGGGAAAGTCACGACAACGCATATATTCGTCGATAGCAGTGAATGCGTTAAATTAAAACAGAGATACCTACCTAATATCCGAGACCCAGATATAAAATTTTGACTTTTTTGTGCTTATCCTAGAGATTCTATGGAATTTCATTTTGAAATTTTGTCTTTGTTACTCATAACTAGCACTTTAAATCTAAAAGTACAATTGGCTATTCTTACCTACTGTCTAATTGTTCGCCGTAATAGATTAGTCTTCGGAGGATTATTCATTCCTTTAAGTGTTATTTATAATTAGTGTTTTGCATAAGTATTTTTATAACGAAATTTGTGGTTTCTGTTTTTGCTGTACCATTTACTGAGTGAAATAATTAAGTGAAATATTGTTATTTAAGGATATTCAAATTTTTTATTTAATAAAAGCTGTTGTGAAATTATATTTCTTGTTTTGTTTGACATATACATCATAGCATAGAACCTGAAATTCGTTTGTAAAGAAAAAAATTGGGATAGTACCAATAGTAGATTCTGTCTTGGTTGAAAAATAAATCAAATGAGATAACAATAAATATTTAATTCAATATGCTACTTACATCACACTATCTTATAACAACATTGAAAGCAGAAATAACGGCTTTCTCTATTTCTTTATGGACTCTGTTCACCTCGGCTTGCGTCAGTGTCCTTTCCAGATGCCTGTACACTATGCTGTAGCAGAGGCTGTGTTTCTTCGATTTTGGATGCACAAATTTGTCTTTTAGTTTAACCTGAAAAAAAAGGTTCTTTATTTAATACTAGCTGTGCCCGCGACTCCGTTCGCGTGGAATAGTAGCAAATTTCCCCCGTTTTTTCCACATTTCCCAATTTTTCTTCGCTCCTATTTGTCGCATCGTGATGTTATATAGCCTAAAGCCTTCCTCGATAAATGGTCTATCCAACACAAAAAGATTTTTTCAATTCGAACCAGTAGTTCCTGAGATTAGCGCGTTCAAACAAACAAACAAACAAACTCTTCAGCTTTATTATATTAAGTATATATAAGTATAAGTATAAGTATAGATTTCTGAAACTAAAAGATATTAAAATGCACACAACTATGAAGTAACTTGAAGCTGTGTGCCCTTTGTCAATCCATCCTACAGTACGGAGTGGCCGTCTGGGGCAGCGCCGCCAAGTGCCACATGCTGGCAGTGGAGCGCGCGCAGAGAGCGGTGTTGAAGGTGATGCTGCATAAACCGTTTCGATACCCCACTGACACACTATACAAAGAATGTAAATTTTTGAATGTACGCCAACTTTACGTTCTAAAAGCCTTTTGTCAAACCCATAATAATATGATTAATTCATCAAAGCATACAGAGATCGTGAGTAGGCGAATTTTTAGGGTGCCCCTCCCGTCACTCAAATCAGCCATTGCAAGGAGATGCCCGGCTTACTGCCATCCAAAAATCAACAATAAGATCTGCAAAAAAGTAGACATCAAACTACTGTCCCTCGTCAGGGCAAAGAAAAAGGTGGGTAATTGGCTTTTAACGTTATCATATTCGGAGACTGAAGACCTTCTCTAAACCCTCGTTGGTGCCTCTTCATTAGATAACTCACACACAAACACAGACCTCATTCATTCATTCACAAACAGGTCACACTAATATCCATTAACTCACACACATACACTCACATTCATACACAATACCGAATTTATTGTCAAATCGCGTTCCTAAATTTCGTTCTTAGTATTGTATAATTGTCCTTTAACATTTATACCTTATTCTTGTTAACACACTCACAGACCTCTAAAATACAGGCTCAGCCTAGTTTGGAGTCTGATAGATATACCGGCCATTATTGTAAGTGTTATTTGTTAAATAAATTATTTTCTATTTTTTTTTCTATTTCTATTTTTTTCTATTTGTTTCCAATTCAGTTCTCAAATTAATTTACTCATAACTCCTTTTAAAGTTTTACTGGTTTCATCCCTGTTGCTACATTTCTTTCAAGTTTGTAAAAGTGTTTTATGTACCAGTGTGGACCCCCAATGAATTAGCTATGGACCATTGGAGGTCCACCCAGACCACTTAGCAAATCACTGATCTAGCCAAAACAATGGTCAAAATCTCTTAAAAAAAAAGTTATAAACTCTTTACAGTTTAAAGTGCAAAGCAATTAATTACTGATCAAGAAATTGAGCTTTTTATTTTTGAATAAATTTAAGCTACTATAATTAACTTGTTTAGTACACAAAGAAAATTCATACCTGTTCAACTATATCACCTCCAACATCTCTGACTAGATCATAAAAGTCGTTGCTCATGAATGTATCAATGCTGAGGTGTTCTGGTAGCCAGAAGGAAACGTCATTTGTGCATTGCGGATACACCGACACGGGTTTATAAGTAATCTTTGCATTTAGTTCCTTATTTTGAAATTGTGAACGGAAACCAGAATCCGTACTCCACATTAGCCTTATATCTGGAATCTTGTATAATGCCATAGCCAACCTCTCCAGACCTAAGCCAAATGCGTAAGCTATGGAGTTATTTGGCCCTGCATTTGCCAATATCTCATTTCGAACAACACCGCAACCAAGCACTTCGAGCCAGTCGTTGTTGTAATATATCTCCAGTTCCCAAGATGGATGGGTGAACGGGAAATAGGCGTCAACCCATCTGTATTTAATATCGCCGAATAGCACTTTTATTAGACCAAGTAAATGATCCTTTAGCTGATGTTCCATCAGTTTTGTGGCTTCCAGAGTGTGGCAGCTTTGCTTGGTCGGATCTGATATGGAGTTGGTGAAATTGTGTGGCTTCGTTGGATCAAATGTTGGCTCAAATAGCTCCAAGTCATCGTTATTGGGGAACAGCTGGTCTCGGCGTTGTGATCTTACAGCATCTAACTGGAATTTAAAATTGTGATATATTAAAAAAAGTTTTTTTACAAGAACAATATTTTGCTAATGCTATGCTATGGTTTTGATCATGGTTAATATGGTTGTCACATGGTGTTGGTTTTAGAATTACACCTCTCCTTTTCTTCTGTGGATGTCATAAGGGGCATCAAGGTAATAGGTTAATGTAAAAACTAAAAAAATTGTTGTAAGTGACTACAAAATTTTAAATAGTTTTTATTGGTAATATTTTAAAATGGTTTTCATTATGTACCATTTCATATATCAGGGAATTTACAGGCGTAATGTATGAATGCTATGGTATGGACATACCTGATGGAAAATGGGGAAGTGTGTGGAATCAATCTCATCCCTTCTGTACACTGGCCCGATCATCAGGAAGTTATCTAGGCCGGATCGCAGGAGCTCGCTCTGGTGCGCCGTCATGTGTGCCCTTAGCAACGTGTTCCGGTTCACATAATAACAATCCGATTTTACTCTACTCGGATGGTCAGCAGGAATCAGTAAATCATCGAAATTCTGCTTCGTGGAAACAACTGGTGATAAGTTATCGTATACGCTGAAACTTGGGTTACCTCTGTACGTGAACGAAGAGTAAAAATAGTTCACAATTCGCTGGCGAACCATTGACAGAGGGTTATCTTTCTCGAGATGTAGATTGCGATTCAAATACGACAATATCTTCGGTGTAACGTTTGTATAATCATCTGTTGTAAATTCTACGCTGTTTATTACCAATTTTGCGTCGGTTTTAGGCAATGTACTGTATCTTAAGCGGTGGAATACCGAGGTTACTATGCGGTTATAGTTCAAGAACAATTTCGTCATTTTTAATAATGGATTATCACGCAATTTCCTGTTAGATATTATTCATACAGTAAGAGCTCTTAAATAGGACTTGAGTTGGTCACTTAAATAACCAAAATAATGAATTCTTCCATGCTAAAATGTTCGGGAGATTTTTCGCGAGTTTATTTACGTAAATTTTTTGACATTGACGTTATTTATGTTTTTTGACGAATCACATGGCGAAGAAGCAATAGTCTTACGAACTATAGTAAAATGAAAATGCAATAATATATGTTACGTACGCAATAGTTCAGAGAATATTAAAATAATAAAAGGAAAAAAATCATGCGATGCAGATAGAGGGGTCATCAATAGTGTAAAGGTAAATAATGCTTATTGCAGTTGAAAACTTGTGACTCAATGTCCTAAAGTTCTTAGTTTTTCAGACAGGTAAAAAAAAACGTGTTGATGTCAGAGTGAGCTGTCAACTCGTCTCCCATCTGACATGCGATTATGATTGATTATCTAACCTCAAATTCAGTCTCAAATTTATTAATTACTTGAAATAAGTTCTAATATAATAAAGATTTTAAAATGTTTCGAAAGCGGCTCTTAAATTTGGTTCAATTGAGTGCAGTTGGCGTGACCGGATACTGTGCTGGTCTATATAGCGAGAGGCATTTCGATAACACTAAGGGCAGTGAAGACACTGTTACAATTAATGGTAAAAGTATTATCAATATGCCTGGACTGCCAATATTCGGCACTGTATCAGCTGCCACACCTTTCACGGATTCAGGAGGTGCCAAAGATCGGGTATGTTACTCACATAAAATTCTTTTTTTTTCGCTTTAATCTTAGTCCTGTTCCATAGGTTTTGTCACCATTACATTTCGTAAGACTAAATTTCTTATAAGCTACACTGGCTTAGGTTATAATATTGAATAACTTTGCTTATTCTAGGTATCGCAAATAATGAAATATGGCTTCCCTGGGTTGGACAATGTCCGTTCCTTTGACGACTATGTGCTATCCTACGACCGCCGAAACAGAGTGGCCCACTGGGTGTTCGAGCACCTGACCAATGCCCACATAGCCAAGAACAAAGAGGTTGACAGGAGCAAATGTGACTTTATGCCAGATGAAAGTATACATCCATTTTTCAGGTGAGTAACAATAAAATTTTGACTCGAATTTTGTGTCGAAAACTAATTTGTAATCTACAGCTTTCAAGTAGCTGTATTTGTTTCTTGGTTTTAATTGTAGAAATAAGGAACTTGTCTTCTTAATCTGGCTAAAATCATCACTCAATGGTGTTCTAAAGGCTGGTGCGGCAGAGATAGGTAACAGTGGGTCAATGCTCGAATTTTCCTGTGCTCTGTAACTGCCTTTAGTATCTCGGTTTTTTTCATCAAAGTTCAAGCAGTTTCTTTACAAGTCAAAAGTAACAAATTGTAAAACAATATGTTCCAGGTCATTAAATAGCGACTACAAAGGGTCCGGCTTTGACAGAGGCCACATGGCCGCAGCGGGCAACCACAAGCTGGCACAGAAACATGTGGAGCAAACATTTTATCTCACCAACATGGCACCTCAGGTGAAAAATACATAATATCTCTGGGAAAGTAGGTCTATTATGAATAGCTTTGTATATTTTTTATTTCTACTACTTCTATTGACGGCCGGATAGCCCAGCGGTTAGAGAACCTTTACAGTGAAGCTTAAGGTCCCGGGTTCGATCCCCGGTCTGGGCAGGTATTTGTATGATGAATACGAATATTTGCTTTCGAGTCTTGGATGTTTATCTATATATAAGTAAGTTTATCCGTTGTCTAGTACCCATAACACAGGCATTAAATTGCCTACTTTGGGACTAGGTGATTGGTGTAAAAAAATTGTCCAGTGATATTTATTTATTTATTTATTTATTTATTCCCTAATAGAGTAGACAGAGCACACAAAACATTACATAGTCAAACTATGACTACCTCAAGCTACATAGCCATAGCCACATTTAGTATAATGTTAGGTTTATATGTAGACTAGCTTTCCGCCCGCGGCTTCGCCCGCGTGGAACTCGGTTATATTGCGGTATAAAGCACAACTATAAAAAACTTCTCGTTTCAAACGACACACAGCGCCATCAATCTATCGATCATCATCGATCGCTATCGATCTATCATCGATTGATATCGATCTATGAAGCAAACTATATTTTTGTTTTCCCTCGGGAACATCAATTTTTTCCGGGATAAAAAGTACCCTATTATTTAATCCGGACTTCTATCTTTATGTCTGCAAAATTTCAAAGCAATCGGTTCAGTAGTTACGGCGTGAAAGCGGAACAAACAAACAAACAAACAAACAAACAAACTCACTTTCTGACTTATAATATTAGTAAGGATGAAAGAAGTACAATAGTGACAGGTTTAGAAGTACAATAGATGGTACTCTGCCTGCCCATTTCGGAATTACTTAGATATTTAAGATGAATAGTGAACAAAAAGTAATCATGGACAGGATTTTGACATTATAAAGATTAAAATAAAGCAAAATGTAACCCAAAAATTTTTCATAATATTTATGTCAAGGGATACAAATGGTCAAAGTTTGATTTGTCCTGTTCAAACAGGTTGGCGAGGGGTTCAACAGGCACGCGTGGAATAGGCTGGAGAAACATGTCCGCAACCTGACCAAAGTGTACAGCCACGTCTACTGCTGCACAGGGCCTTTGTACCTTCCAAGGTGAGTGTTAATATGCTATATCAATTATTTTGTTAATGACTTAAGCACATATAATATTATACTCCAATAGAGAGTCTTAGCAGATGTTATGCCTGGGGATTGAAGTCCACAGAGTGTTGGAGCCTTATAAATACACAAGTACAGTATTCCCAAAAAAATAAGTCACATCGGCTGTTACCGTCTGCGCCGAGAATCGCAGAACGATATCCGAGAGTAGTCGAACAATATATTATTTAATATAATATTTATCTATCTTGAAGTTTATTTAGAAACTCTCTGGGCACAATTTTGCTGCATGCATACACTTTAGTTCGGCTACTCGACGCATTTGGCGCTGGGGTGCTAGACATCTGTCATGAGTCTGAGTGTTCAGCGCGCGAAAAAATCTCTTTTATCATTGGTAGATCGAAGTTTCCCGCGCCACAAAACTGATCTATTACGATTACGCAGGTATATCGTGGGCCATTCTATGTTTGGTAATACTGTACACTTATAAACAGATACAATTTATACTCCATATTACTTTTAACAGGAAAGAAAGCGACGGCAAATCGTACGTGAAGTACCAAGTCATCGGAGCTAATTCGGTGGCGGTACCCACACACTTCTACAAGGTGGTGGTCGGCGAGGCGGCCAACGGAGCCCTAGACATGGAGGCCTACGTCATGCCCAACCAGAAGATACCTGATGACACGCCCGTCGCCAACTTTATGGTGAGACCAGCTAAGCCCCATCCTATATCGGCAGACAGACAAGATACGATTCTATGTATAGTAGAGAATTTTAGGTACTTCAACTTTTGTTTATGGCAACACAGGTCGCTTTTAGGTTAGCGACCATTACTGCCAATGACTCCTGATAGCAGCATTACGTCGTCGAGATACGTGGAAAAGAAGGTGAGGATTCGAGCTTGGACTATAGAGGATAGGCGCTACATGATGCCTTAAAGAAGTTAGAGGGGAGAAAGTAGCGATGAAAATCTATATTGATCTTGGAACTCACGCTAGATATTTGGCCAGGCAGTCCTGGTTCGCCCTTTTCGCCCTTAAAGCTGCTTGCTCCAGGCAAGCCCGGGGGACCCTCGGTACCACGAACACCCTAGAAGTAGATGAAATACGTCACACAATATCCACACTAGCTCTTGTTTTTCATGGTTTTTTCTTTGTGGTGTCGGGATAGAATAGCACCTCTCCATTTCTTCCGTGGATGTCGTAAGGGGGCGTCCATAAATTACGTGAGGTGTTTTTTTCAATTTTTTGACCCTCCCTCCCCCCTTGGTGAGATTTCGTGAGATTTTATTTAACCCCCTCCCCCACCCCCCAATCTCACGTGAGATTTTTCAAAATTGTGATTCTTACGTGAACGCGTTGGATTGTTATTGTAAAAAGAAAAAAAAGAGGAAAAAAAAGCGAAATCTTTAATTTTTCTATTTAGGTACACTCATGAAGTGCCAAATGTAAAGCGCCATCCACATCTTCACTTCGGTTTTTAAGACCTTAGGATTAAATGGACCAAAATAGTAGTTTTTTTGTTTGTTTCGAACAAGAAAAAAATTGCGTGATATGTGCCGTGACCCCCCCTCCCCCCAACGTGAGATTAGATGAGATTAAACTCGACCCCCTCCCCCCCTAAAACACCTCACGTAATTTATGGACGCCCCCTAAGAGGCGAATAAGGAAATAGGTTAGGCATATTTTTGGCGACGGGCCAGCAGCCTGTCACCTGCTAAGTCGAAACTTAAAAAAATATGCTAGAACTTTATGCTAGACTTTAGCTTAGAGACCATTTTGTTTCACGTGCTCTTACTCTTTTGCTGCATTCAAGTTAATTAATCTCTTCACACCATTCATACATGCATCACGCATGTTTTCCCTAATGGAGTAGGCAGAGCACACGAAACGCTACGTAGACAAAACCATGACTATTTCACTTTCGAGGCCACATCTAGCATATTTTTTTAGGTTTTTAGTTGGCAGATATAATAGTGCTTGACAGGTTGCTAGATCTTTTTGCTTCACACTATGCTTGTCGGTTTTGGGTAGTCTTGACCAACTTTTGACCTCTTCTTTTAAATTCTTGATCATTTTTTTTAACACCACAAAAAAACTTCTACGTTCTCTGAGTGATTTTTTAGTGCTAGAAAAACAAGTGATGTGCAGAATATATAAATTTATTAGTAAACATTTATATGTGTCAAAATTGCATTAAATTATGTTAATTCCAATTTTTGAATCCGATTTTATTTCTGATTTATTTTCGACGCTCTCGGACGGAAGCCTCAGATGGAAGATGTTTCTGAAAATTAAAAGTTCATTATTCGTATAACATTGATTACTAGCTGACCCGGCGAACTTCGTACCACCTTAGCTTAAATGCACTACTTTATTTTGTATTTTTCAATCTTTCTGAGAGATTTTCTTAACATTTTTTTCTGTAAGAACCTTCTGCAGAGTATTAGAAAACTACAAAAAAAACCAGCCAAATCGATCTAGCCGTTTTCATGTTACGGCGTTACAACGGGAAACAGGTTTATTTTTTTTTGTATAGGTTATGTTACTAACGAGCAATCGTGACACAATATTAAAGCTTTAATGTCGAATTTATTTCAGCAGCTTCCACGGAAAACAATTCAAGTTAGTACGAATGTTAAAAAAAACGAGTTTTTTCTGATACCAACACAAATATTGAACAGTGTAAGGGTCTCCCCACATAAGTCGACGCCTTTTCGGCAAAATGCGGGTAGAAAAAGCGTTATGTCAACGCAATAAGGGCGAACAAGACGTCAATCGGCTCGGCTCGTTCGACCGAGAATGGCCGAGCCAATTCACGTTTTGTTCGCCCTTATTGCGTTGACATAAAGCTTTAAAACCCGCATTTTGCCGAAAAGGCGTCGACTGGTTTGGTGTGACCCTAATGCGAGACGAGGATCTGATGCAAAAAGCTATACAAAGACAAAAATAAGACCAACAATGGATAACAAAGATGAAGCGAAAGTAAAGATCGGGAGGTGAAGAACATGAAGCGAATAGACTGGAGAAAAAGGCACCGAAAAAGTAATTTGACTTAACATACATACATACAATCAAGCCTGTATTCCCAAACGGGGTAGGCAGACCACACAGAACGGATAGACAGACCAAGGACTATCTCGCGTTTTGTGGCCACTTACAGCGTATGTTTTTTCAGGTTTTAAGGTGCCAGGTACAATAGTGATGTGTTGCTAGCCTGTCGCCTAAAATTATACTTTAACCTATGGCCCTGTTGCGTCTTACGATATTCACGGAAGAAATGGAGAGGTGTTATTCTAAACCCGACACTACACGGGCAATTTGACTTAATTAAGACCACAACAAAAATAGGTACTTACACTTAGTAATGGTAGATTTCCAGATTTCCTGACACGCATTATAACCGTACATTGACGCTCCCAAGCATTCTAACCAGCCAATGTCGTCAAAAAAATCTAGTTCTTCAAGACATATCTCTAATTGGTCATGCACCTTATCGAGGCATGAATTGTAGTCAGAAACTATTTTTCGGCTTTGTATACTCATACCAAAAGCAAGACCCAATAGGGCGAGTAAGACGAATCCAACAACCATCTTGTTCATCTTGAATTCTTGACTATGAGCTGTAGCAGTAGAGACTTGAAGTGATTTTGAATACTTAGTTCTTGCGACGATGATCCTTGAATGAAACGCTTCTTGGTTTCAATTAATACATATAATGAAGTATTAGTTACTTTACAAATGTAATGTTCTTATTCAAAGTTA
>BHDV01041464.1:33458-60519 GCA_005406045.1 Adoxophyes honmai | reverse complement strand
GTAACACTTTCCCGCTCCCACGCGCAACCGTTGGAAAAATATTCAAATTTTAAATCCAAAATCTGCCACGGGACACCCTGTACATATAAAGGACAAATGCTCATAAGTCAGAATTTTACTAAAATTAAAATGATGAAAGGAGGGGTTTTATCGTAGACAATAAATGTCTCGCGCTGGAGAATGGTTAAGGTAAGTTTTACCTTAGACAAAAATGTATTTCAAGTCCAGCATAGTAATAAATATGAGCATACAGGGTGGCCGGATATTAACTGTAAATATTTTGACCAATGGTCGGGAACACGCGTCTGAAAACCCCTGTAAATTATCCTAAAAAAATCATTTTGACCTTGTGCCAAACAAATGAATGACAAATGTAGGGTCGCTTTTCAGGTCATTGCACCGTGTTTTACCTACCTTACGTCCCGTACGCATGTCCTGTTAGTCGGCGCGTACGCACCTGCAATCGTTCGACATTTCGACGCTAAAAGTTGGAGTACAGAAGACTGGGCAATAAATAAATATTTTTGTAATTTTTTCTCCATGAAATTTTCGGGAAAAAGCATGACAGGGGTTTCCAGACGCGTATACCCGACCACTGGTTAAAATATTGACGGTCAATTTCCGGGATCTATATCTGGATCCCCAAAGTTTTTTCACCTAATTGTATATTCCCTAACGTTTTATGTCATAATGATCATTTGCCATAAAACTCATATGCCATATTTTTAGTTTCCCTAAACATTTTATTTCAGAAACGATTGTTTTGGCGCTCCGCTAGCTTCGCTCGCTATTTATGGTCATAAAATAAACCTAACCTAACCTATTTGATTTCTACCCTGCCTAATTGATTCCTGACTATTTTAGAATTATGGAAAACGATTATTATGGCAAACAATGTTAGGGATCTCGAGGGACACCCCAATTTCCGGCCGTGTAGCTCGTGTGGCTCACCGTGGTCCTCGTCCTCCTCTGCGGAGTCGCCGGCCACCTCCGCGTTCTCCTGCTCGGCGCGCTCCATCTGCCGCGCCAGCTCCGCCTCGTCCGTCGCCGTCACTACCTTCGGCTGCAACATTACACACAAATACCATCAGTGACTAGCACTATACTCCGTTTATTTTAAGATTTGAACCTTAACTGTCAAAACCTCACGCATTTTTAAGTAAACACCAGGCAACGACATTGGCAAAATACTCTTTGCCAATCTAGCAAAGGTGAAACCCATTAAAAAAAAAACCACAATCATTGTAACAAACAGTAATAAGTTACTGCACTAATCATATCTAGTTTTACCTTTGGATTCCAGAGAAAAATAAAAAAAAATCGTTGAAATTTCAAATCTTAAAACTTAAGTGAAAAACCACAATTTTTTTGTGAGCCTGGGTGGTCAACATTGTTTCTCTAGTGAGGACAGACCCCTCTATGGTTGTTGTTTTGTAGCTAAGTGTCAGTACAGAATAATGTTGCATTGATCGGGCGGAATTAGGAACTTTTATGATGTGTAGGGTCAACCGCCCTTTAAAAAACGGTGAATGCATGTTTACCGCCATCTGTATGTTGAAGACTCCGCCAGCGGTCGTGATGTTCTCCTGGATCTTGTCGATGGCGTCCTGCAGGGCTTTGAGCCCGTCCGCCTTCTCGGGCGTCGAAGTCGTCATTACTGGAACAGGTCCAAACATGTCATACTTGTATTTAAAAAAATAATGATAAAAATTGAGTTAGTCTATTTTTATTCTTGGATGCTAAATTGATGTGAAAAATTCACTAATAATGATAATATTAGTTCTCCATATGAAACTTGCCATGATTTTTAGCAGTGGGGGAAGCTTGCGCATCGTTTTTACCTGGAAAAAGTGAAGCACTAACGGACTCCCACTACAAAAAATCTTACAGGTAAACCTTTTCCCAGAGACGACCTCTTACGACACCCACGGGAAGAAAGAGGGAGATGCTATTCTAACCTGGCACCACACGGGGACATTATAAGAATCAATATGATATATCAATAGAGACTTACCATAAAGTGGTGGAGCGATAAGGTTAATCTTGATGGGCATTTCAGAGGTTGACACGGTGAGGCCAGCCTTCAGCGCTGCCTTGACAGCATCAATGCCTTCATAGCCGTAGCAGGCACACTCAATGTCAGCACGGATCTTGACAGCTTGTGAGGTCAGCTTCCTCTTGATGTTGGCTAGGAGCACCTCCTTGGTTTGCTCGTCCAAGCCGCACTCGTTGAGAACTGAGGGGTCTCTGGAAATTTCATGATGGTTGTGTCAAAATTGAAATACCGGTGGTAAATTTTGATTTTCAATGTGAAAGCTTTATTCTGTCAATAGTGAAATAAATGAGTCTTTGGTTAAAATACAACAAGTTTTTTATTTTCTTTATTCCTACTGTTAGCAGTGGCCTAATTTAAACATTCAACCTTTTGTCTGTGTGATGTAAAAAAGTATACTGCATCTAGTCCTTTTTTGTTTCTATGACAACAAATTATGCGGACTAAAATAAAAAAATAAACAATTGAAAATAAGGCATGGATCCTTTTTTATCATAAACATGTGAGAGGTTAAATTTAAGATTATTGTAACTATTTTTTTTAATCTTTAATTTGACGAGGTTCAAATTCAAATATACTTAGGGTGACTTTGTTAGCCTCATCGAAAACTTCAGGAACAAAATTCTCAAACACTCTGCTCAGCCCAAGATTCTCTGGCTGTATAAGTGTGCCATGACTAACTTAAAAGTTGAGTTAATTTAATATTAAATCTAGAAAACTTACATGGCAGCCTGCTTGAAGAAGTCATAGGCAGAGGCTTTCTTCTTGTATTTCTCTTCAAACAGCCATGCTGTCCGTTTGTAGAGCTCCTCTAGCTGCTCGGAGCTCTCGTAGTGGAGCAGCTCAGCCACGTGCCGCAGGATTGAGTTGACAGCCTTTGCTTTGGCATACCTCTCTGTGCATTTGTCAATGTCTTCGGCTGACACACGGCGCTTGGACAAGTCTATGTAACCTGGAGGAATGTCACAGTTTGATTACTGAAATGTTGGCATGACTATCAATGGGGATGGCAATTGGAATAAAACTAGGGACAAAAACCGATATATTGGCAAGATTTCCAATTTACCAACATTAGCTTCAAAAACATAATGTGCATGTGTGCTTCGATTTCATTGCAAACAAGGTAAGAAATTAATTGTTTCAAAGGATCTATGCCCATCCGTCTTGTCTCACACATATCAATTGTAGCATCATAATCAATTGTAGCTAGAATATTTTTCAATTATTTTGAATTTTAAAGCATATCTTCGTCGGCAATATTTTTGTAAGAGTATTGGTATATAGTTAAAAATATACCATTTACTTGATGTATGAGTATGTCAGTTAGATTATGAAAAACATGGGGCACATTTTTCAGCTTTTGAAAGTACTATTGGATCAATAGACTTTAATCTTAGATAAAATTTATACCATGTAGTGATGTCACTCCAAACTTTTAAGTGCTAAGTAGTAGTTTCATAATTTTTCTCTGTATAACAACTGATGGTTAAATAAAAAAAATATCTTGCCTCTTGTGTATGTTAAGAATGAAGGAACAATTTATTTAGTTGTGTTTATAGTTATTGTTATACTGGATCATTCCTCAAGTAGTTGAAATATGTCAACATGTAAATAATATATTTTTTTCTTTCACATTCCTCATATTTTTTTAGAATCAAAAGGTTGACCATTTTGCAAATAACTCAGTTTTAAAACTACTCGAAAACTATCGTCATAACAAAATATTTTAGGTCTAATTGATAGGAGAATCTAGCTACAAAAAAACTTGCAACTTCAGCAAAGCAGATAGTATGTAGCACAGGAATTACTGAAATCAAAATAAGGACCGGTGGGTCAGCATCACTTACCCTTCTCTTTGTCCACTCTGATGACCACAACAGGCTCAGTTTTTCCGACCCTAATCAATTTGTTGATAGACCTGATACGCCGCCTCGACAACTCGGAGAGCAATATCATGCCCTCAATGTTGTTGTATTCCAATAAATGGACATAAGCGCCCATCTCCGCAATGGACCTCACGTTCACCATCACTACATCTTCAACTTCAGGATACTTTTCCTGGTAAAATCTACACGACAACGGCATCTGAAATAGTTCACGATTATAACCTAAATAAGTTCACGATGAACTGATTTTGAATGATTGTTGGGGATTGGACTGTCGTATTTTACCTTGGTTTTGTGTTTAGATATAAGTTTCTAGCTATTTTTGATAATTAATAAGGAAATGATGAAATTGAAATCGTTCACGTTGACACCGTAGGACACAACTTTTACGATCCAATGTACGCAGGTCTAATCCACACCTCGTCCACAAGACTTAAAAAGGCGCGGCTTTTAGCGTAGTTTGGAACGTTTTAAAGAGTTGCCAGTAAATTTTAAGATATTTTACGACTTCTGATTAACAGAATCGATTATCGTTATCCTCAATGCAATTTTTATGGGAAAGACTTCAATAAAGATATATCTCTCTCCAGGCAGGCGTGAGGTCTGTACACTAGAGACTTCAGATAAAACAATTGGAAGTTTTTTTTATTTTTTATGCAAACGACCTGCGAACTTCTGTCAGAAAAATACAAATCAACGCAATGGCATTTCATGACGAGAAGTTCTAATGTGGTTCTAACTACTCGATGATAGGTGTCGCTAGGGCCTCTATTTTTTTATTCTGCAATATTTTAGTATTTCAAATACCTACAAAATTGAAGACTTTTGAAGAATAACTGAGTAAGCTGAGATTGTATTTCCGTTACTCAATCTGCTCTAAACATTAAATGGACTTTAAATACCTAACTTCATATCAAATCAGAATCACATTGATCTTACTTAATTATAATTATTGTTGGCATGCAATTTTGCACTTACAATGTATTGTATCGTTTTAATAATTGATAGAGGCACCGCGTTGGCTGCGATCTTACAGATTATATTTGTTGATTACGTTATACTTTATGACCACATTCTATGAATGAAGCCAGATAGATTACACACGAATATTTCTAGGAATGTTTCTCGTTACATATTTTGCACCTTGACATTGCGGATTGAATTTTATTCATTCTCTGAAATGTAGTGCAGCGTTGTACCTATTTCATTTACCTACCTTGCAATGTTTGTACCTATACCTACTTAAATCATTTTAAGACTTTCTAATAAGTAGATAACATTTCTCAAAATTATACTCCATACGTAGATATACATCCTGTAGCATTTTATACAAACATACAAAAACGTCACGCCTTTACTCTGGAATGGTGTACCTAAACCAGCGGTTCTTAACCTTTTTGCCTGGCGACCCAAAATTCAAAAATATTGGAAGCCCACGACCCAACCAAACATTAAAAACAAATGAAATGCAGTGACTGCGGTTTGTTTTTCAAAAAGTTCCGAAGGGCCTGTGTCCCATCTCGATATGGCCCGCGACCCAAATTTGGTCCGCGACCCGAGGTTAAGGAACGATGGTGTAAACGCTAGATGAACAAAACCACAACTTTTAGCACATTTTTTCGTTTACAATATATTATTTGTATGAGGTATAACAGTGACAGGTTACTAGCCAGTATAACAAAATCCATCTCCTTAGTCACTTCTCATAAACAAATTATTACAAGAAGAAATAAAATATAAGATCAAACACCCACACACATACATCACGCCTGCATTCCCTAATAGGGTAGGGTAGACAAAGCATATGAAACGTTATAAATACATAACCATGACTATTTCACGCTCCATAGCCACTTCTAACACTATTTTAATTATAAATTAGGAGGCAATATAGTGATAAGTTGCTAGCCTGTCACTTAAAATAGACCATGACATGACCTATTTCATTCGTCACCTTTTACGACATCCACAAATCAAGATCAGTGGAACAAAAAAACAGGTTACCAATGATTGATACAGATACAAACCAACAAACCTACTTATATCTGAGGCATTAACGGCGTTAGGGTAGGGCGCAGTTGGGCGACCGCCCAGGGCGCCGGGTAAAAGGGTCGTCACATGAACCCCTTTGTAGCCTATCGCTCTTAGTTGAAGGCAGCATAGATATCTCGTCGCCCAGGACGCTGGTAGCGTTAAAACCGGCACTGATCTAAGGTACAAATGTCCTCACACCGTACAAACCCGCCTCAACGGTCAACTGACGTTTCAACTTTACCAATAATCGCAGTCAATCGATAATGTCATCAATCAAATTCCGTATTATAATAATACTTAACGTAAACAAATATGCCAAACAATACAACAATAGGCAAAAAATCTTATTATCCAATTTTCAATCGTCCTATTCTTATGAAGGCGACCTATACTAAACTAAATCGTACCGCGTCACCGCAGCATATTAAAAAGGCATGACATCTCGTAAATTAATTGATTCGCTCGGTAGTCCGGTCAGTGTATCAGCTTGCGGTCCTAGTGATCAGTGAACAAGTGATTCTGGCAACATATTCCTGAAACTATAGCCCCTAGTAATAAATTTAATAAATAAATTTAATAAAAAAAAAATTGTTAAACTGAAACTTTTTTGGATGTCGGCTCTTGGACTATAATGTTGTAGTGTCTTGTGAAAATCCGTGAAAATGTGGAGATTCTGGTAAGTTGAACTAGGAGACGTGTGTTATTCATTAATTAAATCATTTTAAGTTTTACAATACAAAATAATACAATAAAATTTTCTGCATTAGGCACAAAAAAACGATTCAATTTGAATTAGGTATGTACTAAAATTAAAAGGTACGAAGACAGAAAGCGGTCTCATCGCTACTAAGCAATTTCTCCCAGGTAACCTTTAGCAAAGAGTGACGTGAAAAAACAAATTCAATCTGGTGATTTCGAAAGTTTTGTAACTATGAACTTTGAGTTTATGTAAATAGTTGTCTAAAAATTACATCTTCGTGCATCAATGAAGCGTTAAAAGATTAGTTACGACAATCAATTATTGAGGCTGACTTTTTCCATACCAGCATTACTATGTGTTTTCAGTGACCCCACTTGCTAGCAAGACGAAGGAAATTATTTGTACGAAAAAAATTACTTCCACATCGACCGTTAGCGGCGCTGTTCGAATTTTCTATTCAAACCGCTTACACCGTCTCTAGCCGGGGCCGCGGGGCGGTCATTGTAAACTCAAGTAATGTCACTTTTCGCATGTTTAATGTGGACATTGTCAATCTATTTCCTATTCTACGGTATATTTAAAATGTCCTATGCTATATTTGACCAACTGAAACTCATTTTAGATTGAAAAATATTTTTTTTTTTTTATTTATTAATTCATATTTACAAAACAAAATAAAATAATTAATAATAATATTAATTGGTTAAAATTTGAGTATAAAATCGTTCTGGTGTTCAATTTGGCTGGCTATAAAAGGACACCTATAATTTTTGCACCGGGTGCCACCCATGCTATTTAATAGTTACGTTAACCAGAAGCAAATGCATTTTTATGTAGATCTATACAGTCATATTGATCACTCAAGAGTCGAGAATAAACATTAAGTGGGTAGTGTTCGTCACAAAAATATCTTGCCCCGACCAGGAATTCAACTACGTAGTTAACCACTGAGCTATTTAATTTTGATCTTCTACGTAAGAGTAGAGTCGTCATAAAAAACATCGAAACCAGTTAAAAAAAAGTTATTTTATGAAAATAATTAAGTAAATGAATACACGGCAATACACATTGGTCTTATAGATATTGATTGTACAGTCAGCTGCAGAGAAAGGTAACCCCTCGCACATACAATGCTTCATTGCCGGGGGGTTACTTTTCTCTGCGGCTGTCCGTACTTATTTGTTCGGTGACAATTATGTCTAACCAGATACGTCGGCGTGCAAAATATCTTGAATTGATTAAATTACAAATATCTAATTAATTAAGCATTCCTTAATTTAATAGAGGGTTTACTTTTTGAGCCATTGAAATAAAAAAAGTTAAAATTTATTTATGGCCTTTGGCCATTGGAAAACAGTTTTTGCGAAATAAATTTATACCTATGTACTTGATTTTGGGTAGGAGTATAAAAATGACCAGTGAAAGAGTTATAATAGTGTCATAATTGCTAGTCCTTCGCCTAAAGCATGCACAGACCTACCTACTTCCTTGGTAGCCCCTTACGACATCCACAGAAGAAACGGAGAGGTGTTCTAAACTCGACACCATTCGGTGCTATGATGTATTTATCTAAACAACAAATGCGAAAACATAAAAAACAAACGTTGTAAAGCCTCACAGCGGACTTGCATAACGTATCGTTATTTTTATTAGCATTTATTTGTTCAAGACATGACTGTTATTTATTACACTGAATGGTTGTTAAATTGGGGTATTAATAGCCATAAAAAATTCATTCGGACACTCGCAGATCGTGATTCAGTTGTGATACAGCATCTTTTAGGGTTCAATGCCTTAAAACGGAACCTCCATTTAACTAGTAAGCAATTCTTTGATCGTTTGCGGGACTATTCAAGCCATTACATTCAAAAGTTAATATGTCATTTATGGTCTATTTTTTTAATCTCAGACACTAAACTAAATTGATAAGTGCATGTTAAATGTTGTGGTGCCGGGTTAGAATAGCACCTCCCCCTTTCTTCCCGTGGGTGTCGTAAGAGTCGACTCTGGGAAAGGGTTAGTGTATTGTGGGCGATGGGCTAGCAACCTGTCACTGCAATATCACGTTTGACCATCTGGTTACCCTGAAATTGCTAAACGTGGCACTGGATTTTCGAATTCACGTGCTCTGCCTACCCCTCTTGGGAATACAGGCGTGAGTATATGTATGTATGTATGTATGTTAAATTCACAAATGATGATACCACATTTGGTTGTTTAGTGCTCTCGAAACCTTCGACAATGTTTGTACCTTGGATATAAGTTTTGTGTAGTTCGCCCGTATAATAACAAACAATTTAGCTATCGTAATCAACCAAATTTTAGATTTTAAGAGTTACATAATACTAACATGATAACAATGAATAACATTTGTTACAATCCTTACTTCCTTACTAATATTATAAGTCAGAAAGTGAGTTTGTTTGTTTGTTTGTTCCGCTTTCACGCCGTAACTACTGAACCGATTGCTTTGAAATTTTGCAGACGTAAAGATAGAAGTCCGGATTGAATAATAGGCTACTTTTTATCCCGGAAAAATTGATGTTCCCGAGGGAAAACAAAAATATAGTTTGCTTGATAGATCGATATCGATCGATGACCGATCGATAGATGATAGATCGATGGAGCTGTGTGTCGTTTGAAACGAGAAGTTTTCTTATAGTTGTGCTTTATACCGCATTATAACCAAGTTCCACGCGGGCGAAGCCGCGGGCGGAAAGGTAGTTCGTCATAAAATGTTATTTAACAAATTTAACGTTTCATAACGTTATACAACGTGGGCGTTAATAACCGAGAAGATTTAAACCATGTACCTACGAGTATTTCTGACGATACTACGTGTAAATACCTAATGTTATATCTACTACTTGGTGTTTTAAGCTACTATTTGGTGGCTACGTCACGAACTTAGGGTGTATTACAATTGAGAAATTTTGAAGTGCAATATGGTTTAAATAATTAAAATCTGAAATAAACTCGACTCACGCTTGTCGATTTTCAATCAAGGGTTGGCATGTGTTTTTGGAGCCATTTTATTTTACGATTTGGCTTAACTCGCTCAAATAGTTTGCAATGAAAGTTTGCGTGTCGCTGATTCCTTTCAATGAGACGGTACAGTCAAAAACAAAATGGGACACTTATATTAAGGCTCGCCATTTTTTCTGGGGGGTTCCTATTTCACTTTTTACGCAAGTAAGAGTAAACTATTCCAATATTAAAATTTAAAAAGTTGAAACCTTTGACATCTTCGTTTCAAACTTAAGAAATAATGTTTTGTTCGAACCATAGGGGACAGACCAACTAGAGAAACAATGGTGGCCACCTAGTTCCGCAAACCGTCAGTTTATTTCAACTAACAAACTGTCACAGAAACTGTAAAGAGCCAACAACCAAAGAGGAAAAAGCCACTGCGTTACGCGCGATATTGGGCCAATAAGATACATCGAACGCCGCCATGCTTTGGCGGAATTGTCTTCGAACAAATTCAATGACATTAGTACTCTATAAATTCTGTTCTCTATGGTTCAAACCTAGCCAATTCCGTTCGAATGCTGCGATACCACAGAATACGTACAGTACAGATACTCATACATACCTACATAAGGTAAAGTCACCTATAATGGACAAGGACCAGTAATGGACAATGACTCTTATTTACTACCCGCTAAGGAAAAGTCATTTGTTTTACAACAATCAATTCACAACTCTATGGTCTTTAAATTATGAATGAAGTGTCCATCACTGGTGCTTGTCAGCTTAAACCGTCCATAACTGGTGCCGTTACCTTAGATGCATTAACGTCAAACTACTTAATACATCTTTTTGCATTTCCCGTGTGGTGCCGGGTTAGAATAGCACCTCCCCCTTTCTTCCCGTGGGTGTCGTAAGAGTCGACTCTGGGAAAGGGTTAGTGTATTGTGGGCGATGGGCTAGCAACCTGTCACCGCAATATCACGTTTAATCATCTGGTTACCCTGAATTTGCTAGACGTGGCACTGGATTTTTGAATCCATGTGCTCTGCCTACCCCTCATGGGAATACAGGCGTGAGTATATGTATGTATGTACATCTTTTTGCAAATAGGGTGTTAAAAGCTTCCTTTAACTTATTCAAGTTACGTCTCTTCAGTGCTTTTATAACGCATTCACTGCCACCTATCAGTGTCGAACTTTCTTCAGATTCCGCAAAACGCACACATGCGTTTAAATGCTTGCAAATCTTTGACCGCGGCACTGAAAGTCAAGCCGCATATACGCGTCGGTAATAGCAGCGATTCCGTTAAACAATTGTTGTGCGGACTGTACACCTCTTCATGCATTGACTCGGTGTCAGCGGATGACGTGCACCGCGGTTGCTTCAAGCGAATCAAGATTCATCAAAACTTCAGTGTCAATATATTTGAATGTAAGATACAATAGACAGAAGAATACGTAACGACTGTTGGGCAAGTCCGTCTACGTAGATGTTTTGGCAAACGTTTTTAGAAATGTTCTATAGAGAGGCGCAAATTAGGTGTACCCGAAACCGTCGTGCGTGTATGACGAAAGTAATGAATGTGAGTGCAGCGAGAGAAGTATGCCAGAATTGGAGCGAATGGCGCTGTGTAGTCTCTGCTTACCCCTCAGGGAATAGCGCGTTATGTTTATGTATGTTTTAAAAATGCGTAAATCATCTTCGAAATGGCTACTATTGATTCCACATCGATCAGTGGGGAGACTTTCTTCTGGCATCTTCATTGCTGAAGGTCGTGTCTAGCTCGAAAGACGCATCAAGCTTTTCCAAGCTGTGGAAAGACCCACACGCAATCATGTGGCCGATCATCACCAGCTTCCACAATGTTGATTCAATGGCTGCCCCACTTTCCAGCCATTAAATCTCGATACATTTAACATCTCAATTGCTGTCGCAGGCGGCCCAGTTCCGCTAACCTTCAGCTCTCAATAGAAACCGCCAATCTGATTGATTTATCAAGTGTTGCGTACCAATTTTACAGACCCGTTCATTAGGAACGCATGAGGAGGGAGGAGATACTAATTTGCCATATTTCGTAGATACATCACGCCTGTATTCCCAAATGGGGTAAGCAGAGCACACGAAACGCTACATAGGCAAAACTATACTTTTATATCATATCACGCTTCTGGCATTTTCATTATTGAGCTTCTGAGAGACAATTGTTTCATCGCTTTTCGGGTCTATGTTTTTCGTTTGCCATGTGGTGTCGGGTTTAGAATAGCATCTCTCCATTTCTTCCGTGGATGTCTTACGAGGCGACTAAGAAAATAGGTCAATGTACGTTTTAGGCGACAGGCTAGCAGCCTGTCACTATTATACCTGCCAACTCAAAACCTAAAAACAATATGCTAGAAGTTAGCTACCAAGCGTGAAATAGGCATAGTATTGGCTGTGTAGAGTTTCCTGTGCTCTGCCTACCCCATTTCGGAACACAGGCGTGATGTACTTTCCCCATTGTTTTTACCAAATCAACTCGTTAAAATGATACGTTCCAATCGGTTCGTCCCAAAGGGCCAAGTATGCGATGATTCAAGGTCCGGCTTGATTGGCGGCGTCACTTACGGAACCCTGACCTAGCCCGGAATACCTTCCGAATCACTCCACGGAATTAGGGAAGAGGGCCAAAGGGAGATATGTGTACTATACACCAGTATGGCTATGTTATGTTCACTAAAAGTATACAGGATACATACAGGTGTCGTAATGTTTGTCATTTGTTAAAGGCCATTTGCTCTTTTCGTCTGTACGTTTAGTAATATCATTATACCCAAGTAACTATGCCCCATGTATAGTCATATACATGGTGCTCGTGAGCATTGCGAGAGATTTCAACCACGAATTCCAGAGGCTATAAGAAGTAATAAATGTTATATGAACTTAGGTCGAAACACGATTTTTTTTACTATTATTAAGGCACGTTTATACGACATTAGCAATTATTATGTATGAAAATAAATAAAAAAATCGTGTTTCGACCTAAGTTCATATAACATTTATTACTTCTTATAGCCTCTGGAATTCGTGGTTGAAATCTCTCGCAATGCTCACGAGCACCAATACATATAGGTATACAATCACGCCCGATGTAAATGGGATAGGCAGAGCACACGAAACGTGACAGACCACGATTATTTCACGCTTCGCAGCAACTTCTAGCATACTTTTAGATTTAAAAACAAATGGTGGAGGTAATATTATTGGCAGGTTGCTATCCTGTCGCATAAGCATTACCTAAACCTGTTTCCTTGGCCGCCTTTTACGACATCCACGAAAGAAATGTAGAGGACACCACACGGCAAGGCACCAAAAGTATACAACAAAAAGCAAAAGTTGGTGTACCTACTACTTTACTTAAAATACTTTGTTATGTTAACTAATAGTATAGTATAGTCAACTAAAATAATGATCCCGTGTGGTGTCGGGTTTAAAGTAACACCCCTCCATTTCTTCCGTGGATGTCGTAGAGGGGGCGATTAAGGAAATAAGATAGGATATATTTTATACCTGCCACCTCAAAACTTAAAAAATACGCTAGAAGTGGCCACTAAACGAGAGATACTTAGTCATAGTTTTGTTTATGTAGCGTTTTGTGTGCTCTGCCTAACCCATTTGGAAATACAGGCGTGATGTATGTATGTATGTAAAATAATAACCAGTAGGTAATACCTAATGTGCTTGTATTTTGTTCGCAGGTTCGCCTTTCCGTTACTTTTGAGCGCTCTCCGACCAACCTGTCATGGGGAGGAGTTTATAGGTAACGAAAATGCTACTAAATAACAATTTTGTTTCACTGGATACAACTTTTAGTCAGGCTATGGGTAACATTATTAATAAAAAATGTTCTTTATTTAACACCAAAAAACAATATAATTTGGATCACAGAAATAGGTCTGTGAAGTGGGTAAAAAATACATCGTACGTTTGTTAGAGACACGTGTTTTTTTGGTTCATCAAACTACCGGAGTGGGGGCTTCTGATGTCACGCCGTGCTAAAATTTGTACCACGTCGTGACGTCATTCGTAACTTTAGATCGTAATTTCTTGTTTGTTGAATAAAATAAAATATACGTGTACTGTGTCTATTTGCATCCTGGAGATCGGTTGCATACAATACAACTTCCATCTTTCTCTACATGGTCTTAGGTAGACATAATGTCTGCCTGGAGAGAGATCTCTCTATTGGAGTCTTTCCCACACTGACTGTACGCGACACAAGTTTAACCTTTTGAACGCTTTCATATTTAAATGAAGTGATCACTCACACGCCAACAACCGTGGCGTTATCAAAAATGACGAATTTCATAGTGCTGTGCAAAAACATTTATCGATAAAATTTACTAGCCTCTAAGACTAGCCTCGGTAATCGTATACGAATTATTTCTTCTGCAGTACCCACACAACGCCAATTTCATGGGTACCTGGACATAATAGTTTACAATCAGAATGATAGACAATTGCGTTAATAAGGTTTTATTAAGTACTTCTTGTAGAAGTTTTGACGCCTCGATGTAAAGCTGAATTTACATCTGTAAGTTATTGACGCAAGCTTTAATACTAAGAACAAGATGCAGATAACTACCACACACGGCATTCGCTCATAATAACTTGCAGGTATATATCTTGCTTTTAGCTTCCTATATTCCTATATTGCAGTACAAAAATATAGTGAATCTCATACGTAATAAGTTTAAACAAAAAAAAAACCGACTTCAAATTAGCTATATCCTGAAAGGAAACTTCTGTTTATGTACATATTTACTAAAGATCAAGTAGGTATACGTAGCTCTCAGCAGATTCAAGGCTTCAGAAGGAATAGCTCTATCTGATTTAGAACCCTCTAAACTGTTAAGTAAACCCCACGATGAACGATCATTAGCCGAAATGCAACATTTGTGAAGCAGCAGGCTTGGCTAATTACTGAAACTATAATTTCCAGTCTGGAGGTGCATTCAGTATTGAAAAAAATATCCTTTAACTCCTAAAAATTAAGGAGTTGACCTTTCATCATCAGCTCAATCATTTTTTTTACTGCCAAGCGAAAATACTGGTGTAGCTTTGAAAAATGTACTAAAAACACTACCTGTGCCTATATTTGAGGGTTGCCTTCGATTTCCCTCATATTCCATCATCAGGTCAAGATATGCTGACAATCTGACTACCTGGAAACTATACCCTTTCAGACAAAAAAAGAATTTTCCAAATCGGTCCAGGCGTCTTCGAGTAATCAGCGAATACACATAAAAATACTCTCCATTTCTTCCATGGATGTCGCAAGAGGCGACTAAGGACATAGGTAAATTTTAGGCGACAGGCTATGAGGCTAGCAACCTGTCACTATCATGCCTGCTAATTCAAAACCTACAAAAAATGAGCTAGAAGTGGGCACGAAGCGTGACATAGACATAGTTTTGTCTATGTAGCGTTTTGTGTGCTCTGCCTACCCCATTTAAGAATACAGGCGTGACTGTATGTAGGTATGTAAGTATGTACAAATGTAAGTTCGGACTAAAATGCCCGAATGCCCATACATTTTATTTTAATTTTAAGGATAATTCAAAAACTACTAGTTAGATTTTGATGAAATTAAAATGGGACCAATGGGAAGCCATTTGCTATCGAACACAAAAAGAACCATCGAAATGGGTCCACCCGTTTAGAAGTTCTGAGGTAACATACATAAAAAAAAAAAAAATACAGCCGAATTGAATACCTCCTTTTTTGAAGTCGGTTAACAAAACTGGTCAGGAAAAGTCAATGGAATGGTCCAATTTACGAATTCTGTTTCTTTTTCTTCACCACTACGCCATCACTAGTACAGACTATTTACCGTCAATGACGTCATGGACTAGCCACTAAAGTGGTTGTTGGCGTATAAGGAACTATGATTTCCCGCGATCATAGAGATGTGACTGTTACACTATACAGATACATTTTTTATATCGAAATGTAAATGTCAGTAAGTAAATCGTAAACTTAAATTTTGTTTCAGTATGTTTTTATGCTAAGACGATGATATTTACATACATACATACAATCACGTCTGTGTTCCCGAATAGGGTTGGCAGAGCACAAGAAACGTGACACAGACCAAACCATTATTATGACTATATCACGCTTCGCAGCCACTTTAGCGTAGTTTAAGGTTTGCAAAGATAGAAGAGGTAGAATAGTGACAGGTTGCTAGCCTGTAGCCTAAACCATAACTAAATCTATTTCCTTAGTTGCCTCTTACGACATCCACGGTCGAGAGTTGTTATTCTATCCCGATACTACAAGACAAAAACGATGATAGAATGTTTTAAAATAGACTAGGATTACAAATATTGAAAAAGACAACTTCGTAACAATATTTTCACAATTAATAGTCAAATGCAAATGAAACAGATTCGGCAACAGCTCTAGCGACCACTTTAGGGGCTATTGGCGTATGAGACACTGACATTATTGCGTCAAATTATATCCGAAGAATAATCTCGAAATTTTCACATTTTGACCTGTCCAAGCATTCGTTAATTCTTTTAAGGAACAAAATATGAATTGATGTTCCGTTTAAGCCAGTAGATATAAAGAAAAGCAGTTCACAATAGATTTTATTCATGATCAAAGTGCACTGTCACTCCGACCCTTTTAGTGGTCGTTGGCGTGGTGGGCACGACAGCACTCGACCACTTTAGTGGCTCTCGGCGTTCAAAAGGTTAATTTGCTACTATCTCAACCTCCCACAGAGAATGAAATCATCACGACGCAAATGCCCATTCCTGGCTCACCCTGCTCGGTGCTGCGGCCTGGAGACGTGGACCTGCAGAGCATCGACCTAATAGCGGCCTACGAGCTGGACCGGCCCAACACCACCGGGGTCACCCTGGTCCAGGGGTCGCAGTACATGCAGAGGGCCTACAGGATCAGCGACGGGGCCAACCTAACGCTGCCTTTACGGTGAGAGAGAACTAGCTCATAGGATTAGTTAGACCAGGGGTTCCCAATCTTTTCAGCCCGCGGCGCACCTACAAGTTTAAAATTTTGTCACGGCGCCTTATCCTGTGTATTTGAAAAAGATACAGTACAAATAGGCTCAGATAATGGCGGTATTTAAGTTGAGAGGAATAAAAATGAAAATATGTATGTATGTGTAAAAATTAAAATGGTTTCGGATAATGATAAAGAATCGACTCACGGCGGCGCCCCTCAATACTTTCTGCGGCGCACCAGGGCGCCGCGGCGCACAGTTTGGGAACCCCTGAGTTAGACAGATCGTGAAGGAGCAAAGCCAAGATCCGTAATCAAGACACCACTACTTTAGCATAGCAACACGTGCAACTTGTCACTTTCTGGCGTTGCTGGTTACAAAAGTGACACGTACAGTCTATTTCTCGAGCATCTCTACTCGCGTTCTATTGTGTTAAATTCAAAACTTTATTTATGCAAATAGGCTCCTAAGAGCACTTTTACACGTCATGTTTGATTTTACTAGCTCTTCGGATAGACCATCATTGCCAAGAAGAATGCGCCGCAAGCCGTTAAGCCGTCAGGATCAGTTGTTAGACAGATCACGAGGGAGGCTCGTGTCGTCGGCCATAAACTTGTATCCTTAGTTGCCTAATTCTTTTGTACGATTGAAGACAAGCGTAGTAAGCCAGACAGATAGGTGGTATCTCAGTATCCTAGCACCATATAGATTCTAGGTACAGATTCCTTAACTTAACGTTCTGATTACAGCCAAGTCTTCCCATACGGCCTTCCGGAGCAGTTCAGCATGACGGCCACCTTCAATGCCCACAATCAGTCGCAGCCGTGGGTAGTGGTGCGCGCTGTCCAAACTGTACAGTTCTCTCTGACCATGCTCCCTCGCACCGAGCGGCTGGCAGTCTTCGTGGACGGGACCAGGCTGTATTACAACTCTTTGGAGGTGAGACGATGCTCGGATAACTTAGCTCTTGAATCTGCCTATGAAGATCGTAGTTCCGATGTATTTTTGTGGTCTTCTGGAGCAGAATGCTGGTTATCATCCATGACTAAAACCAGGTTAATCGTAAAGTGGTGGTGAGAATCGTCCATAGTGTATAGTTCAGGCTAAACTACTCTACTCTAAGGTGATGAGTAGACAAGATATATGGACGCGTGTTTCAACTATTGGGTAGTGGAATTGAGAGAAATTTCGGCAGATGTGTCAGAAATATTGGCAAACACAAGTTATTGTGGGTTACTTATTGTCTTCGTCATGAATTCATAATGTGGGAACAAAACATGTTCATTTAGATATTCGTTAACTAACAATAAATTCAGTGTAGTAGGTAATTATATTATAATTAATAAAGTCTAAAGCTAATTTGCGACTATGTGTAGCGAGATTTGCTATAAAGGGCAGGCGTAATCGCAGCTCATGACGGCATAGGAAGGTTGGGATGGTATTGAGGAGTTATATAACAACTGGTTTATTGTTGGAGTACTGTAACAGTATACTGTTTATTTGTATTGTGACTATTGTATAAAATCGGACAACTCCATAACCATATAACTAAAAAATATAACATCCATAACTTGTGTTAGTTATTAAGTGGTTTTAACTATAGATTTCTCACTTGTCTCCAGCTGTTCAAGCCAGGCTGGCACAAGCTGCACGTTGCGGTCACGAACGACACAGTGTTTGTGTCAGTGGACTGTGAAGAGGTATGTACAGCCAAAAAACACTCCAAGCTTCTAGACAAAACTTCAAATACAGCTGTTTCGATGAAAGTCCTGTAGACACCAAAAATGTATGCAGTTATTCACGCCTACGAAAGGATCATACCAATTCAGGGTTTTGGTGGATAATAGAAACTTGTGAATCTAAGGGATATTTCTGGACAATAATACAATCAATACAATGTAATTTTATAGCATTAAGGACCAGAGGTTCAATGTGATTCTAGCACCATTTGAATTTTATACAACGTCGCCCCTAAGATCTAAGGCTTCTACCAGTAAACTTTCTTAAATAGATCGAAATGTCATGTCTACAATTTATCCGCAGTTGGAGCCGCAAGATGTCCCTCGGCACAATTTTGATGACTCCACGTTATTCTCCATCATCGGGTCTGTCGACGGATCGCCGGCTTCTGTAACTTTTTTTTATTCTTTGATCTACATAGACACAATATGGATGATGACAGAAAAAAATTGTCTAATTAGTCCGTCAGTTGGATTATGCAGGTATATACCTTAGGGTGACTGCACCAGTAATGGACATAGAACCAGTAATGGACAATGACTCTTATTTACTACCCACTAAGGAAAAGTCATTTGTTTTACAACAATCAATTCATAACTCTATGGTCTTTAAATTATGAATGAAGTGTCCATCACTGGTGCTTGTCAGCTTAAACCGTCCATAACTGGTGCCGTCACCCTAGTCGATTTTTAATATGCATAATCATCAAACTTATGGAGTGCGGGCTCGTTTTTTTGTAATCTATCAGACGGATTAAATAGTTTCTTTTAGTAATTAATTTACCCAATTGTCATATTTGTAGAATAAGTAATAGTACCTACTACGTACAGAAGCTCATTATCATTATTGTACAAAAAAATATCACAAATTATCAAACTATGGTCAGGTGGGGGAAGAGAAACGCAGGGGTAAGAGGGCACTACAGACCATACTCACTCATAACTCGTACGAGTTATGGTCTGTAGTGCCTCTTACCCCTGCCCTGGCCCTGCGTTTCTCTTCCCCCACCTGACCTTATACAAAAGCACAAAGTTTTGGCATGAACTCCAATTTTGCCCGAATACATTATTCTTCATTCCTCCTCGTTTCCATTTTAGGTGGACCTTCAATGGCTGTCCATGAGTCCATGCAACCGGTACAGCATCGCGGGAGATAGCTGCGATGAGCTCGTCGACGTATGTATAGTCGCAAAACGTTCACAGTAAAAGTAATAAAGGTTTATATTTCTTTCTCGAACTATGCAATTTCACTATGACGTTCACGGTTAAAAGGTTCTATTTTTAAACTGCAAAAAATAGGCAACACAGGCAATGCCATTTACGTATCTGAGTAAAAAAAAATAACTAACTATAATAGTTAATAAGTGTGGCTTTTTGGCAGTGGTTTTATTGAGTTACATAGAATGATAACAGCTTAATACGGGTTAGTAACCTACAAAGTCTAAATTATGTAAGAGTAGAGCTGACCTTCATTTGTTTCTATTTACCAACATTTTCATCCACAGGACGGGCCTGGTTTCCTTCTGGCTACAGCAGCGCCTGCCGTGAGTGTTATTTATCTTAAACACCCCTACAGACTAAGAGCTGTCGAACTACCTAATTGATTTCTGACAAATCGTAGAACGCTATCACAATAAATATAATGAAATTTTCATTTGTCGAGCAATGCAATGTCACTATGCCGCTACTGTAAACAGCAGCGCTATTGTCTAACGCACCAAAAATCTCCATCGCTTTTAATTCGACAGTAGAAATCAAAAATCGCTTCTAAATTGAAACATTTCAAAGCGAACTGACGCTGAAACTGTAAAATTAAAAACGATTTAGATTTTTGGTGCGTATATAATAGCGCTAGTTCTATGGTGGGTCAGGAATTGGTTCGATAGTACCTAAATGATAACTGATATGGTATTTATGAAGATGACTGTTTTTCAGTTCGCCGCGCGCGCTGTGGGCTTGGACGTACCAGCGTTTAATGCCTTGTGCAACGGCACTTGTCCTCCGGTTAGTACAACTGTCAATTTTGTTGTTAGTGAAATAAACGTATTTACTCACGTTTTTTATATCGAGATTAGCTCGACATGTTTCGGGCTAATCCGTGACCCACCGTCTGGAGCTACGCGCCACGGCAGCGCATAGACGCGCAAATCCGTGCCGTGGCGTGTAACTCCAGATGATGGGTCACGGATTGGCCCGAAACTTGTCGAGCTAATCTCGATATAAAACTTAGCCGAATCGTAGTAGAATCCGCCGTCTTAAATCTAGTCTATTCACTGTCCCGTTCATGCTTTCGTCTGCACGTCTCACTCACTCATGCGCAGACGAAGTCGCGGACCAAGCTTGTTGAATATTAATTATACGAAAGTGTCAGAAACTTACGGTTATTCATAAGTAGAATATTCTACGAACGCATCGAATGAGTGAGTGGGAAAGACTCCAACAGAGATCTCTCTCCAGGCAGATGTAATGCTTGGGGACTGAAGTCCGCAGAGAGATTATTTGAAGTTGTACACGCAACTTCGAAACTTCATTAGCGCGATGTAACAGCTGTAGAAACAGCTGTAGGCTTGGCTCGGCAATACGCTCTAGTCGCGTCGCGCGCGGTATAGTCTACCTGTCACTTTCTGACGTCTCTAGTTAGACAGTGACAGGTATAGTCTGTCGCGCGTATCTCTACTCTCGCCCTGTCGCGCTAAGGGGACTGGTGATGTAGTTGACGGTTTGGTCGAAGAAGTTGTACCTACTAGATGGTAGATGGCGCTAAGGTCGCTACAAGTGAATGATAAGAACTTTTTTTTTCAGGGTCCCGTGGGGCCCTCTGGTGAGCCAGGCGTCCAGGGTCCACGTGGCTTGACAGGCTTACCAGTGAGTATAAAAATTTGAACATTCAGAGCAAATACCAATCAACTGAGTCATTGTTGTTCATCACCTACATTGACCAAATTTCACGTGATGGTAGACTTATCTAGGTGGGCCGTTCTCCAGCCGTACGATTTTTCGTGTTCTCAAGTTCAACTACCTGTGAAATCCAAATTTTAACAGATAACCTTATAAAAAAAATATCTTACGTAATTCACACTTTATTCTGCTCAGAATAAGTCTAACAATAGTATATTCTTATTATTAAATGCGCGAAACAAAAATCTAAAGTCAGAGGAGTCCACATTTTGGCCTTGTCCCACCTGCAAAATTTGTTAGTTGATAACATATACTTCGAAAACTAAACGCGGAAACTATAGGTTTTTGTTGTTCCCAGCAAGCCAATTATATGATAAATGAAATCCTATTGCCTAAATAATTATTATTACGTTAGTTTATTTTTAAAGCCATTTTTAAAAAGTGTCCCGAGTTTTGCGTCTTAACCTAATTTGGCCATAAAACGCATCGTACTGCTCAAACGCACACTCCGAGAGACATCGACGATACGTTCCTAGAAAGAGTCTATCACGCCGCGACGGCTAAATAGTGCGAACCTGTGACTTATTGTGTCGCTGCCAAATCACGAAGGAAAGAAAACAACACGATTTTTTTGTCACAGTTGAAAGTGATTACCGTTTTATTTTTTTCTCGCTTGTTTTGTTGATATATTTAACTCGGATTATTTTGACATATTAAGCAGTGTTATAATTACTTACACAAAAAATATTGAGTTCCTATTATTAACCGTTTTGAAGTAATTAATTAAAAACTAAATTGCTCACGTGATTACCGCAACGGTGATTACCGTTATTTGAGTGATCTCCGTCGTTTTATAGACGTGGTTATCACTATATCGGTTATTTATTGAGTTATTACTGTAAAAAATAAGTTTTAAATAGTGTTTCTCTTGATTATGAATATTACTCTGTGCAACACAAAAAAAGTTACACCTAATTAAAAAATAATAATTTCACGTATCTTTTTTTACATCAATGGTTATCATAAATTAAAATTATTATACTATTACTCAAGATGTTTATAATTCAAGGCTATAAAGAGTCTTGTGATATCAATCAAAAAACGTGATTTCATCCCATTATTTGTACTTTTGTGATTACCGTATTATATGAAAAAAGAAAATTTTATTATCTCGATAATTATAAGGTTTAAAGTGATGCCTCCTTTTGCAAAACGTTTGAGATGTGAAGCATTATTCGATTTATTCATAAAAACACAGATTAACATGAAATGAAATTATGCTACGGAGTGTCACGCAAAACTGCCTTGCTCGTGGAATGGCCCAGGTGGATTTTCGGCTCATTTTTAGGGTTCCGTACCCAAAGGGTAAAAACGGGACCCTATTACTGAGAGTACTGAGACTTCTTCTTACTGTCCGTCTGTCACCAGGCTGTATCTCACGAACCGTGAGAGCTAGAGAGTTGAAATTTTCACAGATGATGTATTTTAGTTGCCGCTATAACAACAAATACTAAAATCAAAATAATAATATTAATTAAGGGGGGCTCCCATAGAAAAAACGTTGTTTTTTTTTTTGCTGTTTTGGGTGTATATAAATAACTGTAACAGCTAAATACTTGAAACGCTCACAGAATATTTTATTAATTATCTACTTTAAAAATAAATAATAAAATTAAAATAAAATTAGTATTTAAGGGGGGCTCCCATACAAAAATTCTGATTTTTTGCAGTTTTTGGTACGGAACCCTTCGTGCGCGAGTCCGACTCGCACTTGGCCGATTTTTCATGTTGTTGCTGTTTTGTCATTGTGTCCGATTAAAGTAAAATGCAGTAGTTACACGAAGTTCCTTATTCTCAAAATGAAATTTCTCGATATGTTCTACAAACTTAGTACAAAAAGTTCCACTGGGTTACAGAATAAATATGGAAATTTCTAACTCAGTGGAATTTTTTACTAAATTTGTAGGACTTAATGGGATATTGTGTTGACCACACAACAAAATAAAAAAATGGCCCATTCGGTCATTTGAATCACCGTCATTATTTTTAACACTTTTTTACCAGAATACTTGAAAAATTTATACAATAAGTGCGTCATACGTATAATGCGTGTGCGTGTAGAATGGCATATTAATTTTACCCATACACTATTCATACAAAAACTATAAACTTTAAAAAAAATTAACGAACGAATCAGGCGATTCGGGCGCAATAGCGATCGCACTTCAAGTACACGTGAAGATGGATAAGCTTAATAACTTTGCAACGGTGTCATAAACAAATCAATAAATCACTGAAGTTATGCCAGTGCATTAAACAAAAGCGTTTCGACTATTCAACAATAAAAATTGCAATGTTTATTACTGCCTCGTGTATAAAAACCCAGACAAGGATCATCGTCGCAAGAATATTCAATCTATATCACTTCAAGTCTACTTGTTACAACTCGGTTTCAAGATGAACAAGATGGTTGTCGGATTCGTTTTACTTGCCTTATTGGCTCTTGCTTCTAATATGAGGGTAAATGCCATAGACATAGATAATATCGACTACTATTCATGCGAGGGTCAGGTGAAAGACATATTAGACAAATGTCTTCGAGATGGGAAGTCCGGCTGGTTCAAATGCTGGTCCGCGGCAATGAACAGTTTTACTGGGTGTTAGGATCTACATTACTAAGTGTAAGTACCTATTTTCATTATCGTTTTAATTAAAATTGCCCGTCTGGTGTCGGGTTTAGAATAACACCTCTCCATTTCTTCCGAATATCGTAAGAGGCAACTAAGGGCTATGGCGTACCTGCACACCCTAACCTATGGGTTAAGGTATAATTTTAGGCGACAGGCTAGCAACCTGTCACTATTGTACCTGCCATCTTAAAACCTGTAAAAATATACGCTGGAAATGGCTACAAAACGTGAAATAGTCGTCGTTTTGTGTAGCCTGCCTACCCCTTTTGGGAATACAGGCTTGAATGTATGTATGTTAAGATTGTTAAGTCAAATTACTTTTTCGGTGCCTTTTTCTCCAGTCTAGGTATTCGCTTCATGTTCTTCACCGCCCCCCCATCTTTACTTTCACTTCATTTTTATTCTCTATTATTGGTCTTAGTTTTTTTTTCTGTTATTTTGTCTAAACATATAGAGCTTTTTCCATCAGATCCTCGTCTCCTAATTACACTGTTCAATATTTGTGTTGGTATCAGATAAAATCCCTTTTTTTTTTAATATTCGTAGGTACTAACTTGAATTGTTTTCCGTAGAAACTGCTGAAATATATTCAAAATTAAAATTTTAATATTGTGTCATTTCTTGTTAGTAACATTATCGATATACGAATAATGAGCTTTTAATTTTCAGAAACATTTTCCACCTGAGGCTTCCATCCGAGAGCATCGAGAATAAATCAGAAATAAAATCGGATTCCACAAAATTGTAATTAACATAATTTAATGCAATTTTGTCATAATATGTATTTATAATAATAATAAACCTATGAATCCTTCACATCACTTGTTTTTCTAGTGTTTTTAGAATGTACTAAAAAGTGTTTTTGAGTTGATGAAAAAATTTGATCAAGAATTTAAGAGAAGAGGTCAAAACTTGGTAAAGAGTACCGACAAAACCGACAAGTATGGAGTGAAGAAATTATTTAAGGCGAATGCATCAAAAGAGTAAGACCACGTGGAACAAAATGGTCTCTGCCTACTTTGCGAAAGAGGCCTGATACAATTTTACCTCTCTAAATCCTCCTTTAAAAATAAAACAGAAGTTCTGACTCGGTTCTATTTGTAGCGCCCTAGCGCCACCTCCCGTCGAATGGCCGAACTACTTGCTACGATCGTCAATACAATATCGGTAACAATCCTACATCCCGCTTACGGAGTTTCGACGATCGATCGGTTGCATAAATACAAATTCCAACTTCCTCTCTTAGGACTTCGGTCCCCAGGCATAACATCTGCCTGGATAGAGATCTCTCTATTGGAGTCTGTCCCAAATATTTATTATTTTATCATCGTCAGCAGCCCATGTCAGTTCACTGCTGAACAATGTGATCTCTCCCGCCTGTCTACTACTCCTGGTCTTCTTTTCTTCGTACCCATTCACTTCAGCACCTACCAAGAGTTTCCAGTTGCCTTACTCTCTAGCATACACATATTCCACAAAGTCCACAAGTGACTCCTAGTAGCGCTGCGCGAAGAATTGTGTGGAAACTGAGACAGCGGCTCCAAGCGGCATGTTTGTACAACTATTCCGGTCGTCATAGTAATGGAACACTAGTGCAAGTGGCCACCCTACACTCTATTCGTCTACGTCTACGATCTATATCAGTACATACTTCCTGACGCTAAACTGTAACTATACTCAATAGCCAAAATTCAATTTAGTAAGTACAGCTATTTAGGTGCAATTAAGGAATACCGTAGTTATTTATATTTGCTGCTAAGCAAATGTTTGTGCCGCCCATGAGTGACATTTTTTATATTATTTTGTTCATCTATGGTCTTATCTAACGCACATAGAGGACAGAACCAATAGAGAAACAATGTTGGCCACCCAGGCCCGCAAAAGGTTAGATGATTTCAACTTAACAACGTCTACCATCACTGTCACAGAAACTGTACAGTGCCAATAACCGTAGAGAAAAAGGCACTAGCGTTACGCGCGATCTTGGGCTGGCCAATAAGAGCAAATCGATCGCTTCAATTGTTTGGCGGAATCTTCTCCGAACAACCAAAATGACATTAGTACTTACTCTATTGGTTCTGTCCTCTATGTGTTGACCAGACAACAAAATAAAAATGCTTATTCGGACACTTGAATCGCCGTCATTATTTTTACCACTTTTTTACCAGAATACTTGAAAAACTTATGCAACAAGTGCGTCATACCTATATTAGCGTGTGCGTGTAGAATGTCATATTAATTTTATACGTATACATTATTTTTACAAACTTATTCTATCAATAAACAAAAGATCGAACGAGTCAGGCGATTCAGGCGCAATAGAGATCGCACTTCAAGTACACGTGTAGATGGATAAGCTTAACAACTTTGCAACAATGTCATAACATAAACAAATCAATAAATCACTTAAGTTATGCCAGTGCATTAAAGAAAAGCGTTTCGACTATTCAACAATAAAAATTGCATTGTTTATTACTGCCTCGTGTATAAAAACCCAGACAAGGATCATCATCGCAAGAACTATTCAAAATCACTTCAAGTCTCTACTGCTACAGCTCATAGTCAAGAATTCAAAATGAACAAGATGGTTGTTGGATTCGTCTTACTTGCCTTATTGGCCCTTGCTTCTGGTATGAGGATAAAAACTGTAGACATAGATATTGACTTCGATATATGCGAGGAAAAGGTGAATGACCAATTAGACAAATGTCTTCAAAAGTCTGGCTGGTTACAATGCTGGGCTGTGGCAATGGACGGTTATATTGCGTGTCAGGGAATCGAAATCGACTTTAAGTGTAAGTACTTATTTGCATTATCGTCTTAATTAAGTCAAATTGTCCGTGTGGTGTAGGGTTTAGAATAACACCTCTCCATTTCTTCCGTTCATTTTCGGAGCCTTTTTCTCCAGTCTATTCGCTTCATGTTCTTCACCGCCCAATCTTTACTTTCGCTTCATCTTTATTGTCTATTCTTGGTCTTATTCTTGTCTTTCCGTTATTAGGGTTCCGTACCCGAAGGGTAAAAACGGGACCCTATTACTGAGACTTCGCTGTCTGTCCGTCCGTCTGTCCGTCCGTCT
>BHDV01041464.1:21797-32859 GCA_005406045.1 Adoxophyes honmai | reverse complement strand
ATACAAAAATTCTGATTTTTTGCAGTTTTTGGTACGGAACCCTACGTGCGCGAGTCCGACTCGCACTTGGCCGGTTTATTTTGTAACGCTTTCTACCTCAGAAAAATCGCATTTTTTTAAACATTCGTATTAACTTGAATTGTTTTCCGTAAAAGCTGCTAAAATAAATTCAACATTAAAACTTTAATATTGTGTCACGACTTCTCGTTAGTAACATTATCAACATGCGAATAATGAACTTTTAATTTTCAGAAACAACTTCCATCTGAGGCTTCCGTACGAGAGCGTCGAAAATAAATCATAAATAAAATCGGATTCAACAAAATTGGAATTAACAATATTTAATGCAATTTTGTCATGTATATGTTTATTAATAAATTTATACATTCTGCACATCACTTGTTTTTCTAGCACTTTAAAACTTAAAGCCTTTGCCATAAAAAGCACTCAGAGAATGTAGAAATAATTTTGAGGTGTTGAAAAAATTTGATCAAGAATTTAAGAGAAAGTGTCGGAAGTTGGTCCAGACTACCCAAAACCGACAAGCATGGTGTGAAGCAAGAAGGTCTACCTGTCACCATTATACTCGCCAGCTAAAAACCTAAAAAATATGCTAGGAACGTGAAATAGCAATGGTTTTATCTACGTAGTATTTCGTGTGCGTGATCGTTTTGAACACACTAGACGTACTGGTAAAACACTCCATACAAATTGTTTACACCGATGCTAACGAGTAGCTACCTATATGATCACTATAAATTCATGGTAATGGCACTAATGCAAGTGGTCGCTTCCTGTAACCACAGGGCCACCCTACACTCTGTTCATCCCCAATCTTGATCACCACATACTAGTATGACGTTAAGTTGTACCTATACTCAAACCCCAGCCAAAATTAAATAAGTATAGCTCTATAGTTAGGTGCAAAATTAAAGTGCTCTATGTTGGTATAGTATGAATGAATCACTAGCCTATTGAGATATTGCAGGAATATCATCGTTATATTTGCTGCTACACAAATGTTTGTGCCGCTCACGAGTGACATTATTCATATTATTTAGTTCATCAATCACAAAGAAAAGACCATGAAAACAAAAGCTAGTGTTATATTGTGTGACATATTGCATTTACTTCTAGGGTGTTCGTGGCACCGAGGGTCCCCCGGGCTTGCCTGGAGCAAGCGGCTTTAAGGGTGAAAAGGGCGAACCAGGACTGCCTGGCCAAATATCTAGCGTGAGTTCCAAGATCAATATAGATTTTCATCGCTATTTACTTATTTCACCTCTGACTTCTTTAAACATAGTACCCTGTTTTTTTTATTCAGTGTTATTTTCTCCTCTTGTTGTGTCGGGTCAGAACAGCACCTCCACTTTTCTTCCCGTGGGTGTCGTAAGAGTCGACTCTGAGAAAGGGTTAGTGTATTGTGGGCGATGGGCTAGCAACCTGTCACTGCAATATCACGTTTAACTATCTGGTTACCCTGAAATTGCTAAACGTGGCACTGGATTTTTGAATTCATGTGCTCTGCCTACCCCTCTTGGGAATGCAAGCGTGAGAATATTTGTATGTATGTTCTTTTTACCAGTTTGTTTTATATAGTCAATTGTTTTCTTTAGGGATCGGTCGTTGGCGTCGAAGGTCCGACGGGACCGCCTGGCCGACGCGGACAAAGAGGTGACAAGGGAGAACCCGGGCTCAAAGGTAAGTCTTTTTTAAAATCAAGTATGAAATAAAATATCTGAAATACACAACTAATCAAAGATAACCAATACCAGCGCTACAAAGAAGGTAGTCGCAATAAATGTTAATTTTATAGGTTAACTTATACTAAGCTTCTACTCGCCCGCAACCTCACTACAATTTCTGTCACTGTTTCTATTGCAGTATTTTCATACACTATAATTATGTCGACCTTAGATGCCATAAGTGGGGCCCAGAAGTTTATAGAGAAAAGTGCGATCAGGCAGTTGGAAGAGTTCAAGAAAGCCTTCCGCAAGTCTCCGCTTAAATTAGAAACAATGGCCGGTCTGAAGGCAGAACTGAGAAAGTTCGAGGACTCTGTCTGGAGTATAATGAAGCTGATAAGCCAGCAGATAGTACTGATGAGCAACTCCTTCGACATAATTGAGATGCGGCATCGGAGCGACTTTTTATTATTCGAAGGCATCCCGGAAACGGATGGCGATGATGAAGAATCCTTGATTAGTGTTTTACACAGTATGATGCATTTGCGGGACATCGACATCGATGCTTTCTTCCTTTGTCGACGACTTGGTACTCCTCTGCGGGGCCGCACTCGGCCAATTTTGGTGCGGTTCAAGGATCCAGAAGTGAGAGACATAGTATGGGAAAACAGAGCGTCATTGAAAGGTTCGTCGGTCATTTTGCGCGAGTTCTTGACCCGCCGGAGGCAGGAGGTCTACATCCGCGCTCGCAAACATTTTGGGAAGCATAACGTCTGGACTTTCAAGGGCATCATATTCGTTAGAATGCCAAATGGTGACACGCATTATATTATTACGGACGATCAACTTCAAAAACTGGTGCATCCACATTCGAACGAAAATGTTACCGAGAAGCACGTGACATGGAGTAAGGTTTTACAACCACATGTGCCTGTTGTAACAAACACCCAGAAGCTGCCACTGCGAAAGGAAACTACGATACCGGGTATGACACAGCCACTAACGAAACCGATGACACGGATTCAGGCAGCGGTGTCAGACGCGACGATGTCACAAATGGTGGAAACTCCACAGATAGCGAAGGTGGTAGAAGTGAAGCCAACGCTACTAATTGCGAAGGAAGCGTCACGCGAGGAACCTATGCCACCTGGCCTAAAGATCGTGACAAATTTAGACCCTGTGCCATCAGATGCAACTATCGTAACACACGTAGCGATAGCGCCGCCAGTTTCAAAGGCGGTGTCACTCGACGAGCCTATTACGCCTCAACAAGACATAACGCTTGTTTCGAACGTAACACCTTCACCATCGACTACGAAAGTGACGCCACCAGTACAGCTTATTACACCGAGCCCGAAAGAGGCGTTATATCTGGAGTTACCCCCATCAAATATGCTGGTGACTTCTCGTGAGGAACCTGGTGAATCCCCGCTTAGTGTGAACATAATATTGCCCATGGAGACTGTACCGCCGAGTCCGAAAGTGGAGTCACACGGAGAGTATGTTCCGTTAATTCCAAGTACAACATCACGAGAAGAAGAGTCTCAACGTGACAGTGCATCACCGACTCCGATGGTAGTGTCTCTAAATCTCAACGAGTCAGAATCAGTTAAAAAATCTGAAAATTCGGACGTAGTATCAGTGGATTTACTTAAAGATGATGCGTCGACATCAGTGCCCCCGGTGTCTAATACTCGCGAAGACCGGCATTGGCCTACAAGAATTGGCATAAGAGACAACAATCCAATGACTGACGAGCAACTGGATTCTTTGTACTTCGCTTTAACTCGCAGAATTGCTGAATCACTGGAAGGCAAAGGGCCTAACTTCGAAAGCCTTTCCTACAAACCGGGGTGGCTTCTCATCGTTTGTAAAAACCAGTATGCAAAGAATTGGCTCGAAAGGACTGTACCACACTTAAAACCTTGGCCAGGAGCAAAGTTGTCACTGATTAGTGAGAGAGATGTTCTGAACCCTAAAGTGGGAGTCGTAATCATTCCAAATCCTGAAGCCAAAGACATTGGCCACACGCTCTGCTTACTTCGTGCTCAAAACGAGGGTCTTCAAACGGACATCTGGAAGGTTCTCAACAAACAAGACGAAAAAGACGGTGTGAAGCTGACCTTGGCTCTAGATGAATTATCTGTGGAAGCTTTGAATAAGACAGATCTTAAAGCCGCTCTGGCGTTCAGAAAGGTAGAGTTCACGATAATGGACGCATCCAAATTCACACAAATACCCGAGACCACTGTCTCTTTTATTTCGGAATCCTCATCTACCACGACTGGCAGGCCATATCGTACCATAGGAAACTTCCCGTCAGTAATACCGGATATAATTCTAGCTCCGTCTAGTCGTGCGCACGGTTACAACGCAATAAACGACACTTCAGGATTCGGCATCAAAACTCGGTGTATTGACTCGCACTGCCGCCATTCGCACTCGCTTGTCGACTTAATCCTAAATTATACAAAGTTTTTGTTGTGAATTTGATTAAATTTAATTACAACTGAAATATCTTTTACCTTCTCCTGTTCTCCAGTTAGGTATCCCTCGCTTTGACCACCTACCCACCTACCTACATATTATTATAATTGTCTTGTTGATTTGTTTCAGAAGAATTTGAGTCCATTACCTATCTAATCAGATGCTATAATGAAATAACTTCTTTGTTAATCTAGTTAGAGTTACGAAATCAAACTCTGGGCTGAGATCCTTGCTTGATGGTATTCTCAATTCTGGATGGTGGTACGGTCAACGATTTTCTTAGCGGTGTAACGAGGTAATGCAGAAAGTAATGAAAGCCTTTTGAGCCAGGCTCGATAGATACAACAGCTATAGTAACACTCCAATTTTTATACTCGTCATAGAAAAAATGGTTAGAAACAAGCCTGAAAGAAAAAGACGGCAAATGCTTTTTACGTTTTTTAGGGTTTTTTTTAAAGATATTACTAATTAGTCATTCACTACTTACTACTCGTAGTAATTTTCATGGAATCGTGGAATTATGAGTATTGGTGTATTATACTTTGCCAGAAAGTAAATGATTTGCCGTTAGTTTAGGTACTCCTTCTGGACTTCCATATAAAAATAGAGTAGAGTTAAAAAAAAGGATGTAAACTGTAAGAACTTTATGTAGCTACAGCTACATAGGTATACGAATTATAATTAAAATTAGATTTTCATAATAGGCCTATGATCAGATTGATCAGGGTCAAGCTTTAAAAAAAAATCAACAGTTTGAATAATCGGGAAAGAATTTATGCAACATTCTCAAATGAAGTTTTTGGAAATTTAAAGAATGAAATAAATATTTTTTCTAATTATTTTTCACTACAGAATAGGACAATAATGATAGTTGTTAAATACCTAATATTATACAAACTCAGGCGACACGAAATAAAATAAATTGCTGAACAAGATTGATCGATTTAAAGAACAAAAAAGCTGTAACTCTTAAACTGACAGAATGTCTTGAAAAAGATACAGTTAAGTACGAAGAAAGTGGTTTTTAAACGGTTTTATTAATCCTAGACTTTGTAGTGAGGATGTAATTTTTTTTAGCTAAAAGAGTTTGAATCTAGACTGGCGTAGATATAAAATTGTAAGTACATATTTTTTGGACAAAATATGTGTTGTGCCATAACCATAAAGTAACTCGTATCTTTATACAATGCTAACTGTTGAAATAGTAATTGTTTATAACCATTGGACTTGCGAGTTTAATGTTGTAACTAACTTTAAACGTTTTCACTTAAAATAAATTAATTTGAATGAGGAAGTTCACACAAATAAGTAAAACCATACAAGTATGATTAATATACAAGAACAGATCATTATGCTTGTAGATTTCGTAAGAAATGATTAATTTTTAGGTCAACATTTGATCATTAGGTCATTGTTGAATTGTTTCGTACTCTGAAATCTGACACTGCTGTACAAATTGATAAACGGTATGACGAGATGTATGCGTCATGCCCTTAAATAGGAATTGTCCACGTTGAAGTTGAAACAGATCATAATTTGGGCTACTTCAAAAGTTCGGTTGTGGCTCAAAAACATGATACATACATGATGCATATGTCTCATCACTATGCGTTAAAGTATCTTGACCGACAGTGAACTCTCTCTAAACTCTAGAATTGTACGCTGTGGATCTGCAATGTAATGCTACTTGTACAACTTTTCTTTCATGTTATGTAAATAGACCCGTACAATAATAACTCTTGCTATGATGTGACTACATTTAATCCACACTGCTTTGTGTGTATTTGGTGTCATTGATAAAATAAAAAAAGGAGTTGTACTCTGTCCAATCATACATGGCATGTGAAGTCGGAACAAAGTAACAGACCGACAAAATATAGAAAATAGATAAAAGGAACTACCCTAAATCATTGGCAGTTACGAAATGCCCTCATCATAGTTGTAGACTTTGTGTCCTTTTTTGTACTATTGTTTCGCTCACCGTGCTATTGTTTAGTTATTGGACAGGGTACAACAAGGGACTGTCCTAGGGTCTAAACCAGCTCTCATTTGACTATTATTTCCACCTCAGGTGATCCCGGAGTGCCGGGGCTCGTCGGCCTCGCCGGACTTCCAGGAGCTGATGGCAAAAATGTAAGTTCAAATCAGAGTTTCCAAATTTTCACACATCCATCAAAGTAAAATCTTCAAGACTTTCCTCTGATAAAGTTCCAAGCTCATAGATTGTCCATGACCTCACGACCCTTCTCAATGTTCCAGGGTTTACCCGGATTGCCCGGACCCGCTGGACAAAAAGGCGAAACAGGCTTACCAGGTCTACCCGGCCCCGTAGCTAACTTCAACGGCTCAGAATATGGTAATAATTATTTGAAGCTAAATCATATAGTGCAGAAGCGCAAGGCTGAGAATTTTTTGAAGTATGTATGCCAAAAAGAATGCAAGCAATTGAACAAGAAAAAGCGTAGGCGAGAGAGTAAGCTATCCAGCAAGGAAGCGTGCAAGCAAGCTTGCAAGGAGTTATCCGACGAAACATGCAAGGACGCGTTCAAACAAGCATGTAAGAAACCATCTATTGAAGCATGTAAGCAAACGGCGAAGCGAGCATGCAAGGAAACATCCAAAGAAATATGTGGGCTAGCATCTAAACCAACGACCAAGCAAGCATGCATGCAAGCGTCCAAGCAAACGTGTAAGCGAGCGTCAACCCTAGCATGCAAGCAAACATCCAAAAAAGAATGCAAGAATTTCTCCAAGGTATCATGTAAGCAGGCATCTAAGCAAGCATGCAAGAAAGTATGTCAGCAACCATCCAAGCGAAGTAGCAAAAAGCTAAGTTCATATTCTCACTTTGACATAGACACGCTCAATCAAGAAACTCTAAATTATCTTACTTTCTTAGAGGCGCATCCCGGAGTCGTGGACTAATTATAATTATAACTTCTAAACTGTATACCATTACTTCGTCATGTACATACCTACTTTACCATTGTTAATAGCTTGAGCTTGAGCTTTCACCATGTCCAGAGTTTTGTTTATAAAGACCTGTAATTAGTTTCTAGAGTTTGCTACGCCCAACAAAGACAACACCTTGGATAAAATGTTTAGTATTTTATATAATGGGTGAGAAATTAGGTAGGTATAATGTTATTAATTATTTTCCGGGAGCCAAGTCGACTTAAAAGCTACACTGACTTGAAGACGGCCAGTAATAAATAAACTTGCAGGCCTTGGACTTCAATGTAAGAATAGATATAAAGAATGTCGTTGAACTGAGCATGTAATTTTTTTACCTATCATTATTTAGTTTTAAGCAATAAATTATTTTGTTTTTATTTTGGTTTTAAAATGTTTTTCTCAATCAATTATGTATTGTAACAAATAGGTACATACCTGAATAATGTCAATGTAAAATGATAACAATAGGTAAGTATCTTATTTTGTTGACGATACAAAAGTAGCTAAACATGAATTCTGTATTTCTCTTTAATTTTAAATATTGTCAGTAACTAACGCAATTTTGGAGTTCTTGTGACTTTTTGGTTCCACTTAAAAGATAATTTAATTATCTTAAAAGTAGAACCAAAAGGTTACAGGAACTCTTAAATTACGTTTGGTATTGCCACTTTTCAGTGATATTTAAACTACGCATCGGCCACTTCGATATAATATTGTTGCCATGTGAAATATTCTAGGACAAAAAGGCGAGAGAGGATTTCAAGGTGCTCCTGGTCGTGATGGCAACCCAGGACCTCCGGGAGTCCCAGGATCTAATGGAGCTTTAGTAAGTAAATAAATAAAACAATTTATTACTGTTACGCTCATAATCATAAATGTTTAACCTAAAAGACCAGTAGGGTAAGCACAGGAACACGTGCGACTTGTCTCGCGCGCGGAATGGACTACTTGTCACTTTCTGACTGATCTAATTAGATAATGACAGGCATTAGTCTATCTCGTGAGCATCTCTACTCATGCTCTGTCGTGCTAAGATGGCAGTTTGGGTTATGGTTAGTACCTAATTAGTCAGACGTGGTAGATGTCAAATAGGAGAAAAAGACAAAACGAAAACGTAGGAAAAGGAATCCTCGTTTTTTCTATGCTGTTAGTTGTGTTCAAACTTGCAGAAGTGTTGCCATAGAAATTAAATACGCGAGTGAAATTAGCGACCGAAATTTTGCGCGGACGCTAGTCTGCAACAACTTCTCGATGTAGATAGAATATTAACTATCGGTGCTAGTTAGGGTAAAGGTCTGAATAATAACTCTTCTTGTTTTTAGGGCCCTCAAGGTGTAGAAGGCGCTCCAGGTATCCCAGGCACTCCTGGACAGAGAGGACTCCCAGGACCACAAGGACGGGTCGGAGAAAGGGGCCCAGAAGGTCGGCAGGTAAGACGTTTAAGCACCCTTCGCGAATGTTTTTATATTTGTCAGTACATAATTATAATAAAATATTATACAAGGTGGCCAGAAATTGACCGTAAACATTTTATCCAGTGGTTGGGTATACGCGACTGGAAACCCCTGTGAAGTGTTTTTCCCGCAATTTTCATGCAAAAAAAGAACGAAAATCTGAGTAAATTGCTTAATCTTTTGTACTCTGGCTATTAGTCAACCGCGTAGCATCGCAATGTCGAACGATTGCATGTGCGCACGCGCCGTCTAACGGGACTTGCGTACGCGATAGAAAACACAGGGCACAACCACCTGAAAAGCGTTGAAGCATTTGTCTCCCACAAGGTCAATTATGAAAAAATTCTGGAAATATTTCTCGGGGGTTTTCAGTCGCGTATATTCGACCACTGGTTAAAGCATCTACGATCAATTTCCGGCTGTATATTTTGTGCTTCTGGCCATTCTGATGTCCTAATATCTCCAGGGTCCAGAAGGGCAGCGGGGTCCCCCTGGGTTGCCGGGAACCCCTGGACTGAACAGTGCTGTGGGTGCCAGCGTCGCGGGACCCGCGGGGCCACCAGGCGAGAGTGGACAGGTGAAGTGTTATACGAGACGATATAGACGCAGAGTTGAAGTATTGGCCTGATGTGGATCAGGGTAAAAAGTTGTGGAAGACTATACGAGGCTATAAAAAAACAAGGAAAGGAGTTCTGCACATGTGTTCTTTGCCTTATATGGAGGGCAAAATTGACATGGAAATTCGTATGGAATATAAAAATTCCCATTGATAGCTAAGATTACGCAAAAGAATAGGGGTGTAGGTTAAGGTATGCTTTAGAGGACAAGCTAGCAACCCTTTTTATTTGACTTTAAACCTATATTTAAGTTAAAAGTGACTTCGTTACGTGAAACAGTTTCGGTTTTTGGATGCAAGTATGTGAATTCGTGACTTTGAAGTTATATTCAGTTTGAAGGAATGGTAAAAGTTATAATGTGGACGAAGTCGCGATTGAAGATTGATGCTACCTTTCAACGTCAGATATTCTTGAAGAACACCAGGTATTTTTGATCCAAGTATAAGGTTGTTTGATTTTACAGAAAGGCGAGCCGGGTTTCCCGGGTGTACCAGGCAAAGACGGGTTAGATGGGGTCCCTGGGACTCCGGGGCAAAGAGGGCCTCCCGGGCCGGCGGCGCCCTATGCCTTCATGGCCAAGGTACGTTGCTTGAGTTGAGGTTTTTGGTAATTTGCGAAAAATATTTGATATTGTTTGAAAAGCTTTTATTGGAACAAGCTAAACCTTGAAATGAAAAATTTACAAAAAGTAGGTACAGTTTTTATCTCAAATATAAAAATTACTGTAAATACACAATCAACGATGAAAGGACGCTTTGAAAGGTCAATCTTTTAATACTGCATTGTTTCTTACAGGATTCTTTAACAGAATATGATGTCCGTAATATTTGCGAAGGTGTTTTAAAAGGTGAGTAACCGATTAACCCATTCTTGGTCGCTGTGCCAATTTGGGAACACTTAAAATTAAGGGAAAAAATTAAAATTTTGACGCTAAATGTAATGTGATTGGGTACAGTTTTATAATAATAAATACATTTCCACCTTGTCGACAATAACGTCGCTCCAAACTCTACCGAAAAGGTGAGAAAACTTGCAAAAATGCTTAAAAAAAAAAAAATATTTTTTTCTCATTTCCTGATTCTTTGTATCCTCTTTAATTATAAAATCAACAAATTTTCGATGAAAATCTGCTAATTTCCTTTTGACCATTAATGGGTTAAGAAATAAGATACTATAAGGCTCTGCGCAGACGACAGACTATCCGTCACGCACTTTTTAGTCTGTGAAAATAGATCCTATGGAAGTGTATGCAGTTACACACACGACGCGCATAAAGTCCGGCGCAAAATGCATGCAATCCATGCAGACATTTTGTGCGCCGCAGACTCGATCGTACAAAAAGTGTGCCGTCTGCGCTGCACCTACAACTTTTTACTTTTCAATGAACTCTAAATCATCTCAGATTCGATAAGTACCTATGAACAGATGTGAAGTTAAACTTTTTCGTCCTCAGATCATCTGAGGGACTTGGTAGGCGGCATGGTGGGTCCCCCAGGGCCTCCCGGGGTGGCCAAGCGAGGTGCCCCGGGAAAGCCTGGCCCTCCTGGCATCCCAGGTAAGCTATCCTGACACAAATTGATCCAGGGTTGGGTTAAGTTGCTAACATTAGATGATTTTTTTAACCGGTAATCATTTCCATATTTTCGAGCATTACCTGCAAGGAGTGTCTTCGAGTACTAGAGTAGTAGGTTTAGTGTTAGTGGGTAAGATGATATGATAACTGATGGGCCCAAGGGCGTACCCAGGTTCTGGGCCAGGGGGGGGCAAATCAGATTTTTATAGGCTACTTATTGGTAAAGAATAAAAAAACTGCCAAGTGCGATATTTAATTTGTAGGGACGTCAACATTATCCAGGGGGGGGGC
>BHDV01041464.1:0-12371 GCA_005406045.1 Adoxophyes honmai | reverse complement strand
CTGAAGCTATTTGAGAGAGTACGATAAATACGAACTTTTCCGAAAAATTACGAAGGAAAATAGTTTCTCACTACATCTGTATACCGTTCATTACACACCCCACAGTATTATAAAATGTGGTATAGTTTACCTCTGGTGGCAATTTAGGGTCCAGTATTCTGATGAGACAACCCGCCACAGGAGCGAGCGCCACGTAGAAATGAACCCTGGCGGAAAATACATTGTTTAAGTTTTTGATTTTGTGCTAGGTAGACGCTTCAGTACCTACTCAACGCTGTACTAATAAGACAAAACTGCACAAAAGGGTACTTTGATTAAAAACTTCATTTTTGCGATAATTAGTACCTAAGTATGGCTTTGATATTAAGTTATGTACGTACTATTAAAAAAACCCTGTACGGGGAGGTCCAGCGAGCGAATTTCTTGAGATTTCTTCTCTTCTTCAGTTTAGAAGACGAAGGGGTGGCTATAGGTACGCGCGGGGTTGTGCGGCAGGCACTTCTTGTTACCTGGTCGGCGGTGCGGTGATAGGGCGCTAGCTCGTAGGTACAAGTGTAGTAGCGAGGCCTATCAGCGCGTTCGAAGCCGGGTCATCAGCAGCCAGATGAACTGACGCAGGGATTTGCTGTAAGCAGTCTGCGGTGGCCATACCTGTCGGTGTCGGGCAGCCCCCGCGCCACGAGCCGCGCGAACCCCGCGCCGCCGCCGCTGCGCACGCAGACACGCGACACCACCGCCATCAGCATCTGCAACATGTCTTGTAACCAAGGGGTTGTGGCAACCCTAGTGCCCAGTACTAGAACTTATTCCACAAAACGTCATCAACTGTCAAAGTATTCTACATCGCGTTAATGAAATTTAATCTAAATCCGAAACTTCATGAAATGGACGGATTTATGAGCATTTCTTGAACTTTTCGCCACTCGTTTCGTGATATTTTCAGCAACTTGCTGTTTGCTATTTCATTTCAGACATACTTTTATCTATTGTGAGACTGACTCTCTCATGTGAACGTGCCTTTAGAGACAGATGTTGTTAGTGTTGTGTACTACCTCAAGTTTGACAGTAATAGGTAATAGTAAATGTGATGACGAAAATGAGGGTAGTAGTCAGTCGTTGCCACTTCCGTCAAGCAGTCACGCGGAAAGAGCGGTGGTGCGCAGTGCGTGTATATCCACAACCGCTGTGGCACGTTGCGTTGCTCCCGATCCCGTTGTGAATCATGAATTGACCCGTGACCTGTCGAGCTATACTCGATGTAAATCTCGACGGCGCCAAAGACTTTTCCATGAGCTACCAGAAACATTTTCACAGGGAAAGTAACTACGATTCTCCTTATCTATTATCACTATGGCGTCTACAGTAAAATGGTTGATGGCACATGAGAAAGTCCTCGACCGTGCCTTTACCTGACAGGTTCTTCCGAGAAGCAGTTCGTTCTGCCCATCGCAGGCCTCTGGGTTCGTGAGGATGGTGGGAGCGAGACAGAGAGTCATCTCCAGCGCGCGAGCCAAGCCGTGGTAGAGGTCGAAGCAGGTCGCGCACAGCTTTATCTGGCGAGACTCTAGATGGGCGTCCACTTGGACTCTATCCATCTGCACAATGTAATGATAATGGTATTCAGAGAGCCTAGTACGATTGTGGCATTCCATCGCTGAAAGGATTGTCTCTGAGCAAAAAAATCCCGGCCCTGAGGTCTCCAGAGAAGCTAATTAGTTTACTTAAGTTTAGTTCGCATAAAAAAAAGATGGTCACGGCGTTACATAAAGTTTCTTATACAAGTGCCACAAACATATTTACGGTACTTGATTGTTTGGGCGTAGTCGGCAACAGTCCCTGGCTTCTAGGCAAAACCTCTGACGTAGGAGCGAGCCAGCGTGTCTGAGCAAGAAACGTCCCACGCCAAAATTTTGACCAAACTACAAGGCACCAATGCGCAACCATCGGGCCTCTTTCCGTCCGATGTACACATACTGGTTATTCACATTATAGGCTTACCTCTTGCATCATTGTGATAAACTCCGAGAAAGCCCAGTTGAGTTGGCTGAGGAGCGAGTTGAAGAAGGCAGCTGCTTCCTTGGGGTGCGACGCCAGGTACTCTCTGATGCGACTTTGGACCACCTCCGAAGGACACGGCCCTTTAAATAAATCAAACCTTATTTGGGCTTAAAAGAAACCAAATCACTGTTGGATACAAGCCTTCCTGGTAGTACAGTACTGGCCTTGTCAGTTTGTAATATAAGATTTACTTGCATCTTAGTTTACACGTCCAAATTTCAAGTTAAAAACTCGAAACTGCACTGCCATCTAAAACTTTTTTGCTGTTTCCCGTGTGGTGTCGGGCTAGAACACCACCTCCCCCTTTCTTCCCGTGGGTATCGTAAGAGGTCGACTCTGGGAAAGGATTAGTGTATTGTGGGCAATGGCCTAGCAACCTGTCACTGCAATATCACGTTTAACCATCTGATTACCCTAAAATTGCAAAACGTAGCGCTGGATTTTTGAATTCATGTGCTCTGTCTACCCCTCTTGGGAATACAGGCATGAGAATATGTATGTATGTGTATGTATGTATGTATGTACATAATAAACAAAAATTCCGTTCGGGACTTACGTTCGAAAGGTCAATTTAAAAGTAAGATTTTGTACCCGATTACGACCCGTTTTTATTTTTATCAGCCTTTTTAGCTGTGTATAAGATGCACGACATTGTAAAGATTTTTCAAGCATTAATGTTCAGCGTGCAAGTCTGTTGGACAGTAGAACGCAACCTAGTAGGAACGTACCGAAGCATTGGCTCATAAGACCAGCATCAACCTTGGCACCGAGGTTGTTCACAGTTGGTTCTCTGTCGCCGTACCTAAAAATTTATTTGCTATTAAAATAGTGGCTATGAATCTTGCAAAAGAAAAATACCAGAGAAAAATCAGTTCCCGCGATAGTGATAATAGGCCACTATAAATAATAAGGGTCTAAGTAGGTACATACTTATTTTTTTCAGTTTGGATAAAAATTGGTTGTCGTACTGATAATCAAGGGCGTTTTCGATACAAATTTTATAATTCCATTCAGTGACGGCCACGCTGTTTGATAAAAGTCACGGAATGGAAAAAAAATGGATAGTTTTTGTTACCTTCGAATGTGCTCTTGATTCTAAAGAGGAATCATACAACTTTTAATAATACAATAACGTAGTAACGTATAGAAAGTCCACACGCAAACACGTTTAGCACTCCCAAATAATTAGGTACTGTCCCTGTTGACCATTACCTGCATGCCATAGACCCTTTACGAGGTTTCGCCAGCTAAGCTAATCTCCGGAGTGGATCTCCCTTGGTAGAAGCGGGCAACAAGATAGTACAGGATAGGGGATACCTAGCAGCCAGATGTGGCCACTGTCGATGCCTGAAGCCGAAGCCGGACCCATGCCAGAACCGCACGAGCACCCAGTTGCTCTGCGCCCACGCTCTATTCTGGTACGGGCGCACCAGCTCTTCCACCATGCTCATTTGCCTGGAGAATTCAATATAAGTTAGCGTGCTTATGGAAGCTTATGATGACAATAGTACTCGGTCATAAAGTTTGTATATCGGTCTTTAGAAAGAGACAGTTGGCGTAAAGTAGGGTAGAGCGAGACAGCGCTCTACAGCACCTACATTAGACGAGAAGGTCTATGTGCATTCTTTGTGGCAGACTCTGCATATAGCTGTTGTTGCCGATGTACTTAAAAGCATAGACATTACATACAAAACCAAAACAAGCGAGTTTCACGTTTCAGAGCAATTTTTAAGACAATTTTAGGTTTAAAGTCAAATGAGAGGTACAATAGTGACAAGTTGCTAGCCTGCCGTAAAGCATTTTCTTAGTAGCCTCTCACGAGATGCTCGTAATAATTCCAAACACGGACTAATGGCCGTAAATTACACACAGTGCACTGCACAATAAGTTTGAATGTACTCAAACTGTCATCTTTGAAGAACCTGTTGCGCCCTAGCGCCACCTATCATCGAGTAGTAGAGCTTCTACTGTCAAAATGGTATCCTACACCCCACTAACGGAGTTTCGACGTTCAGTTGCATAAATAGAACTTTCAACTTCCTCTCTGTGGACTTCGGTCCCCAGGCATAACATCTGCTTGGAGAGAGATCTCTCTATTGTAGTCTTTCCCCATGAACCCATGGACAGTCTTACTGTTTGAGGGGCACTCGTTCGATGGCCCTCATGGTGCCTGGCTGCGTGGCGAAGGAAGCCAGGGTCTGGACAAGGGATTCTCTGGTGCTAGCCAGCACTATCCGCTGGTCGGCGAACTCCGCGCACAGAAACGATGCGCAGGAGACCACCAGCTCGTCCCAATCTGGTACATACATAATTAGGGTCTCCCCATATTAGTCGACACCGTTTCGGCAAAATGCGGGTAGAAAAAGCTTTATGTCAACGCAATAAGAGCGACCAAGACGTCAATTGGCTCGGCTCGCTCGGCCGAGAATGGCCGAGCCAATTGACGTCTTGTTCGCCCTTATTGCGTTGACATAAAGCTTTTTCTACCCGCGTTTTGCCGAAAAGGCGTCGACTGGTTTGGCGAGACCCTTACAGTCACGTCTGTGTTCCCCAAATGAGATAGGCAAAGCATGAGAAACGAGACATACAAAACATACAAAACCATGTTTATGACAATTTCACGCTTCTCTAGCACAATTTTAGGTTTGAAAATAGATGGAAAAGGTAAATAGTAGGAGGTGAAATAGGTAGGTGACTCTATTTTAGGAGAGGTAAATCTATTTTCTTAGTCACCTCTTACGACATCCATGGAAGAAATGGAGAGGTGTTAATCTATCTCGACACCACACGTCACACCACAATCTGATAGGTTGTATAAATTAAGTACATAAATTGTATAATAGAATAGCGACCAGCCTCGGCTTGGAGCTGGTTTCTTCATTATTAAGCTCCAAAGGCATCGACAGCGGAAGAGGAGCGGCTCAGCGCTGCAACGTGATGGTAAACGGTTTTTTTCCGGACAGTGCTTTGTGCACACTCTTTCGTATAATTTCGAATAGTACAGTCAGCGTCAAAAGTAACTGACAATTTTAGTACTGAGTTACGTCAAATTCTATACTAAAATTATCACTTACTTTTGACGCTGACCCTACAACCGCTACTTCGCCGCGCCGCCCCGCCTCCGCTGTCTGTGCGTTGGGAGTTTAGAAAAACGTTGCTTTTAGCTATCTTTGCTTTGAGGAGCTTGACTTTTTTGTCGCGCGTAATTTTTAATTTTGTCGGTACTCTTGAGATTTACTTATTTATTTTATATTTCAATTACGTGGTATAGGGCTGTTAGGGTAATATCATCGCATGAAATCCTTAAGCTAAGTGTGGTAACGTGTTTGATTTGGCAGTTTTAGAAGTATTTTTCAATGCTAATTTTTTTTTACATTATCAAATAACCTATCTGACCACTTGTTTACAGGATGCCTTACTAAGCTCAATTAATTAGAACAACGCGAGGCTCCTCACACTTTATACACTCTCTGTGGTCTTCCGACATCTGTCGTAAGATAAGCTTGAGTTGGATAGAGACAGGTATAGAGTTCTTAACACGCGCCTTGCCGATCCGGCAGTTTGTTCACCTGGTATCTGGTGCACCGGCACCGTCGGGTGCATGTAGAGCCGCAGCGTGTTGCACAGCTCCAGCATGGCGTCCACGTGGTACTCCGGCACGAACGCGAACAGAGATTCCGCGAACTCCCGTGTTGGGTTCTCTGTTAGAAATATTATCAAATTATCAAATGTATCTTTCATCTCTTTCCACTAATGGCTGTAACACGTAGCAAAAATTTGCGAACACACAAATGCTTAAAAATCGGTGACGGTACGGAATCACAGCGATGCGTGGTATCCGCACCGTTTTGACGCATGCTCCACACACTGCTACAGATGAGACACTTTCACTGAACTTGATAATCTAACCGCTTAACCGCTACAGTCATCTAGTTGGGACTAGGGATGTTGTGGATGCATTTTTTTGACATTCGAGGATATGGATTATGGCTAAGTATAACAAAAAACAGTTAAGGGTCCTTATTATGTTATGATCCAAGTCTACGCTTTTTGGCAATGGGTTGTAATTGAATCCCGCATCACTAAAAAGTAAAACCACTAAATTGTTACAGCACGAGGGCGGCATGCGGCGCCGAAAAGGCGATCATGTACGGACCTATTTAAATATGTATCCGTATAACCTCTGTTCACTGATTTTTGCGGATGAAAATGTTGAATTTGAATGTAGATTTCTGCAACATCCTTAACTGGGACAGCCGTTGAAAAGGCGCCTATGCCAACCTAAACCCTTTCATGACATTTGGTTTGGCGGTTAAAAGGTATCTGGTGAAGGTACTTGGTAGTAGGTAGGTAAGGTAAGGTAGGCTTACGACTGGTCGATCCGACTTGACTATTCGACGCGACTCTTGGCGTGTTGGCTCTGGAATTCGCAGTCTGGGGACTGTAAAGATGACGCTTGAGCTCCACAAAATTAATATTTAAAATAATAAGTAATTGGACCTGGATAGCATGGATGCCCGCGTGGTTTGGTTTCACCAATTTAGCATACTCTCTTGCAAAAGACCAACGTATTTTGTTTTACAAATCAAAGCAGATTTTGCTGTCAATAGGTACATAATATGAGATGTATCACTTAACCTAGCGCACAGAGTCGTATTACATAACATATAATATAACATAACACTGACCACCGCTCTTCATCCCCAAGGACGATTGCACACAAGGTTGTGAGACTATACCTGTACGTACCTTTGGTCAGAGCTCGAGGTATATTCCAGCTGCAGTGATGCATAGCTGCCCCGGGTGAGCAGAGAACTCTTTCCTGGTAGAATTTCCTTACTGGCCACCTAAAAGTTTATTACAGAGATGATACAAATTATGATTAATACTATGGGAAATACGCCAATAGAGATATCTCTCTATCTAGAGAGAAGGCCAAAAGGAGAAAGTTGGGATTTCTGCATATGAGTCCGTAAACGATGTCGAACTTCTTTTGACGGTTGATGACTTCTGTAGAAGAAGTTCTAATACTCAACATTACGTGGGGCTAAGGGTCGTTACGATTATTGAGGTTTCTATTTGAGGTGCAGTCTTGGGTATTTTATACTGAGTCCGGTGTCAAATAGCAACGGGAGAATTTGGGCCTGATGTGGGGCATGTTCTAATGCTATAAATTGCCCCATTGTCATTTATTTTCGTGTCTAAGTCCAATTTTTGATTTTCTACTTTATAAACGACTTAGAGGCGTAAATCTGTAAAGCGACGTTAAAAATTTCAAATGAACTATCATAACGTTAAGAGAAATCAATACTTCAACATATCGTCAGCTCCGTACTTTTTAGCTTTTTGTGCTTTTTCTAAGCGAATAGCACTCTAAAAGCAGCGGTGGGATTAATAGAAGTTACATTTTTATATCCACCTGGTTGACCTGGGTGCTGGCCGCGTAGTCCGCGTCAGAAGATAACCGCATTGAATGCAGGGTGCCAGCGAAGTGCTTTGCGAGCTCCAGTTGCCTCTGCTTGGTCCATATGGCACCGATCACCCAAGACATCTGCAACGCACCAGCTTCCAGCTTTTCCTGTAAATAGTGTTGTTTTGTTCTAGTTTCCTATTTTTGGAGAAATTGTCGAGTGGACAAAATAATATCTCCTTTTACTTCCCTACTGAAAACAAAAAAACTAGTTAGCTACTCGTAGTAGTACCTAAGTATGCAAACAGTAACGGATTTAACCATACAATTTTACTAATTTCTCCCATTAAAAATGTATACTCATAAACTTATAATATTTAAGAAGTTATTTACAACATCATGAAATTTACAAATTCGAAGATTGTGTTCTTAAACGGAGCTAGGTGCATATGACCGCAAGTGAGGGAGGGGAGGAGTTATTAAACTTTTACATTTGCATAGTAAAATAAGTACCTCGTACACACTCTTGGACCTCTGCAGTTCTTGATACATTTTCTCTGTCAGTTCTCTTTTTATTCTCTCCGTCTCGGTAAGTTCCGTTTTCGTTACTGTTGGGAGATATCAAACCACATTCAAATTTTATATTGGTAATCAGTACTTGACATATTTTAACGATTTTACCAAGTCATGTTTTTAAGTTGGGTGTGACGACAAGAGTGGGTAAAGTTCCCTAAGCCTCTACCTACTAAATAGATAGTAAAACTAGAGAGCTACAAAATGAATAGGTTAAAAAATACCGATAACTTTTTAATGAGAATTATTCAATAGGTCATCCAAAATGCCCTGCTACGATATGAAATATATTTTGATACAATGAACTTGCCTGTAGCACTGTGCAATTCGGAGGATATTATCATCATCCTATGCTCGATGTCGTGGAGACAGTCAGCCATGTCCAGTTGGTTGTCCCGAAGCTCACACAACTGTAAATTTGCGAGACCAATTAATAAACGCTTTGTTTTAATAACCTATCGACATTTCGGCGCGTTACAGTGAAGACGACGGTCTATACCACGAGTAGGTTCAAAGTAAAGAAGTAACGCGGTCGAAACGTCGAGAGGGAATTACAACAAAGCGTGATTAAGTCCGTCTAGGTAGTAGGTTGGACATTATAGACACCAGGGATGAAGATTAGCAACAAGATAGTGGTGCACAAGTCTGGCTTGCTTGCTTGGCAAGGGTCACCAATGCAGGAAAAACTCCAACAGAGAGATCTCTCTCCAGGAAGATGTTATGCCTGGGGACCGAAGTCCACAGAGAGAAAGTTGCAAGTTGTATTTATGCTACCGATCTTTGAAACTTCGTTAGCGCGACGTAGGATCGTTGAGTTCGGCTATTCGACGAACGTGGCGCTGAAGCGCTACAGGCTCTTTGTGAACAACAATGATAATAGCTACCTTTTCTGCGTGTTTGATGGCAGCTCCGTGGTATAATGCCAGAAGACCATCCAGTAGACGAAGGTAAGCTGTTCTAGCGTCGATGGACCCAGCTCCAGGCATCATGGAACGAGCTCCTTTCAAAGCTAGAGCCGTTTCGCCGGTAGACCTGATAGTTAATGAATGATTTTTGACGTAATATGGCCAATCATCGTAATCCAGATTCGTAGCTAGTAGTAAAAAATATGATAATTCCATTCCGTGACTGTTATTGTATAAAAAAACCAAAGTAATGGAATAGATTTTTTTAACTATGTGTATCGTTCGGCTTCAAAAATTGTACAATTTTTTTTAACTGATACCTGTTGGGCATGGGGGTCATGGCTGGGTGCATGAACCTGGCCATTGAGGAGATGACCTGCGGCAGCGTGGCCAGCCCAGGCGACCCAGCCGCCATCTCACTCACTCCTGCAATTTGGAAGCCTAGCTGCACTACTATAAAGCTGTTACCGGATAGACTGAAAGAAGCGTGGCTTTTGGTTCAGCACGGGTAAGTTTCACTTATCGTAAAAATGGCGCGGGCGTAGAGGGAGAATGTTATAAGTGGAACGCACAACTTGAGCGCCGTGTGTTAAAGTGCAACTGTGGGGGTTGTGAGTTAAATATTTCGCCTGGATTGAAACTAAATATAATAGGTATGATGACAGGGTTAAAAATATATCATTCTAATTAGTTCGTAAGTTAGATTATAGAAAAAAATGAGACACATATTTTTTAGTTTATCAAATAATTAAACATCGACAAAGGTACAGTCAAGGACTTTAATTCATGAGCCACCATGGAACCAATTCACAGTAAACGTCATAGTGACATCCCATTAAAACTATCAAGGGAAATCGCGATGACTTTTCCTTTAAAAAGGTTCCATGGTGGCTCATGAATTAAAGTCCTTGACCGTACAGATCATCAAACTTCCAGAGTGGGGGCTCGTGACGTCACGTTTGAGTGAAAATCGTACTCAAAAGTGACGTCACCCGAAACTTTTAGACTCTGTATTATCGTAATTTTTTGTCGGTCAAATAAAAGAAAAAATATGGGTACAATATTTTTTCGTAATCTATCTGACGGACTAAATAGTTTTTTCTAGTCATCTAGCCTATTCAACATGGATTCCCGTGAATTTATGGTTGCGTTTTTCACAAAACGAATGAGACTCGAAAAATTTATCAAAATCTGATGACAGGTGTCATGTGTTGACAGCTGACGTTTTAGTGAAAGCCCTCTCCGACCCACCTATATTTTGTGAGCGAAGTGGGCGCGATGTGGTCGGGAACAGTGACGTCGTTATATGATGTCGAAGGATCGCTCGCAACGACCACAGCCCTTAGGTGGAACGATACAAAGGGTGTTACAATCGTAGCGGGCGATTAGTGGAACGTCCTCTACGTTTAGCACGTCAACGCGTGTCGTTTTGCACCATAGAGGACAGAACCTATAGAGTAATAATGTCATTGAATCTGTTCGAAGACGATTCCGCCAAAGCATGGCGGCGTTCGCTGTGCTCTTATTGGCTGGCCCAAGATTGCGCGTAACGCAGTGGCTTTTTCCTCTATGGTTATTGGCTCTTTACAGTTTCTGTGACAGTTTGTAAGTTGAAATAAACTGACGGTTTGCGGAACTGGGTGGTCATCATTGTTTGTCTAGTTGGTCTGTCCTGTTTCGCACGTCAGATGGACTCTACCTGTCACTAGAAGTGTCAGAAAATAACAGTTCCACCAAATTCCGCAAGTTGCTGTGTTTGGTAGTTAAAAGGGTAATTCAATTTAATAAGTGCGTCCATATCGCATATTCATTTGCTCTACTTAACCTACCCCATCATTTGGGGATACAGATGCTGATGTTTATATATGTACATTTCAAATTTCCTTCAAACTGTTCCGTATTCCTAAAAAAATGTCCGAGGGAGTTTTGTTCGAAATATGTACTTAAAAATTATGTGACTGTATTGAGAAGTATTAAATCCTTCATAATTCAGGTACGAACCTTCTGAATTCATCATAGCAGCTGTATTGAATAATAAACCGCAGTTTTTCCGACGGACTGCGGTGCACCGGCCCTTGCAACTTTAATGCGACTGGGATAACACCAGCTACGTTTAACTTGTTGCATTTTTAATATGTTTAAAATTGCATTCATCTACATCTACATTCTCGTATAGGTCGCGTGGTGAGTAAAAGCCCTAACAGACGACCAAATTTGGTTTGGTCCGAACTACGAACTTGGTTGGATCCAAACCAAATTCGAACGTGTGTTCAGCGGTTGGCCGAACATTTGTTCGGTTGTTTGGTTTGGAGCCAACCAAGTTCGTGGTTCCAAACCAAATTTGGTCGTCTGTTAGGGCTTTTAAGATCGCTCGAGTATAGCCTCACCAGGAAAATAAAAACCTAACATCAGGGCAACACTTCTGTTTTTTATAGCAAGATTATTTACATTTACCATTTTCTTTTTATACAGAAGTAGGTACAAGCCATATTGACAAGCGGCATCGGCGATATCGTAAAGAATAGGTATTATCTAATCCCTCCAGCAAAATTTAAAAAACACAAAAAAGATTCTTAAATACGGCACTTAAAAGCAACATCAAACTTTGATAGCAAGAGTCAAGTGACATTTGAATTTAATGATGCCAGTGTGAAAAAGTATTTTATTTTTTTATCTGCAACATGGTATTTTTTTTTATTTTCCTGGTTCGACTGAAGTAAAAACTTAATTAAACTAAGATTATAGGTAATTAATGAATACCCATGTCAATGCCTCCGCCTCTGTTGTAGTTGGGTTCAAAGCTCTGTATGAACGGGCTGTCCTCTCCAAGCACGTCGATCAAGTCCTGTCTAAAAGACAACCCATAATTGTAGAACACCCCTAAACGCTCAATACAACAACAACAACAACAACAACTAACCTAAAGTATACCTAAACCTATTTCCCTGAGGCAATTTTAAAATGCGATAAAATCAAAAGACTACCGATATTAAACTTCCTTACCGCAAAGTCCGGACGAGAAAAGGCAGAACCCCACCGAGACGGTCGACATTATAAAAGTCCAGTTCCCCGTCGATGAACGTCTTCGCAGGCAAGTACGGCGGCATGTTTCTGAAAATACACGATTTTACAACTGACAATCTGACATAAAGCATAAAATATAACAAAAACTTTAATCGAATGTAAAGTCGTCTGACAGTTTCGAACGTAAGAGTTGCAAATACCACGTTCATGTTGGAAGTAACTTTAGCAACACTCGTTGTGCTACATAAACAATGTATTTATATGTCCACAAATAACAAGTGCACAAGTGGATATTAGCCTGATCAATGGGTAGTTTTGCCTGGAATGATTACCGGGAGTTTTGAAAATTGGTAATATGTATTATAGATTTTGAGGTGCTCTATCTGAATTTCTACTTTGCC
>BHDV01041453.1:3780-20474 GCA_005406045.1 Adoxophyes honmai | reverse complement strand
CGATACGCGTGGCGTTCGTAGGTTTTGCGCGGGAGGGGCGCGGGGGTATAAATCAGCGCGGTGGGCTAGTAGAAGCTCGCCTTAATAGAACAAACGAACAGAGTACTCGGCCGAGAACACTCTCTCGCCACTCTACTCGGTACGTGTGATCAAGGTATTAGGATGGCCACAAATTATAGTTTATTTTTACTGTTGTCAAAGACCCTATTTAGACGTGTAATCAATGACCGATGTGACAGACTAGATGTCAGCTATTGGATTAATATTACACGACCAAGTTACAAACATAGGTAAGTGGCTCAACAATCCCTGTTCGCGATGATACGCTCCGGCAGTTGTGTAAACGTTCCGCTGGCGGCGCAGTCTCGGTTTCCATACAATTTTGCGATAACTCGCAAACGAATTCGTTAACGACTGCACAATCGATTTGAACACACTAGACGCTCAGGACCTCAGGAGTGGAACTACCGTACTTATAATGTCCAGTCAATTGTGTAATTTGATGTCTATGCTACTATGAACCGTTTCACCATAATGCCGGGTTTACACGGGGTTAGTAGCTAATGATTAGTACTTGCCACTTACACTTGTCACAGGTGTGTAAACATGTTGTATAAGTGCTTAGTATTAGTGCAACTGCAAGTGCAAGTGATTAGAAGCCGTTCCTATTTACTAAGCGACAAGCAACTACCCCAGGTAAAAATCTACTAATACTTGTCACTTGTCGACTGGTGTAAACATTTCATGACAAGTGCAATTTGATTAGTGATTAGTCGATTACCTGGTCAAAGCTGCCGAAGTGTTTTGTTACTAATACTATTCTCTAACAGTTCTAACACCACTGTGTAGACGGTTACTTATTGTCACTGCGCATATAAGTCCCTAACCACCTACACTAATGAGAAGTACTAAGCCCGTGTAAACCTAGCATAAGTGTCATATTGTCTGGATTAGTAGAGAGTACAGTATGTCATAATGTCATTTGTTCTGATAAGGTTCATATTGGTTTAAGTATCAGATTACTTGACAGTACCTGCCTAGAGGTTGAATTTTGTAAACATAACAGACGGACAGACAGCCAGTTTCTTTCCCATTTGTTATCAGTCTAATGGTTTGTGGGAAAGACTAATAGAGACATCTCACCAGGCAGATGGTATGCCTGGGGACCGAAGTCCACAGAGAGAAGTCGGACATAATCAAAGATTAATAGTATCTTACTAATTTATAATGGGCAGGGGTAAAACCGGAATGGAATCGAAAGAAATATTTCCATAGACGTCGATGATTTACTAATTGATTCCTACATCTATTAAGCTCAATAAATCTACAACTAATTCATTAAAACCTTCTCCTATTTTCATCCTTTATAGCTTTATAAATGTTCTGTTTTAAAATAGCCTCTTCATCTGTGTTATCTGATTCTTCTTTCAGATCATGTTTCAACGGAAGCTCGTGCATCACGTTACGTCTGTAATAAACTTCGTCTTTATGTCGAAAAGCATCATAAAGATTATTCTTTAATTCACTCTCTTCATCACTGTATTCAGAATTATTGAAAACTTGTGTTGGCATAAATCTCCGACCGCCGGTTTTGAATTCTTCCCGCATTTTCCCAAAAGGTCTTCCTCTGTACCTATTGTTAGTTTTATTTAAGGCTATAAGCATTGGCGAGAGCTTTTTCTTTATCTCATTTTCATTAGCCATTCTCAGAAAGTTTTTAAAAGCGTTCACATTTGGATCCGTCTTTTCGTCTATTTTGCTGTTTGTAGGCTGAGTTGTTTCTACCTTTTTCATATCTTTAAATTTAATGACTTGAGTTTCATTCGGAGCTTGAGTGGTCTCTGTGTGATTATTATTTGCATGGTCTTTCTCTTTATTAAGATCGCTATTACGAAACATATTGTACAAATTGAAAAAATTATCAGCTGTGACTTTAGTAGCTGACTGTGTAGTAATTTTCATTTTTCTTTTGTGTTTGCTATTTTTTGTTGTATTGCTAATTGTATTTAACTTAGATATTTCCTTTATAGTGTCTTCGTCTTCTCTAGTGTTGCTGGAATCTGGCGAATTGGAAATTTTTTCTTTATCAACAATACTTATAGTTGCTTTTTTGCCATCTGTCCCCTTCTCTACTATAGTAACATCAATCATATTGTCATCATCACTACCTGAAGTATCGAAAGATATCTCAAAATTCCTTCCCACGAGTTTTTTGTCTTTCAGTTGTTTTATTTTGTGTTTAATTTTTTTCTTTTCATCATGAAGCTTATTTTTGACGTATGTTAGAAAGTGTCTATGCTTGGGCTTTTTACCTGAAAAAAAAAACAAGTAAAATCCGACTGATGACAGTTGTAGTATATGAGTAAATTTATTATCACTTGCATCTTAAACAACTTCAGCAAGGTAGACATGTAGTGGTAAGATTTTTAACGGTTTAGATGAGGTTTAGATATAAGATAAAGAAAAACATGGCAATTATAAGCTAGACATGTAATGGCACCAAAACACTCCTGTACAACATCTTTCTACCATGTTCAAAGCAAATAGATAATCGTTTCATTTAATTTTAAGTAACGCCTTTTTTTGTCAATTACTTACCAGGTTTTTTATGCTTACGCTTATAGTGTCCTCTGCGCTTTTTATGTTTTCTATTGCGATGACGTTTTTTTGATTTCCTATGTTTTTTGGGGCGTACAATCTTTGCATCATGCTTATGTTTGCTTTGCTTATGTTTATTAACCTTGTGTAATTTTCCGAAAACATGCGGTTGGCTATCTTTGTCTATAAAATAAAATTGATCAAAAATCATGTAAAAATTGCTATTTATAATTTTTAAGCTATTTTCATTTCAAGCAGGTACCTACATTCTAACGAAACTTCAGACATCTTCGAATCATAAGATGACGACTCACTATCATTGGATGACGATTCATCATCATCAGATTCGTCATTTTTACCTTCACGCTCTGCTGTTTTATTTTTAAAGTAATCATCCATTTTATACGGGTTTAGTATTCTTAGTGCATTAGTGGTTAGTGCATTGGTGGTTAGTGAAGCGGTTGTTGCACTAGTTTCTGTGACGGTGTATTTTTCACTTGGTTTCTGAGTTGGTGTCGTTTTAAACTTCACTTTCATACTGAAGTCTATCACGCTTGGTTCATCATCAAATTCTATTGAAACAAACTCATCAGTGTTTGCAGATTTGTTTTGAACGATCACAGGTTTAAAATAAAAATGTTTTAGAGTTAGATTAGCTCCTTTGACCTCTGAATTTGTTCTTTCTATGTTTTTCTTAGGTTCTACGTTTTTCGTAGTTTCTACGTTTTTTGTGGTGTCTATGTTTTTCGTGTTGTCTATGTTTGTCGTGGTGTCTATGTTTTTCGTGGTGTCTATGTTTGTCGTGGTGTCTATGTTTTTAGTTGTTTCTAAATACTTTACAGTATAGACTCTTTCTTCATCTGACGTGGGTTTTTCTCTACGACGTGTTGTAGGAACTGTTGTAGCAACAGTATTAGTATAACTGTCTCCATAATCTTTCTTGTCTTCGTCTTCTTCACGGTTTGGTTTGTATTTTATTGATTCTTCAACAAAACGTTTTATGCTACTTTTATTCTCTTCACTACCGCGCCTGAGTTCTTTATGGTACAAATTCGATTCATGCATTCGTTGTTCTTTGTAACGATTATATCCTGATGTCTTGTATTCCCTAGTAGTAAATTCTTGGATACGTTTAGTATATCTAATAGTTGTAGACTTTGTTCTTTCATAGTAGGCGAAGATAGGTTTTTCATTTTCCTTGTATGAATTTTCAAAACGGTCCTTCCTTTGTTTACCATAAAGAAAAGTCCTGAACTGACCCGTCGTTATTTTACCCCGATTGAAATTATTGTGTCTACCGTAAAACGCTCGGAATATTTGCTTTTCATTAGTATTATTCATTTCTTTGCTCTCATTCTCTATATATTTAACATTTCCTTGTTCAAGGGAATCAAGAGTGTAAACTTTACTTTTTTTATTTTTACTGTCATTATTAGGATCTTTATTCTTACTGTATAAGCCGTAGGTGTCACCATCGTCTTTATTCTTTCTATAAACCGTACTTCTTTGTCTATGCCTTATAGCTCTTTGTATGTCTCGCAAGCTACTGTATGTATTATTACTAGTTTTAATTATAAACTTAGGTCTTCTCCTTTTTCTCCGTTTCCAATCGTTACGTAATCTTTTCTGTTTTCTGTTGATTCTGTAAAAATCGTGGTCGTTCCCTATGAAGACGCGCCGAGCGTTTAGATTCGGGGGTTTGTTTTTTATTAAATCAGCGATAGCCGCTAAAAGCTTATTCCCTTGGTTGGTGCCTGAAATTTTTCTCAATGGCATTACAAGGACGTCTTCTAAGAAACCTGGAACAGATATTTACGATTATTATAATCCAGTTGTCGTTAGTTATTTGCCATATGGTGTCGGGTCTAGAATAACACCTCTCCATTTCTTCCGTGGATGTCGTAAGAGGCGTCTAAGGAAATAGGTTTAGGCATGCTTTAGGCGATAGGCTAGCAACCTGTCACTATTCTACCTCTTCCACCTTTGCAAACCTTCCACCTTTTGCTAGAAGTGGCTGCAAAGTGTGATATAGTCATCACCTTTCGTGCTCTGTTTACCCCATTTGGGAACATAGATGTGCGATTATTTATGTACTAGCTTTCCGCCCGCGGCTTCGCCCGCGTGGAACTCGGTTATATTGCGGTATAAAGCACAACTATAAGAAAACTTCTCGTTTCAAACGACACAGCGCCATCGACCTATCATCTATCGATCGATCATCGATTGATATCGATCTATCATCGATTGATATCGATCTATCAAGCAAACAATATTTTTGTTTTCTCTCGGGAACATCAATTTTTTCCGGGATAAAAAGTACCCTATTATTTAATCCGGACTTCTATCTTTATGTCTGCAAAATCTCAAAGGAATCGGTTCAGTTGTTACGGCGTAAAAGCGGAACAAACAAACAAACAAACAAACAAACTCACTTTCTGACTTATAATATTAGTAAGGATGTATATATGTATGTATGTATGTTTAAATTCTCTAACATTTTATGTGATAATCATAATGATCATTTGTCCTAACACTCATATGCCATCCATATCTTTAGTTTTCCTAAACATTTTATTTCAGGAACGATTGTTTTGTTGTTCGTTAAAACTTTGTTAGCGACACCATTTGACAGTTGAAGTAGACAACGTTTGTAGAGGTTCTGCTACTCGACGATAAGTGGCGTTAGGGCGCTACAAAGTTTTTCTAAATTCTAGATGTTTCTATACCTTCAGTAATTTCCTCAGCCGTTTTACCACAGTCGGGGTATGTTCTGGTCTCATTCAGGATTCTTTCCATGTTTTCTTCGGATTTAACGCAATACAGCATGTCGATGTAATTAAGGAGAGAGTTCACTTCGGGACGGAGCGTGTCGTTGCGATTGGCCAGAATGTTGTGGGCCATAGACAAGAGTCCTGAAAGTTTTTCCGATACCGTCGCTTTCAAATTAACGAGAATAAAAAAAATAGTATTGGATATTGGATTAAGTCATTCTTTACTCGCGTGTATAATTATGTGTACATTTTTCTTAAGAAATAAGTAAAACAAGTGCTAGTCGGACTAGCGCTCGAATAGTTTCGTGCCACATACTAAAAAAAACCTTTTTGTATGGGAGTAGCCCCCTTAAATTCTTATTTTAATTTAAATTAATTATTTATTTATAAAGTAGATATTGAACCAAATAGTCTATGAATATTTCACAGCAAAAGTCTCAGTAATAGAGTCCCGTTTTCACCCTTCGGGTACGGCACCCTAAAAGGCGGTGCAGGTCAGAATGACTTATTCCAAGCTTGATTTAGGTTCTCGTTCGGTTGGATAGGCCATTAGTCTTTATTAACATAACACAGTATTCCCAAGAAAGTAAGTCACATCGGCTGTTACCGTCTGCGACGAGAAGCGCAGAACGATATCCAAGAGTAGCCGAACGAGTAATTTATCTATATTGAACTTTATTTACAAACGCTCTGGGCACAATTTTGCTTGCTATGCACACACTTTAGTTCGGCTACTCGACGCATTTCGCGCTGGGGTGCTAAACATCTGTCAAAGGTCATCTATCCGCATTGATGTAGGAAGGTCCTATCGGCCCTTCTGTCCGAGACTTCAATCAATAACCAATCACAACGCAAGTGTGCAGCGCGCGAAAAAATCTCTTTTGTCATTGGTAGATCGAAGTTTCCCGCGCCACAAAACTGATTTATTACGCAGGTACATCGTGAAGGATTCTTTGTGTGGTAATACTGTAACTTACTTTGTTTGTGATCTATAGGAAACTGAAATTTTTGAATAGTTTCAAAAATATAGCTCTCTGTTTTAGGACCTAGGGCATCTAATCTTCCCGTTTTCATTAACCTGGAACAAGTTTAAATACATTTTAAGTAAAGCCTGATACCACAGAATAGTCGTATAATTAAAAGTAGCCGTGGTAGCCCAGCGGTTCGACCTGTGGCCTCTCAAGCAAAGGGTCATGGGTTCAAACCCCGGGCTCGCACCTCTGAATTTTTCGGAATTTATGTGCGATATCGAATTTGATATTTATCACGAGCTATTCGGTGAAGGAAAACATCGTGAGGAAACCTACACACAGCGACGAAGTAATTCAACGTTGTGTGTGAAGTCCCCAATCCGCACTGGGCCCGCGTGGGAACTATAGCCCAAGCCCTCTCATACTGAGAGGAGGCGTGCCCTGCAGTGGGACGAATATAGGCTGATGATGACCACAGAATAGGTAATATTACGTATAGGAGGTTCAGTCCTGAACATGTTTGGCAGTAAAATATAGCTGTCTTTTTCTACCGTTTCCTGCTTGCCGTAGATTATTCGTTTTCATGATGTCTCGAATATTGCTTTCTCTTTCTAGCATTGCCAGCTTGGTAGACCACTCTAGAGGTCTCGCTGGCGGAACGTATTTAAACTGCCGAGTGGACCTCCCCTACTGGCACAGGCAGTTAATACATACCTACATACATATCCTCATGCCTGTTAATTAATTTTGATTAATCAGTTAATTTTGATAAGTATTATGAATTGATTAATGATTGACGCTCTGGGATTTTATAGAATGTTGCCATATTGAAAATTGGCGTGATGCTTATAAAAGATTGGGTAATCTTAAAATTAACTGACACAAATACAAACTTGACTTGGTCAAATAATGAAACCATTAATAACAAAAATGTTTAGTGGTGCTCTTGAAACAATAGACATTTCATATTTAAAGAAGAAAAACTATCTTGATCAATTGGGTCTTGACTACCGCTCTGGGTCATTCCTGGTGCAAAGGCTGTCCGTCGCGGTTCAACGCGGTAACGCGGCTAGTGTTTTGGGCACTTTTGCACCTGGAGTGGCGCAGGGCGATTTATTTAATTGATGTTGTTTGTTTTATTTGTTGTGTTTTGTGTGACATGTTTTTTATGGAACTTTTATATGAATTAAATTGTTCTCAATTCAAGAATTTCAATAAATAAATATGAAATTAAAAGCTTGTGTGTAGCTTGATCAAGTAAATTTCATGGGTTTTTATATTTGTACAGGAAACTTACAAAAAACTGCACAATTTAGTACCTATGTACTTATCGTTAACTATCAAAAATAGAGCACATCACTATTTTTTTTTATTTTCAAAACAAAGGCACAAAGACAATGCCGTTTCAAGAATGTAGTTCTTGTGTCATTTTTTAAAAGCCAAAGAAATAGACTCCATAATACTTACAAAGCGAGTTGCCATTCGAATGTCTTCAAGAATTTCTCCGCGTACTGACTGTCCATGACCGCTAGCTCCTTCAGCAGGAGTTCTAGAAACTTCGAAAACGGCTCTGTCTGTAATACCTGATACTCTATCGCTTCTTTCTCTTGCATGTTTAGCTTTTCATCTTTAACTTCCACCACTTTATCCAGCTTTTTAACATCTGCTTCTACCTCTTCCACTTCATTGCGACCCATTCTTTTTAAAGTCAGATCTTGGAACTCAGTTGGATGGGTTGTAAACACACTGTGCGTGACACTTTGTCTTGCAATTATATTTACCTCATGTGGCCATGTCACTGTTTCTTCAGTGGTCGTGAGTGTCGCTTCCGTATTAGATGATACACTAGTTCTAGTTGGTACAGTGGCGGCTTTTGTAGTAAAGTGATATGGTGTGTTTGATTTAAAGGCATCTCCAAGAGTTATACTTTTTTTGGTCGTTGGAAATTGGGCATGCGATGACGCTGTAGTCCAACGAGGGAATGGGAATAGATGTGTAGTTGAAAATGTAGTGAACGAGTGTCTTGGCGTTGTGGTGAAAGCTATAAAAGGCGATGTTGCATTAGTTGACTTAGAAGTGGTGGTTCTACTAGGCACTGCAATAGGTGGTAGGGTAGAACTGGTAAATGTTGCTGGTTTGGTTGTGATGCTGATCAGGTATCTATTAGGGGTAATAGTGGAAGCGTTAATAGTAGGTATGGAAGTCCAAATCGGTAATATTGCATCAGAATAATTATTTTTACTGGTTGTGCTTTGCAGTTTTGAAGGCAATATCCAATTAACTTTACTACTAAATGTAATGGTTACATTCATAGGAGATTTACTAGTTTTAAATGTTAGCTTGAATGGCCGTGCTGTTGATTTTTCTGTAAGCCAAGGTGGATTATTGAGGATTAATTGGGGTTCTTTAGTGGTAAATATAGCCTTGTCTAGAATGAAATCTGGGAGTGCGTCTTTATCATGGTTAAAGTAGTCTTCTTTGTCTTCGAACTGGGTTACTGTGAACTGGAATTTCATTGTCATCGCAATTATTATCATGATCATTAAGCGAGGCATTTTGATTGTTTAAGCTTTGTTAAGAGTTTTCTTTCTCTGAATTCTTCTTGACCTATTTCATTGGTGTTGTTCTCTTTTCTGTATGCTTCATTAGACTTTCATCGTTTGTGGTTTTCATTATGCTAACAAAATAAACTTTGACTTAGTATAACTTTTTTTTTATTAACAAGTTGACTTAATTATTTTTGACTTTGATTGAAATAAAACTTGACTCAGGTGTTTGACGCTTGGAAATAATATTTGAAGCTGCGAAAAGGAGTCGAATGGTTTTTATAGAGCATAAACATTTTATTGTTTTGTTATAACTTACTTCGATGCATTGGTAATAAAGTATTTAAGTGGTTTCCTTCAAAATGAGAGAGGTTGTGTTTTTTGTATCGATTTGTGTTTTTGGTAATTATCGTATTCAATTTTATAATTATTATGAACGCCTTTAGAAATACCTATTTTTGAAGATGACACAGAGGACCAAAAACTCCCCTTGGTTGTTGTTAAAAAGTGGGGTGTTGTACGTTTGACGTCAATATTTGTGTGCGCGCGCATGGCTGTGTATGTTTGTGACATCGTAACTCTCAAGCGGATAGACCGATTTTGATGAGAATTTCTTCATTCGAAAGCGAATTTCATTGCGGTGCTCCTTAACTAGTTGTAAACTTAACAAAGATCTGACAATCTTTCAAATTTCACTCTTAATGACGCAACTTCCTTAATATCAATCTAATTAAGTCAAAATAATGTTTGCATTACAATTCCTGCTCGAGAAAATTTAGGAAAATGTTCAATTACTTACTTATTTCATGCCATGTTTCCCTTCACGCTATCATTTTTCAAATAAACTATAAGTATCATCTTAACTAAAACAACTACACTGTGGGAATTTTATAGAACAATAACGCAATAACATCAACCGTGTGCATACATACATAAATTATTACGCCATTCCCTGCGAGGTAGGCAGAGACAACAGAGCGCCATTCGGTCGTATTCTGGCATACTTCTCTCGCTTCACTCACATTCAACTCTCTTGTCATACACGCTCGACCGTTTCGAGTACTTCTAGTTTGGCCTCTTTTTGAACATTGCCGATCTGGGCGATATAAGGTAACGCCCCCAGTTATGGACGGTTTAAGCTGACAAGCACCAGTGATGGACACTTCATTCATAATTTAAAGACCATAGACTTGTGAATTGATTGTAGTAAAACAAATGACTATTCCTTAGTGAGTAGTAAATAAGAGTCATTGTCCATTATTGGTTCCTTGACCATTACCGGTGACTTTACTTTACGTTGATTTTATCTAAAGTACCATGTAATTCTTCCAGTGAATACAGGAGAAACGGTTCAACCTAAAAGCGTCAATCTTGCTCTAGAAACAGTGCTACAGTTTGACAAGAAAGACCAATCTGCTGACGCAGAAGTCCTTGACAGAGTGCAAAGTTTCCTTGACAACATAAAAAGTGTCATTGTATCCAACAAAAAGCCTAAACGAAGAAGCAACAAAGATGAACTCAGACTCACTGACTTCCTTTTAGAAGCAGCTGAAATACTAAAGAAATATGATGACAATGATTTAGAAGACTTCTTCGCTGTTCTTGATGATCAGTCGAGGAAATATAACTATAAGGGATGCAAATTCTACGAGCTAGTTGATAACAATGACGTCAGGAGATACATGTCTAATAAATTGGAAGAGGCTAAAGATACGTCCGCTAAAACAATGAGAAGATATCTAAAAGACATGTATAAGTACATTTCAGAGGATAAATTAGACGCTAAACATCGAAGAATTGTTGATTTTGTGAGTTCATTGTATGATGGAGCTAGTGATAAATTTGGAAACGTTGTAAAAAGCTTGAGGAGCTACCCAAAAAGAACAAAAGATACTGTTATAAGTTTAGATGACATAGTATCGAATGGTTTACGAACGTTGGTATTTGATCATTATTCCAATCTTAATGATAATGCAAGGCAACAATTGAAATCAGCTGTTGCTAATTATTGGGCTTCCGGTCAAAATAATGGTGACAGTCATAAGAAAGACCGTTATGGTCATGACAACAAAGGTGTCGATGAAGTACAAGATTATAAATCTAAACTACGAGTTATTGATGTGCCAAATAAATTTAGCAAAAATTCTGGCGACAGAGCAAAGGTCAAAAACTTAAAAGGCTCGTCTTACAAAAAAGACAAGAGGCACAAAAAGAAGAGGATTACCCCCAAAATTGATATCGATTTTATTGATTTCAAGAGAACTACGCAAAAACAATCTGTAACTGATAATGATGATAACACGCAACGAGATGAAAAACCATATAGCGTCACTAAAGGTTTGATTGATGAGCATTCATCAAATTCTTATGAACTCAAGAAACCAAAAGTAATAGAAAAACCATATAAAGCTATTATACCTTCTAAATTGCCCACAGAAGATGAAACTGACAAAGACACAGACAGCGACAAAGGATCTTCAGGAGATTCCAAAGACAAAAAAGGCATAAGCATTGAGTTCGCAAATAAAAAATACATCATGGCGCAAAAGAGGAAACATAAAAGGCAAAAAATCGGACATATTACCTACGACGTCGAAAGGAGACAGAAGTTTAAAACGCATGACTACTCAGACGATGACGGTTCCGATGGAGATTCGGCTACCGATGAAAATGATAAATCTGGCGAAGGAGCTACAAATCCTAATAAGCCTGATGATTCAGAAGAAAGCGTCGTGCTTATTGGTGGGCAAAACATCCACGACATGCGCTATAGAGCAGAACAAACTACACCTCAATCATCTAAAATAGTATTGAAAGAGATAGTACAAGAACTTAGTGCTGTTCCGGAGCTTCCAAGATCTACCAAGAAATCTAAAGACAGGTAAGATTTTAACCACCTCTAAATATTCCCTGACAATGATGAGGAAAATGACTTGACAGATGATCAATTATAGCCTACTGTAGTTATTTAATTCCTTTTTCGTTCTCACATTTCTGCATTTCCATAATCTGCATCATATAATGTCTTTGTAAAAAAATCTGAGTGCCTAAGGTAAGCACAACAGTTTTAATATATTCTGTAATAAATGTCAAGAAAGTTCCCTACTAAAAAGTTACAGCGCCCTAGCGCCACCTATCGTCGAATAGGCGGACTCACCGATCCTACATCACGCCAACAAAGTTGCAAACATCGGATGCATAAATACAACTTCCATCTATCTCTCAGTGGAGCCCGGCACCCAGGCAAAACATCTGTCCGGAGAGAGATCTCTATAGGAATCTTTTCGTTAACCATTTAAACGTTACTTTCAGGCAAAAAACCAAGCGTAAGTCTGTCAAGAAAACCAAAAATAACAAAAGGACGACACCTAGTGATACGGAAGGTGAAATAACAACAAAAGCTATTTACATTCAAAATGTCAAAGACTCGGCTTTCGACTCTTCTGATGAAGGAATAACCATAGAAACATTTGAAAACGTAAAAGAGCCAAAGGTTGAAAAGAAACACACACATATAAAAAAACCGACTTCAGACAATAATGTTCGCAAAATGATTCACAATTTGGAAGTACAGCTTGAAGATGTAAAACAACAGGTGAATTTAAATTCAAAAAACAAAGTCAATATTACTGAGAGGGACGCTAGAAAAGATAGCAAAGTTAAAAGTTCACAAATTGAATTAATTGAAAGTGATGAAAAAGAGCAAACAGATGCCAAAGTCAAATTAGTTAATGATTATGATATTAGAGCCAATACTGGACCTCCTACTAATACGGATATAACCGAAATAAAGACAACTAATCGCGATGCAACAACTGCAATAGAATATGAGACAGACACAGAAACAAAACCAAATAGAACGACTGCACAAGAAACAAGTGAAAATACCAAAAGTCCGCTCTTTAGAAGTAATGTTGAAAATGTTGCCAAAGAAAACAGTCAAGAATGGATCGCAATTGACAATATTGTTGTCAACACCAAAAATGACAATAAGATAATAAAGTCTGATAAAGTCATCGAATCAATTAAAATTGACGATCTAAAAGAAATGACATCCGCTAATTTGAATACTGATACAATATTTAAAAGTAGTGAAAATAACATCACCACTTCATTGACATCAGATGATGTAAAAAGTAAAAACAAAGAAAACGTAACTACAACTGTAGTTCCCGAAGAAGCTAAGAGAGAAGCTACTACCGATAAAAAGGAATATAGTGAAAATGTACAAATAACCACTGTTGTTGATTTAACAAAACATCTAAAAGAATCAGATACAGTCGTGGTTGACATGAAAGACAATACTGAAAGTACTGCAACAGAATTAAAGAGAAGTACAAGAGATTTAAGCTACGAGATGGATTTGCCCAAACCCCCCAGGTTGAAAGACGGTAAAATAGATATTAACGATTTAGATTTGGACTTTAAAAAATAATACTTTTGTCTTAATAAACTGTATACTGTGGTTTTGTTTTATTGCGCTAATAAGGTCTAGTGGTCGACAAAAAATATTCCTATCACAAAAATCTCGCTAAGTTTAATGTCGAGAACAGGGTCGAGAACTACAGATATATGTACTATATGTAGATATAGGTATATGTATGTAGATTATGTTGTATACGAGATATTATAAAATATTGCCTCACTTTGAGATCTTTCTCAGCTAAACAAATGTTTTTAATCAGCAAGAGGCTTTTAGAGTTAAAGTTAATAAAATAAAATTGAAAATTTTAAGTTGAATTTTTTAACTCTGGCAGCATTCCAGTTAAATTTTGTCTTTTCTTTTTTTCGAGCTGGTAACACCCCAGTACTGTTTTTTGACACGCCTTCGCGATAACTGTTCATTTCTAATTAAATTGTGTGCGATTTTGTGTGTTAATTGACATCATTTGAGTAAGTATTCTGCCGTAGTATCTAGCTAAACATGTTGACATAAAAATCTTTCCACCAACCACCCAGAATCACCGTGAAAACGTCGAAAAACAGCGACCTAAATGCTGTCAATAATATAGCCAACCAAAATAAAAAGTCTTATTTAGTTGAAGTGTTCGATTGTTTTGCCGTCTTTTTGATGAGGTAGGGTTTTACTTATTAAATTGGATTATATTTTGTTTATTTGTTTAGCTATTGCTTTGTTTTAACGCCTTTATTTCGTTAATTTGAACTAAATAGGTGACCTATACTGTAGTGTTAATTAAGTGGTTTCTATCACTTTTTCTGTTAATCAAAAGCTGTGAGTCATAGTTTACTCGTAAATGGGATTGTGAAAACATTCACCATTTCACAAGTGCATTTCACTTGGTAAGTTAATGATAAGTAAGGTAACAGACTAAATATTGTTGATCAATACATAAAAATATCTACTAGAGGTATAAAACATGTAAGTGAATGTTTTTCTGTTGTGCAGCTACAAATTGTTACACTAAAATATTATAAGTTACAACAAAGACAAAACCAGTATAAAATAAACAATCCAAAGATTAAGAATTCAAAGAATTTAGTTGTCTAATGTAGGTAAATGTTAGGAGTCTCAGTTTGTAATTTTTTTCTTTGCAGCATACAAATTATTTCATACTTATACACATACATTCATTGTGCCTGTATTTTTTGACGGCCGGATAGCCCAGCGGTTAGAGAACCTGACTGTGAAGCTTAAGGTCCCGGGTTCAATCCCCGATCGGGGCAGATGTTTGTATGATGAATACAAATGTTTGCTTTCGAGTCTTGGATGTTTATTTGTATATAAGTAAGTTTATCCGTTGTCTAGTACCCATAACACAGGCAATAAATTGCCTACTTTGGGACTAGGTGATTGGTGTATAAATTGTCCAGTGATAGTATAGTCTTTGCTTGTGTAGGTAATGCGTGATTCAATAGATTACAAAGTGTATGTAAAGAAATACTTACGGGTTAAGCACAACAGTAGTGCCCTTTATATTTAACTGTACGTATATCATATGTATGTTCGTATATAGAAGCTTATCATTAGATTTTATAATCAGTTTAATTACAACATACTCTTTTGTACGAAATGCTGGACTATAGGGCGTCTTTGGCAGTACTCTGTAATCTGACAAATTCAATAGTTAGACACTGATCTGCAAAACATTTGTCAAATTACTGGTGATCCGTAGTAAAGGTATGATGTATGTATGATTAAGTGGAAGTAATCCGTATAACAACCCGATATAAAATTATCTTCACAGCACCATGACGGACACATACGGCACGACCGGTGGCCTCACTCTCAAGTGGGACCCGAAGAACTTGGAGATACGAACAACCTCGGTGGAACGGACCCTGGAGCCTCTCGTGCTGCAGGTCACCACGCTTGTCAACAGCAAGGACAAGGCTGCCAAGAAGAAGAGACGTGAGTTACTTCAACATTATTTTTTGCTTATGGCAACTGGAGATGTCAATAATATTCATTAAATTTTTAACTTAACTAAGTTTATCAATTACTACAATATTTTAGAACAATAGTTTTAGGTTGTCTACACTGTATCCAATATAGCAGTGCTTTTCGACCTTTAGTAAGTAAAAAAAAAAATCGCTTCTACCCAAAAAATTGAATAAAATAAGAGTACTTGGATATAAAGCAACTTGCAGAAAAAGGAACAAGAACTCTTAAAGTAAGAGAGGCAAGTTTCAAAATAACAGGCAATCTTTTGATCCGAAATTGCTCCAATGTCAAAATATGGAAGTCATCTTTCATGGATGGACGGATCAACCTTTTCTTCTAAAAATTCTTCCTGAACTTCTTCTGGTAACTGTACCACAACAACAACTAATGGATTTCTTTTCATGTGCCATATTGGTGACTAGGAAAAGGAGAAATTACAAAAATTTTAATTACTCAACACTTATGCTATTATCATTTCTTTACATTACAATATTTTCCGCAGCTGTCTTTAAAATTTTTGTAGAATCGCGATTACGAAGAAACCATAATGAGTGAAGTGTCGAATGATCTGCTGCGAACGTTAAAAGTGATGCGAATATTCGTATGCGAATGCGAATATTCGTGGCATCCCTATGTATGCAGAAAATATTACCAGTGGGCAACAATATTGACAAGTGCCCTTACATTTTGACATGGTTCATTACAGCGGGCAAGTCGAAGCGGGCCAGCGCTTTGGTGGCCACTGTGGAGCGGGCTACGGAGATCTTCATCGAGCGGGGACAGACCATAGCCTACGAGAACCCGGAGATCACACGGGAGATGCTGGCTGCTGTCGAGGAGGTCCGGAAGGCTGGTGAGTGAGGAGTGACACTGTGGTGGCAACATTTATTTAATAGATAAGATGATGAGAAATGCTCGCACGATCGTAATCCAGTTTTTACACGAAAGCACTTTACCGCGACGCTTGAGATTTAGATCGCTTTTCTCCATTAGGCCAGGTTCCCACCGGCAGATCTCCCGGTCCGGTAAAATTGCCGGAAGGCCTAGTGGCGGTACAAATTGTATGAAGCTGTTCACATTATCCCGAGTCCGGCATTTTTACCGAGCGTTTTGTAATTACATAATTTTAAACAAAAAAAAACCGACTTCAAATTAGCAATATTTTGAAAGTATTCTGTTTACTGAATGTAAAATCTTGACTTCATCAACAAATTACCGAAAACGCCGCACATCTCCATATAAAATTTGAAGAGTTCCCTCGATTTCTCCAAGATTCCATCATCAGATCCTGGTGTCGTGCCAATGGGACCAATTTCGAGTTATACACATTCGATTAAAAAAAAAAGTTTGAAAATCGGTCCACGGGTCTCCGAGCCATCGAGTAACATACACACAAAAAAAAAAA
>BHDV01041375.1:0-24659 GCA_005406045.1 Adoxophyes honmai | reverse complement strand
ATCGGCAAATGCTCAATGAGCTAACGTGGCCAACCGCCTTAAAGTGATAAGCACGGTATCAATAACTAGAAATAAGTTGTCGGACTTTAGACAGTTAACAATACCTAACTAATGCAAGGAAGGTAAATATTGTATGTTATTTTGTAGAAGGCAAAGCCCTTTTACCCGTTTGACCGACAGCCAAAACCAAAAAAAAAACTAATGATGACGGGTTGTCATATTACCCGCAAAGAGCAGTTCCCTCGCATCGCAGTCAGGCCTAAAATCTAACAAAAAAAACGATTTGTTTGCGCATAATGTTTTAAATTCACTACACTATCCCCGGTAATAGTAATAAAGTCAGTCTGGATCAACATTTCAGCTTCATCGCCCCACACCGGCCGTGGCACCACATAAACTTTTCGCGGCGAATCGTTTTGTATTCAGTAGTAATCCCTTTATGTCCACAAGGGCGACACCGTCTTAACGATGATAAAGTACTGTTCCTAGATGTGCCGCTGTGCTATAAAATATTAAACCGTCACCGCGCTGAATATTTTCAGTTTTAAGTGTAAAATATCAAGTGTCTCCCCAACCGCGAGCTCGCGAAGTAAAATGTTTATGAATGTAAGAAAGTTTGAGTTCGGGAGCGAACTTTTAACGTCTCTTCGCGGAGCCGGGATTACACGGGAACTGCGTTAGGTCAACCGCTGAGACCGGATAATGGAATAAAATTGTGGACTTTTCACACCGCGGTGGTACAAACGTGTTCCAATGAAGGCAATTGTGGAGAGCTATATGTGGGAGGTCACGTGGGGAAACTACTAATTTGAGGCCAGCTTTTGCACGAAATATGCAAGATAACTACGGTTAGGTATAATAAAATATTAAATCGGTTAGTTGCATTACAAACAAAAATGACGAGGATACGGTGATTAGCAGTTTCGAATGATAATGTATATTTTTAACCAAAGAGTGACGCCACTCCGGAAGTTTGATGATCTATATCAAAAAATGTATCCCGAATTTCGACTAACAAACTAATTTATAATTATTTTTCGTTTTCAACCCAGTCGCATACAACGGTTTACATACGGTAGGTATATTATTGGTGCTGTAACGGCTATGAATATGACAGTTAAAACTAGTATTCGGGGGTGGATTAATATTATAATAGAATTAACATCTTATTTTCTATGGTTCCGTTCGTTTTGTTCTCGCGACTAATAGAAATTTAGACAGTATCTATAAAACAATTGTTGTAAAACGAAAAATACAAGACATCTTAACAACAAATCACAAATCGATGAGATCGAGTTAAATGTTAATGAAAGAAAGATAGGTAAAATCCCGCTTCTAAACTTCGATTTTATTTTAAATGAATAGGTAAAATTATTATACATCTTTCACACTTTCTAAACGGCTGGTTAAAATAGAAGAACGAGTGAAATCAATTATCCGTCAACAATTAAGTGTAATTACAGTTGATTTAAGCGATCCGTGGACAAGGATCTAGGAGAGCGCGCGCGCAGCTTTTAGTTTACAGCTGCATTTAATTGTGGACGGTCACGCAACTTTGCATCTGCCTTAATCTTCGGAACGCCTACTAATTTTCCATGCGAGTGCGTTGACAGCTGGGTTGTCGAGACTCATTACTAGAACTGCGAACGACCAAAAAGAAACTAACTAGCTTGCTAGTAATGACAAAAAACAGTGTGCTATTTGTATCGCTGTGATAATGTTTGACGAGAAAAACAAATGAACGCTTCACAGGTTTGCGCAAGCCTTCAACAGGGCATTATCACGGCTAGTTTATTTATTGGTAATAATAGACAAAAAGCCAAACCAATCACCCTCGCTCCTGACAGGCCATTAAAAATCGTTATAATTAGAAACGAAAGCACTTTATCGAAATATATTGCGCTATTTATTTTAACTACTGATGTATATAGCCCCGAGACAAATGGAGGATTAGCCGGCTACGTCAGCTGCCTACACGGACCGCTGACTACTATACAGCCCAATAACGAACGTTGAATTATAGAAGTGTGTTCAACAGAAAACTATAAATTTCAAGGCAGGTTCTCGCACGTGGTGGGATTAATATTAATCACAACGTGTCCAAAAAAAGTATTACAATATTGTTAAATTAACCGAATATTTGGAGGATACAGTGATCACTACCATTGGCTTTTTGTTTCAAGTCCACCAAAAGGTATGATTAATAGGAATAATAGATCGGCAGGTTCCGCTGCTGTCATTGTTTTAATAATACAGCCCGGCGAAACAAATTGGTCAGTTTGAAACATATTTGAATAGAATGTAATAGTCATTCGCAACAATCATGTTATCTATCATCCAAAGGATCATGAAATACTAACGAACATTTCAAGCTATGTCTTTGTTCTTGTGTGTTGTAAACAGGTTTGCTGATGGCAAGACCGTGTGCAGGGTCCTTCTGGATCACTACTCCTGCCACAAACCAGTAGTGCTCTCATTGTTGTGTTCCAACGCAAAAACAAAACTACCGTTACAGTAGTCGTAGGTAGAGCACATAGCCAAAACCATGACCATTTCTCGCCTCGCAGCCACCTCTGGCAAAATTTTTGTTTAAGGCCGGCCACATAGGTACATTCGGAATTTTTCCGTTCGGAATCCCGAATCGGACTTTCCGAACGCAGTCAATCCATACAAAATCAATGGACCGCCACACACATTCGGAAAAATTCCGTTCGGAATTCCGAACGGAAAGCTTGCGAATGTGTTTGGCGGTCCATAGATTATGTATGGATTGACATTCCGAACGGAAAAATTTCGAATGTATGTGGCCGGCCTTAAAAACAGATGGAAGAGATATAATAGTGTCAAAGTCAACCTGTCTCCTAAATCATATATCTTCCTTCTAAAGACACCAACGAAAAAAAATAAGAGGAAGAAATGAAGAAATGAATTCTACACCCAATGCAACACGAGGAAACATTACTTCAACAAACATAACGTCATTACACTTCCGACAATGACCAACAATCTCCACAATTAAGGGAACGAACGCGTACATTTGATATGTTAATTACTTGAGGCCCAACATCGCTCAACCACTAGATTACTTTCGGGCAGTTGGGTAGGATTGATCAAATGTAAGGCGATATACATACTCGTCGGACGGACCGGCTTCGACCAGCGGGCCAGATCAATTTTCTGTTTACAACCGCCGGCTATCAAAGAAAACCGCCTCAGATCCACTAATTGGTAATAATACCACGTAAACACAGCCCAAGAGACCCCCCTGACTACAACTAAACCTTCAAATGGATCGAACACTAAATCAAACAGAAGTATAGGCTTAGCGTCTTTAAAATACGACTACACATAAATCAAGTGAAAAAAGTTAAGCGCTTTCGAATAGGCACTCCGGGCTCGTGAGAATTTGGCGAAGTTTTGCCTAATCGCCAGGCTAGGTATTGAAGATAATTTTGTTGGGAATCGAAGTTTCACCGCCTACGGGATTTAGGCTGGCGAACTGTTGAAAAGTAGTACTGTTGAAGAGTAAGTAGGTAGGTAGTAGAAGCGTTCGTTTTCCAAACTCCATTCTCTCAAATACACTACAAAATAAATAAACTGCTGATAGGAAAAACAAAGGATTAGCGTTATACGAACATCACCTCTCCGTTTCTCTCGTGGACGTTGTAAGAGACGACTAAGGCTATTAGGTTCAGGTATATTTTAGGTTAGCAACTTGTCAGTATTGTACTATCGAACCAACTGATTCCTGACCCACCGCAGGACGTTGTCACAATAAACGTCATAAACATTTCCTTTGTCAATCAATGCAATGTCACTATGACGTTCACTGTGAATAGGTTCTATGGTGGGTCAGTAATTAATTGGTTCGATGGTACCTCTTAAATTAAAACCTGGAAAATACGAGTATATCTACTAGAAGTGGTGGAATGTAATCTTTCATTTTAATACGATTATTGACAAATTATCTGGGATGTTTCCAATATAAGAATATAACTGAGCACAATTTATTATGTTGAAAATTATCAAACTCGATAAATGTCAAAATAATACGTAATTGATTTTTCGCTAACTTCAAGGGAAGTGAAAAATACCCATCACACTCGTCTCTAATTAAGAAGCAACAACAGTTCCTCGGAGTTAACTCGTCAACCGTCCGAGTTAATTTAATGTTATGGGTTAGGACATCATTGTTTAAGTAGTGTGACCCTCTTAAATCTATCCGCTGTTCAAATTTGAACAACCTGAAGACCATTTAAAGGTTAAAGCCGAGACTTGGTCACGTAGAGTTAATTAAATCAACTCGTCAGCCGAGATCAATTTACTCTGACACCATCTTTAATTACTGTTCCAAAAATTATCCACAAAAATATCGCTCAAATTCTAAGATTCATATTATCTCTGGCTATTACAGGAAAATATTTAACAAGAAAAACAAATTAACTCTCATTACTCGAGGACTGGATCAAAACACTTCGTAACAAAAATTTCATTTTATTAAGAGTTTGCAAAATCAGCCACTTGTACTACTTTTTCAGAGGAAGATATTTACAAAAAACATTTATAACAGGCCGCTTCAAACAGGGTATCTTTTATGTGAAAGGTTTTTATTTAACGTAAAAGAAAGTAAGGAGTCCACGTCAATTACGGGCTAGTTTTGAATTAGGCATGCATCAACGGTGAACTTAATAGAACTCCCTAAGATTTTTTGCTCGAACCCTCGTGAAATTGGGCCGGCCGGCCTAGTGGGTAATTTAGAAAACAAGAAGAAGCCCTCCAAAATGTTGGGATAAATTGGACGACCATGGATCAATGGACTACACATATTTAAATGCTACAGACCTACTTATCATCTTATACTTTTACAAAATAAAAACTTTTTTTTGTTTTGAAGTATTCTATTTACGCTACGAAACCATGTGCAAATTTGCTCAAGAGAACCCAATTAGGAAGCCAGACTTAGAACAACAAACCTGCACATTGTTTGGCATGTTGATTGTTAGTTCTCTATTCTATTCGGGAACAATTATCCCTTAATCATTTCACCGAACAACCAAAGGAAACCAGCTTCACATGCATAAGCTATGTATAAACTTATTCCAATATACGAGAGAAAGAGTTCGGAACCGCCAAGCACCGGTAGAGCGTCTCCGGAAATATCTTGCCGTATAGTCCAAAGCTCGTGGAAAGTACGAAGGTTTCGTTTAGTGGAAATTCCTCGCGTGTTTCAGCGGACACGAGCCTCACGCCCACTGAGTCTCATCTTACACGAAAACGACACTCAATAAATATTTGAAGCGACACACGATTCGCGAGGCGGCTAACGAATACAAATCATAACGCCCGCTGCCTTTTTGTTGGTACATCACAATTCATATCCCTTTATTTGAATAATAATACGTGCTGTCACAAACGTATCGCGTTTCATGGCGGTCTATTCTAATTTATGTAGACACCTTGTACAAGTGGGCAGGGGATAGTTAAAAAGTTGTAAGCAAACTAACTTTACTCGGAACTCCAACGCAAACATTGAAGACAAGTAATCTTTCCAAGTAGCCGGAAAGTGATAAGACAAACAAAAAACTTTAAGTGCCTTTTTATCGATCTTGGGCAATCATTTGTAACCGTTTTAACTAAATTATTTCAACAGCCAAGCACTTTGACATTTTAACTGTTATTGCTAGGTCTACCGTCATCTGCGATAATTTTAACGACTACCGGCTACCGCTACAAAATTGTTCAACTTTTCTTACCAATTTTCCTTCAGAGTATTTTGCTAACTATTGCAAAAATTACCTCAACTTTTAAAACAAGCTTAACGAACGCTCAATTCCGGTAATTAATTCATCAACACATACCTTTTATCCATGTACAGATGAGGTTTTTCAATTAGCGTCCATTCAAGAAAAACACGGCGGTCGTCTGAAAACTTTATAAATACAGGGTCCTGCCACGCACTGTCACGTCCAAATCCAGTTCAGGCACAGAACACACGAAACGATGTTTTTTATTTTTCGTTTGTTAATCTGATTCACGGGATCGAGTGCGAGTGTTGGGAGGAAGGTTGGGACGCGTGCGTTCCCGGCGCGCGCTCGGCGTAGACTGGTCCACAGCGGGCTCGCCGTGGCCACCAGTGCAAACCCACCCCGTCCGCACCCTATGGGCAACGCGTGCTCATACAATTTTCCATAAATTTTCGCATAAGCTCCGAAGCCACGCTGTCAAAAGCTGTTCCTACTGGGGCTCCTGGTAACGCTTAGTAGCCGTAATTGAATTACCGGTAATGCCGGCTTTTTTCACTCATGATTTAGAAGAGCTGGGTTGTCGGTGTTTTATCAAAACTTTAAGGAGAATCTATCTCTTATATTGGTTTGGGTAAAATACTCGTCAGTTACTAATTAAGTATAGTCTATGATAAACTAACTAGCTGTTGCTCGCGACTCCGGGCAGCGTAAAATTAGTTTGTCGCAATCCCATGGGATATGCGTACCAACCTATTTCCGGATAAAAAGTACTTAATAAATTTATCCCAGGTATCAACTTCCTGCGTATCAAATTCCATCGTGAATAGATCAAACCGCTTGTGCGTGAAAAAGTAACAAACATACAGACACACCCTCACAAACTTTCGCCTTTATAATATTAGGTTGAATTGATAGCTATTAGTAGTTCGAATAGATTTTTTGAAATTCCATTAATATGAAAATTAAACTTTAAAACAGTTTAAAAAACTGATACATTTATCAATTACTGAATAGCATTTTTACAACTGAGGTAGGCAGAGCATACGGAACGTTACATAAATAAAACCATGACCATTTCACGTATTGTAGCCACTTTTAGCAGAATTTTTAGGTTTTTAGTTTATAAGTATAACAGTGACAGATTGTTTTTCCAATGACTAAAACATACTTTAATCCGCTTCCTAAGTCACACCTTACGACATCCGAGGAAGAAATGCATACATACATAGGTACATACATATTCTCACGCCTGTATTCCCAAGAGGGGTAGGCAGAGCACACGAATTCAAAAAACCAGTGCCACGTTTAGCAATTTCAGGGTAACCAGATGGTTAAACGTGATATTGCAGTGACAGGTTGCTAGCCCATCGCCCACAATACACTAACCCTTTCCCAGAGTCGACTCTCACTACACCCATGGGAAGAAAGGAAGAAATGAAAAGGCATAAATTCCAAACTTGGCACCACACGGGCTACACTATCACTTGTATTGCGTTAAATTTGTGAGTTAGTACAAAATAAGCTAGTTAATACGCAATTATATTGAGTCGTTCATCTATTGCTGTCGCCGCACGTGTTTCAAACTACTTCGGTCAACGAACGTTGTCTTTACACTAGACCATCTAACATGGGGTAGAGTGACCAAAGAACGGCCAGAATGGAGAAGATTGGAGGAGGCCTTTGCCACTTGGCAAACGGACACGCAAAAACGGAAAAAAGAAGAAATATATGAATAAAAGAGAAAATACATCTGTAAATTTGTTAACTAGTAATACTGTATATGTTTTCAATACTTTGTCCGAATAAAGGTTTAATATATACACTAGACCATCGTTTCTTAACCTCGGGTCGCGACCCAAATTTGGGTCGCGGGCTAAATCGAGATGGGTCGCAGGACCCGCAGTACTTTGAAAATCACAGCATTTCATTTGTTTTTAATGTTTGATTGGGTCGCGGGCTTCAAATATTTTTGATTTTTGGGTGGCCAGGCAAAAAGGTTAAGAACCACTGCACTAGACAGTCCGCCGATCGCCGTCACCTATTCGGGCTGTGCCAGAAGGCGCTTACACGGCCGACTACCATATTCTTTACACTTTTACGATCACCGTACAGTACTATCATCATACAGTATTTTTTTTTTTTTCATTTTGATGTTACATACTAACACACAGGAAAACAAATAAGGTAAAAGTACCAATGCTCGACGCCTCAATGCCCAGTAGATGACGCCCATCTGTCATCTGTCTTACTATGATATAAGGTTGCAAGTGCCAAGTATTGGGTCAGTGTCGAGCACAGGGACGTTTACCTTAAATATACAAAAAACATTAACTTTTAAAAAGATAGAGCTGATTTAGTACTTTCACTATCTAACTAGAAACATCAGAAAATGACTGGTGGTCTATTCTCGCGCGCGACTTAACTATAGCGTGTACCAGTGCTAAGAAGACAAAAGTTAACAAATTTGAAAAAGATTAACGAAGTAGTATGTTGATGCAAATACAGGTAGAGCAACTTTTGAAGAGAGACGAGTTTCTTAGATATTCATCAAATTGATTAAAGTACCATAAATAATATAATGTCCGGCAAGATTTTGTGGATAAGGCTAATCGGACTAAAATCTGCACAGGAAGGAAATTGGCGGTAAATAAAACTACTACTGACAAATGGCTGCCGAATAAAAACCATTTTATTTCGAATTTATGTTAAATCCTTTGTAACATCATAAAAGTTTTAACATTTCACATCTTAACCCCTGAACCAAGTTCAGTGACAGTTAGCATGGAGATATGTAGTTAAACATAGATTAGCCTACTTTAATCCTAGAAAAATACATGATTCCAATGGGATAACAATAAGCAAATACCAAACAGACGCAGTTGCAGGTAATAGGTACTTAGCTTTCCCCTTCAATCGGCTCTCCGATTCTTCCAAGGATGTCGTAAAAGGCGACTACGGTAATACTCGTAGGTTAAGGTATGCTTTAGGCGACAGACTAGACGGAGAGGAAACCCAATACGCTGGGCTGACCAAATTCGCTCAACCCTCGACACTACCATGCACATACATACATACATATTCTCACGCCTGTATTCCCAAGAGGGGTAGGCAGAGCACATGAATTACATGAGCAGACTACCATGCACGATGCTCTATATACAGCAACTAGGAGCAGGTGGCGGCACGTCATAAGAGACTGTTCCAGCAAAATGACCACGACCCCTCAGCACTATGGAAACTGACGCAAGGAGGAGGAGCAACCTCTGTCACTATTATACCTCTGATGCTAAAAGTGTCTAAAAGAAGGTTTCGTCTACGTAACATCCATCTCATTTAGGAACACAGACGTGATGTTTAGTGTAGTTAGCTTCGTCAATGTTTATGTTTTCTGTATATTATGCGTTTTATGCAATACTTACTTATGTGGTACGAATAAATTATAATGACATAATAATTCAAGCGCCAGCGCTATTTATTTGACACTTGCAGGTGTGTAAACGTGATATTACAGAACCGGAACAAACTAACTAAATCGGTTCGATCATAAACGAGACCATTAGTTTTTTTACGACTACAACAGAACTAACGCCAAGATGCGTGGGAAATACGATTTTATACGATTCACTTGAATGCTGATAAAAATCAACTTTGCATTATTTATTAAGTCATGAAAAGGCACTAAATATGTAAAGGCTCTTCTAAATTCTGAATGTGTCACTTAAAGGCACAAAACAAAAGCTTAGCTTAAGTAAAGCTACTCAGTATTCTAAAACACGTGTTGAAAGCACATTGTTTCAAATACTTAGCCATTAAATCACTTGTTTTGAAGTGAGCCTTCAAAAAGCATAGTATCTCTCAAAAGACAGATGAATATGTTCGAAGTGTAAAGAAACCTCCAAACATTGTATTTAGATTAGGTACAGATTGCTAGCCTGTCGCCTAAAATATACCTTAACCTACTATTTCCTTAGTCGCCTCTTACGACGTCCACTGAAGAAATTGAGAGGTGTTATTCTAAACCCGACATCGCACGCGTTAGAATCCTAGTCTACACAAAGTTGCGCATGTATTCTGTGTTGGGTACTTTACCATTTGTAAAGTCCTAATAATTCCTAGATACTACATTTAAAATCTACCGTACGGATCATACTATTAACACAATTTTATTTTACGCAATGTATTGAGTAACCAAAAGATAAATAAATCATTTTCACTAAAATTATTTTGAATGATCCTCCAACAGAATTTAAAAGATACTGTTCCTATGTCACTTGATATCAAAATCATCGTTCTTACCGATTACTTTTTCAATGTGAACGTCACTACTATAATAACATACACACATAAAACATGTTGTTCAAGACGTTCAAGTTGTTTTTTTGACGTCTAAATTGGTCATTCACTCAAATTTCTCGGCAATAAGTGATAGTATTGCATTCGAATATTTTCATAATAGAGGACATAAGATGTAACATAAAAACTGAATACTTACTACAAACTGTACAAATGTGAACAAATATTTGTTTTGGCCTCTTTCTCTACCTTAAATTCTATAATTCCGCAAAATATGTCAATGACTCGTTCTGTAATTACCAATCCGTACCAATATATAAATGTGAAAGTGTGTTTGTTTGTTTATTTGTTTGTTTGTTTGTTTGTTTTTCCGTCTTTCACGGCTAAACGGAGCGATGGATTGACGTGATTTTTTTAGGTAGAGATAGTTTAGGGCATGGAGAGTGACATAGGCTACTTTTTGTCTCTTCAAAACCCCCCATTTTCCTAAAAATCTTCTGTGATACCCCGAATTTAACGCGAGCGGAGCCGCGGGCAAAAGCTAGTTACACATAAACACATAATACTCTCTTTTGTGCTGTGGATTATAAAAGGTAAAATATGCATAGTTTTGAATTACATTGACCCAAATGTAGTCGAGATACTGGACACACGGAGCAAGTGGATTACGCTACTTGTTAAATGCGAAGTGGTACTCAAGTGCTCTCTTCCCTACCTCAACCATTGGACTGCTACCCTTTCCATAATATTTACATTTCCCTAGAAGCGCTACAGCACGCCATCTAGCAGCATTTTCTGGCAAACATTAAGCTACGCATCCGTTTTGAAGCTTTGTTGTTTCCTCACTAGATGGCATTAGATGGCATTAAAGTGTTAATTGGAACATAAGGCGCCTACTGTAGGCAGTGTCCTAGAAAATTATTTACTTTTATTTAGACATGGCATTATTGACTTCTTACGTTAGTTGTTGGGAATCGTATTATCAACTTCGAGGCAATATGATTTCAGATTTCGTATTCGTATGAAATATTAAATTATAGTGCTAGTCAACGGTGCCAAGTTGTTTGCGTACAAGTTTTTTATTTACACAAGTGTCAGAAAAGTGTCGGAAAATGGTGTAAGAATAAAAAATAAGCAAATGAAGAAGAAGTAAAACATAGTAAGGAAAACGTTTTGTTCTTAACCTTTTCTTCCTTATTTTTACATTATTGTACTTTATTTCACCATGTTCATAAGTTTCCTCCCTCTCTCTTAAAGGTTGGCTGTAAAAGATCCTTTGAGGGAAAAGTCCGCTTTTTCCTCACCATCTTGTTTTACTTTTTTATTTCGTCTTTTTGAGCAATAAAGTATTAACTTACTTTAGTACTTACTTACTTACTTTTTGTATCAACCATAACTACATGAGCCATGAATTTGTAACAAATTTGCGTAAGTAGGATTGCATTGGTAGGTAATGAGTGTAGTTAGCAGCAGCACAGTAAGTAAACGCTCCAATGAACAAACCAATGATAACTTACGCGGTTATTCCTGAAATAAAAAAAGTTACACAAATCAATGTAATTATTCGATTAGTACCTACTCATCCAAGAGCCTTTACTAACCTTATGTACATTGGCTTTGCTGACGTAGCCTTGTCTGAATTCCATAGGGTTCCACCTATTATCACATGAATTCCTCAATATATCTCTATGTATCTGTAACTTGCCTTTTTTTCTTTGATTCTTGGATCCCAGTGATGATGTGGTGGTTAGGTTTAAAGAAAAAGCAACAAAATTTTAATTAGTTTAAGTCGATCTTATCAGCTCATTTCCTACTGCCTATAATTAGACCACTAACCTACCGAGATCCCAAAATTGCGCTTCAAAGTGCATTATCAGACCAAGTATTTTTGCGTGCTATTAACTATTTGATACTTACCTACTCGTATTTAAAATTTTATAATGTCATCGAGATAGCACTTAACTTTTGCTGTTAAAACTAATTTTTTCTGCTAACTTTATCTATTCCATTTTGCGCATCACTTGAGTTTAGTTTGATTTCATTGTGAAGATAACTCCTTAATTGCATACAATTCCCATTAAGCTGGTTACATTGCTGAAAATACAAAGCATGTACCTAAAGAAAAAAAAACAAATCAGTCAGACCAATAACAACAGTTTTTCCCACGCTCTCACTGTCGCCCACTGTCATCGCTTCCCAAATAAGTGAAGTTACTGCAATTACTTGCGCTGTGACCTTACCAATACCAATCAATATTTGAAAACGTCCAAACCGTCATAGTATTCTTAGGCGTTTACGCCTTTTCTTCTCTGCCTAGTTCATAGTTCATGCAAACAATACTAAAATGGTAACGAAGAAAATGAGCAATTAGACGGGACACTATAATGTGTGAGGATGTTAGTTGTTCTCATGGGTGTACGTGCAAGCAGAAATGACTCACAATATAAGTCTGGGCAAAGTTTTCGCAGACTCTTAGAGGCAAATGAACCCAGGGCGGTAATAGAGACTGCAAATAGATGTAATTAAAAGGAGGGCTAGATCCTAATTTCTAGACAGTTATAATAAGAAAAGTTTTGGATTACACGAGTTATATGATTTCGATTAAGAAATCTGAAAGTATCAAAAGAATTGCTTATCATGAAAATGACAAACTTTATATTTATGAACTAAGATCATATTTTATACCACGTTACCACAAATAAATCTTACTTCAATTATTTTATTAAAGCGTAACGTTATTATGACGTCAACTGAATGTCTGTAGTCTTTATGACAAGGTCACTAGACTCTAAATTACCTAAAATTACAAATTGCACAGTTACAAAGCTTTAGACATCTATTTTATTATTTAGTGCACTATCTTCGAAGTGATGTACGTTTACTACGAGCAAAAATCAAAACAAATAGTAGTGGCAAACCAAAATATTTTCTTGTGACCCGTCCAAGAGTTATCAGTAATAATTAAAAAGATTTCATAATCGGCCACTACCGCCGCAGTGATAGCGTACTCGATTGCAAATCTACGATAAACGGCAAACAAATTCTATGACAATCATTGCGAACTGGTATGTTTCTAATCGAAACTTTAACCGTAGCAATAGCGTCCGTAATTGTGTTGTATTTGAGCTGTAAATCAGACAATGGCCACACAGGATCTAGCATTATTATCGATAATTATCTGGTAATATCTGTTTAAGTGGCGCTTAATCATTTGATATCTACATCGAGTCGATAGCAATTGCTCATTCATCACAGTTCGCTTCTGCAATTCAGTCAAACATTACAGTGCTGTGGCTTGTGTTTTTTTACGCGTGGGTGTTATAATGCCTAGAAACTTCTGACAATGGTACGTAAAAGTGAGCTTTTGCTTTTAACAACAATAAAAAGCGAAGTAGCAGTGTCGTACCGTGTTTGTTGGTTTTTTTCTGTAAGGAATTCCCCGCGAATTTGTTGTGATAAGAACACCTAAGCAAACAATTCATGTTGTTTCTAGCGCGGTAGTTAGTTGATGTTGAATTAATATTTTTGTCTGGTATTCGAATTTTGGGAAAATAAAGGGAACTATTTCGTTTGCTATTGTAGGTTTGAGGTACGTTTTACGTCTTTGTTTAGGCTACAGTTGAATGTATGGAAAATAAAAGGTACAAGCGTTAGTGTTCTAAAGTGGAGTGCCGTGGATTTAGAACTACATAATTTTTTTCAATGTCACATAGACATGATTTTTTTTATTAAAAGGAGACGAATACATTTAAACACAATATCACTAAAAACGGTGACAACGCATCAAGTAGTGAAGTGAATCAGTTAAATTTTCTACAAAGTATTCTTCAGTGCATACCTACCCTTGTGTATTCCTGGTTTTATAACATAAAAAGATAGATTTGGTTCGACACCAAAAAAAAAACAAATTAAAATTTTATTGTTTTTAAATCGATTCATGGTAAACATATTTTTCACATTTTATTGCAGTACAGGTTGTTAAATAATTCAAAGCCTAGATTTTTCACAAATCTCGATTCTCTGACTTTAGTGCTTACGATTTTTACTTGCGAACTTAAAATGCGTGCTTTATGTGTTGGTGGTTATTGTTTTTGTTTTGCTTGGACTTTCACTAATAATGCTGTTCGCGTGTCACTTGTTATCCTTTGTGTGCATCATACCTATATTGGTAAGTCTCTTAACATTATAATGTAGAGTGGTTGATTTTAGAACTGTGATTTAAGACCTACTTAATAAATTAATGAAGAATGTTTATAGTTATTATGTTTATGTTTATAGTGTGTCCCGTGTGGTGCCGGGTTAGAATAGCACCTCCCACTTTCTTCCCGTGGGTGTCGTAAGAGTCGACTCAGGGAAAGGGTTAGTGTATTGTGGGCGATGGGCTAGCAACCTGTCACTGCAATATCACGTTTTAACCATCTGGTTACCCTGAAATTGCTAAACGTGGTACTGGATTTATGAATTCATGTGCTCTGCCTACCCCTCTTGAGAATACAGGCGTGAGAATATGTATGTATGTATGTTTATAGTGAAATCAGTGTAAGTTAAAACTACGATCAACAAACGTCGGTCTGTTACTCTGTAGTAAAGAATTACTAAAATGGGAATTTGTTTACTTGCGTAATAAAGAGTAATGTGTATTTTGAAATAATTTAAGTAGGTACACATACCTAATTGCAACTTACATAAGTAGATAACATTAAAAACAAGCAATGATATTACTCATTCACCTTTTTCTCACGCAATAATTATAATGACATAGGTAGAATTCAATAGACACAAACAAAAAATATATCAAAAAGACTTTTTCATTCTCAGAGCACAGACTTCCAATTTGACATAGAGTTTGGACGGTAATTAGCAATAATAACAATATTTTTGTGTTAATTAATTAATTAATTTATCTAATTGTACTGATTTGCGGTGTTCAATGAATGATGTTTACTTTTGTATTTTAACCTACATACATAGGTACATATCGTCACCCCTCTTTCCAACAGGGGTAGGCAGATACCACTTTGTTCCGATTGCTACGATCATACTCGTCGGTTTCAGGTACTCTTGACCTGGCCTTTGCATAGGTATTTGTATTTTCTAAAACTGCTGTCTTACGGTGAGCTCGATTTTGTCATTGTATAAAAAAGTTATCATTTAAATTTGAGTGCATAGTCATGGAACAAAGTCTTGGAAGATAATAATTTACAACACTTGACATTTAGGCATTTTAGGCATGAATCAAACCGTATCATTTATATGGAATCTATTGCAAAATGTGGCGATATCGCGTGGTGCCCTTAACCGATCTAATATCTAACATTCAAACAAAAGAAGTTTAAAAAATATTAACCTGCGTAGTGTTTTTATAGTAAGAACGTGTGAATCTTATACGTAATTATTTTCAACATTTTGGTCGCGTCGATATCTTTGTGTGTACTTTCACTACCATAAAACCTCTATGCAGGTATACTGAAATGACATAGCGTCGTTTGACGAAGTATAGCGTTATATTTATTGTGACAACGTTCCGCTTTAGGTCAAAAATTACATTAGTTCGATGTGACAAAATTGTGAATCCTAGCGAACAGTATGTTTTCACTGTAAACTTTAAATTTTATTAAACTATTTTCTTCACGCGCAATAAGCTGTCACCATGACGTTTACTGTGAAATGGTTTTGTAGTGAGTCTGAAACCAATTCGTTTGATGTGATAGCATGGAAAACATTGATTATCATTATGACTGGATACGTACGCGTGTAAGTGAATCAGGAAAATAAACAAAGTGGAAATTTGTCTAATACGAGTATACATAATATAGGTACCTAAATATGGGAAATGACTTAATGGCTTAAATTTTCAGGGCTTCGCTGAAAGCCAGCGTTGCTGCACCTTACTGATGCAGCAACTCATGCTGAGCGAAGGCCCATTTTTCGGTTCTGTTGTGTCACCAAGACATACTGTACCTACCTAATAGTTATAAGATTTTTATTATTTGTTATTTTTGCATGGTGATCGTTTTGGGGACCTAAAAATAAAAAATAAGAAATATTTCTTTTTTTCTTCCTTCTTTCTTGCTTTTATTATTTCTTTCTAATGTTTGTAATAGTATACAGTCATTGTATAAGGAAAACTCAATCTCACGGGTGTTTACATAAATAAATGGTACTGATTCATATTTCTTCTAGACTTCTGAGTAAGATTTAACTTAATCCATTAATATCCACTGATTCAATGATAAGGTAATATCTATTTCTGTAAATGAGAATCAAAATAAATTCCTTTCTAATCTAATACAATTGCAACATATTAAAATTAATAAAAGTTAATAAAAGTCGTCAAACGAAATGCAAAAAGAAAACAGTTTTTTAATAGACTTGTATGCAAGTTTTTTTTCTGGCGAGTTAGTAATACGTCTAATATCTTTTTGGTATAGAACTCTAAAAACTATACATATAACAGCACCGCCGTGATAGACGAAACGCTACATAGACAAAATGACTATTTCACGAGTAGCCACTTCTAGCACATTTTAGGTTTAAATGTGTAGGACAGGACGCTAGTCTCTTGCCTAAAGCATACCTAAACCTATTTGTCCTTAGTTGCCTCTCACGACATCCACGAAAGAAATGAGGTGTTGCTCTAAACCCGAGACCACAGTTTCTTAAATCAATTTCCTTTGTCGCTTCTCAAGTCAGTTCTAAACACATTTTTTTACCGATTTAAAAAAAAGAGGAATTTATCAATTCGATATTTTTTTTATGTATTTTACTCGATATCTCCGAAACCTATTTTCAATTTTTTTTTAATCGAAAGGGTATAACTGCGAGTTGATCCCGTCGGCACGTCGAGTCGGGATCTGATGATGGGATCTTGGAGAAATCGAGGAAACTCTTCAAATGTTATAGGGACATGTACGGCGTTTTCGGAAATTTATTGATAAGGTCAATAATTTACGTTGTAAACCGAATACTTTCAAGATATTGCTATATTGTAGTCGGTTATTTTTTATATACATAACCGTCACGCCTTATTCCTTGCGGGGTGGGCAGAGACAACAGGGCGCTATTCGCATCTATTCTGACATACTTCTCTCGCGTCACTCACATTCATCACTCTCGTCATACACGCTCGACGGTTTCGGGTACTCCTAATTTGGCTACTCTTTAGTACATCTTATTTTAGTACATTCCTTTTTGTTTAAAGTTATTATTGTTCTCAGGATGAACGTTCCATGTCGCGGACGACTGGCTCTGTCGTGCTGCAAGTAGGAGCCCTAGAGTTGTTGGCGAGGTACTCCATGAACAATGGTCGTGCGACCAGCGTGCTGTCGTCGCTGCACGAGTTCAGGGTGCAAGAGGCTGAGCAGGTGGGCGGCAAGCAATGGAACTGGAAATACTTGAGGGTGAGTCTGGAAGAAAACTTTGTCGGCAATCTAGGTATATCTACATGAACATCGGTTACTACATCATAAGATGACTACATCACCACATCATCATCACTAAATTACTACGTCCCAAAATCATTGAACTTTAAACTACCGTGAGACTCACTCATGTTGAATAATTTACATATAACTCACGTTTTTAAATCGATTTTTGCTCGACATGTTTCTTTGTGCGCGTTTGGCAGCAGCCGCCGCGGCTCCTAGATTAGCTACAAATTAGCCCGAAACATGTCGAGTTAAACTCGATTTAAAAACGTGAGTTATCCGCAAATTATTCAACATGTCCTTAAATCACTTCACTACATCACTATAGCACTAAATCACTACATCATTACATAACTACAGTACTACATCACTACAGCACTACATCATCATCACTATACATCACTAAACTGCTCTTGACCACAGTCGCTGTAACGCGGCCGAAACTAATCAAATTAAAATTTGCCGTAATTAAAATCTCATACGTGATTAAGTCCCACGTAGTAATAAATACACATGGGATATTGATGCGGTTTTTTTAATAGATTGAGTGATACCTACATGCATAATATAGTAGATAAACGCTAATAATTTTACAGGTTAGGCGCATACCAAACTATTACCGAATTTACATATTATTGTTAAGAGCGTGCAAACACAATTCGGCGATTTTGATGTTTTTCAAATGCTTTACAAAGCTATAAATCCTTAAGTTTTTAAAGTAAAACTACTGTACTATATAAATAAACTTTTTTTTCTTGGGATTAACGGTAAATATTATTTTATTAGCAACACAGATTTCTTTTACTTAGCCAATTTGTTGAAGGGTTTTCACAAAAATACGCGTCAGAGCTGTCCTTCTCTTAAAAATTTTCCATTAAAATTTACCATAAACGATATAAACTTGTTATTATCTGATAGACAATATAGTCGACTGAGGAATAACGGTGTTACATGAATCAAATTATTGGTTTTTATTATTCAAATATCATTTTACATAATTTCAAAATTGAACCATTACTTTATTTTTTTCTCATTGATTTTAATGTAATTACAAATGAAACAACTTTACTGTAGATTTACAGAATATGTTTAGTCTAACCATATTTTTTTCATGGCTAAATATGATGTAGTGTGTGCTACGCCACACACACGCGCACACTCCCACTAATGTATCTAGGTATATATAGGGCCCACTTAGTGTAATTAAAGAGAGTCATAAAGCATCACTTGTTCTTTCAATACGCCTCCTAGATCGCTCCTCTCTACAATGAGTTAATTTATTTTTCACGATTTTTTAAACTTTGGTCCAAAACCACTAAAGGTCAGGTGGGGGAAGAGAAACGCAGGGGTAGGAGGGCACTACAGACCATACTCACTCATAACTCGACGAGTTATGGTCTGTGGTGCCTCTTACCCCTGCCCTGCCCCTGAGTTTCTCTTCCCCCACCTGATCTTATATTACGTTCGTAAAAAATGTTTGCGCCCTCTTAATACCTACTTGATACATACATACATACATATTCTCACGCCTGTATTCCCAAAAGGGGTAGGCAGAGCACTTGATCTCTTTTGTAAATTAAACGATGGATAGGATTGCTTTGCAATTAAAGTGCTCATGCTTCATCCGCATGTATATTGTTATGATAAGAATATTAAGTGTAATTACGCATATAATTTCTATGTTTCCTCCTTGCAACAGTGACAGTTAAATGAAACTCAATTTGGGTGAAACCACTGTATGTTGATGACTTACTAGCTTCGAATATAAATATTCTGAATTGCTGTGTGCTGTCAGATTGAAAATGACATCTCTCCATTTCTTCTGTTGATGTAATAAGTCTTATAATTATAATCTAAAAATTTTGCTAAAGAAGAAGTCTTTATCGATACTTATTTTTGCATCTGATTGTACAAGTTCCTCAGAGACTTACATCAATTTAGATGTGAAGAGATTTAGACAAAAGTAGTGTACTAGATATACCTACTATATCTAGATAGTAGGTATCTAAACCTGGACGAAGATAGTCAGCCGTTCCAGACGACTTGCAACAGAATTTATCGGAAGTTCTTTTTGACAAAGATGTATGGAAATTTAAGCATTTTGCCAACTTGAAACGAAACAGTGAATTGAACTTCGAGAGCTTTCAGAATAGTATTTCGGTTAATCTTATTTTTACTTCACAGTTTATCAACATGTTCTGTTTATTGTTACAGGATCAATTTGACCAGAAAGACTTGGAAGGTCTTTACAGAAAATATGACGACAAGTTGAGAGAGTCACTAATTTATATCTACATAACGTTACTAGTATTTTTCTCAACGATACATATATGTTTAGTTATCGTTAGTACGTACACAGAGGTGAGTAAGTGTCCACTCAATATTGAATATACATAAGAAGGCTCTTGTTTTTATTCATATAAAGAAAGCCGAACGTAGCAACGAAGTTTGCCGAAGTGTTGGACCTAATCTTAAGAACCTACATTTACTTACTATATTTAGAAATTCAGAGAATTTTACTATATCTGATATGTAGACAGCCGCTAAAGCTAGCATGCAATTTTGAGACTGATTAATAAGAAATCACTCAATTGGAGATTGTTTTAATTTAGTCTGTGATTTGACACAAAAAGTTGGCATTCACTTTAATTTGACTATTACTATTACCTACTTAACTAGCCACCAGTTCTCGTTATTTATTAACTATCGTGTTGTAACTTTTGAGCTTTGGTGTTTGCAAAATTATTTCCATAATAGACTATTTGTTTGTCACAATCTAATCACACAAGCGGATCTAAAGTTACAAACGATAGTAAAGAGAAAAATAATAATATTGCCTTGTTTGTTTTAGCAAGTATTATGGAAGACTACAACTTTATCATTGGCGATGTACCTTTTACGGATAGCGGTCCCCATGCTGTTTCTCTGCAAATGTTTTTACAATCCGCTAAAGCAAAAATGGTTCTGGATACCCATTTTCGTAACGTTTGTCATCACGCTTGACCTGGTCTTTACCGGTAAGGAATAAAATAATGTCATCATTAAAAACCATCATCTATCCGCCAGCTTAAAGGCATAAATGGAAGTAGATATTAATGTTCATGCGATCTCAAGTTGTGATTTAGATAAGTACGTTCATTTTCTTCTGAGTAGTTCGTTGTTAGACCGACGCACTGCCGATGAACAAAACTCATCTAAAAATGTATTTATCTCAGCGAGAGGCGGTTGCGAGAAAAACTAAAGACCGCTTACTTGTAGCGCTTCCAATAACATAAAACCATTAATCATAGAGACGCACCCTCCTAGGTCTCATATATTTCTGCGCGAAACACAAAAACTCTTTTGTTTTTCTATCCTCAAGGTAAACTGTTGTATTTTCCTCACTATATCCATTTTTCCCATAAAAGGGCGAGTGTTATGTAACGCTTCATATACCACTTTTACAATGAGCAAGCTATTATCTTTTCCTGTATCATTACTTTTCGATTATTTTTATTTTTCAGACATTGCCGTACCAATTTTCAGTGACTACGAGGGTATGTCGCTTCGCCCCGCCTACGCGACTATGGCCCTTCTCTCAATATACATATTTCTACCAATGAGAAACAACTTCCTAGCAATATTGCTGGGTATTCTAGTCAGTGTTATATACATACTTATCTTCGCGCTGGTTACCTATATCGGCGATCCACGGATAACCGTTGTGGTAAGTGCATTGATATCTCGTGTCTTTGTTTTATTGTTTGTTATAAAAGCAGCTTTATAATATTTTCCTGTAGCTAACATTGCTTACTTTATCTTCCAATACTTATTAAGCAAATCTCACGCACTTTATCTTAAGTGTTTAGGCTACGAATAGTATTTTTAAACATAAAACTAACGTGACACTCACTCTTTGTAAATTAAAATGGCTACAGTCACATCCTTATATCGAGATTAGCTCAAAATTTTTCGTGTGAAAAGAGCGATGGCGTGCAGAGCGCCTTTTATTACCGCAGCCACCGAATTGGACCGAAACATGTCCAGCTAATTCTGGTATAAGGACAAGGCTGTATCCGTTTTTATTCACTTTAAATAATAATATCTTAGGAAACCTAACCAATCCCAAAAATGACATCAAAAAATATGTACCGTGGCACCTTCTTGGCTGTCGCTCGGCAAGCTGTGTACTCATTGTGAAATTTTGAACATGTGAGATGAGATACCTGTCATTTTCTGACATCCCTAGTTAGACAAGGAATTCTATCTCGCTCGCATCACGACTCGTACCTTGTCATACTAAGCAAGCCCACTGGTCTTGGAGCTATATTTTTAAGCTAAAATTTGTGTAATGCTTCTATGTATACATTTATAGTTCACTGTATTATCTGCTTACGAATTTGACAGTGACATTTACTTAAAACAAGCACCTACACAAACACAGCTGATGATTATGTAGATATTCGCATGATTCCCGCGATTTCAGTCGTCCTAAAGTTTATAGTGTACGTAAAACAAATGAAAAATTGAAAGCAAAAGAATAAAATAAATATGTATAACTAAGGATAGGCCGTTTTAAATCAGTAGGTAGTAGTGTCTTTTGTTCATTTTTTGGAGTAATTTTCAAGTAGAATATATTTTTCTAGATCCACTCCTTCGCGGACTTTGCTATAGTATCATCATGCTTGGGACCACTCGTAAGTTAACGTTTTTACTTTCTCACATCGAAAATCCAAAAGCAAAAACAAAAAATCACAGATTAACGTAAATGCAGGGATTATACAAGAGATTAACCATTGAAAGGATAATGCAAAAGTGGTTTTTCATAATAATACAAGCAACCGATCAATCATCAAATCTACTCACACATCTAAAACTCGACATGTACTTTCGATAAGCATATACCTAAAATGTTCATGCGATACAAAAATAAATAATTTGAATGATTACTTTAAGAGGGCGCACACATTTTTTACGAACGTAATTATAATATCAGGCGGGGAAGAGAAATTCAGGGGCAGGGCAGGGGTAAGAGGCACCACAGACCATAACTCGTCGAGTTATGAGTGATTATGGTCTGTAGAGCCCTCTTATCCCTGCGTTTCTCTTCCCCCACCTGACCTTAGTGGTTTTGGACCAATGTTTAAAAAATCGTGAAAAATAAATTAACTCATATTTAGCCATGAAAAAAATATAGTTAGACTAAACATATTCTGTAAATTTACAATAAAATTGTTTCATTTGTAATTACATTAAAATCAATGAGAAAAAAAATAAAGTAATAGTTCAACTTTGAAATTATGTAAAATGATATTTGAATAATAAAAACCAATAATTTGATGCATGTCTCTCCGTTAATCCCCAGTAGACTATATTGTCTATCAGATAATAACAAGTTTATATCGTTTATGGTAAATTTTAATGGAAAATTTTCAAGTGAAAGACAGCTCTGACGCGTATTTTTGTGAAAACCCTTCAACAAATTGGCTAAGTAAAAGAAATCTGTGTTGCTAATAAAATATTTCTTTCCGTTAATCCCTAGAAAAAGAGTTTATTTATATGATACTGTAGTTTTTCTTTAAAAACTTAAGGATTTATAGCTTTCTAAAGCATTTGAAAAACATCAAAATCACCGAATTTTGTGTGCACGCTCTTAATCCCTAAGAATCAGACGACTTGTTTCACTTACATTAATGCTAAATCATCTGAAAAATACTTTGTGTCTCTTCATGATGTTTTATGAGAAGGCTTATCCATTCCAGTAATCGCCTCAAAGTAATTGCAATGCATCCATTACTTTGTGCTACACACCATTAACCTTTGTGATAACGAAAAAAAAGCACAGTAAACAGAAAAGTAAATAAATTAGTACTATTGAACCAATTGAATCCTGGCCCACCGTAGAACCTATTTGCACTTAACTTCATAGTGACATCGCATTGCTTGACAAAGGAAATCTTTGTGACGATCAATGTGACAGTGTTGGATGATGGGTCAGAAGACAATTGGCTTGACTGCTCATATTTTGACGTGCTAACAAAAATACTGCTCTCTTTATCACGGACTCCCATAATACCCCGGAGCTTTCAAGGCACGACAGATTGTCGTTTTTGACCGAAGAATTAAAAAAACAGAGTGAGTTCTGGCAGATTTCAACTAAGTTAATGAATAAAGAGTGAGTTAAAAAAAAACCTCTCATTCATTGGATTAAAATGGATATTTACAGCAACACGGCGCCGCTCAAAAACCTTATCAATTAAGTAATTAATTTAATTGAGTTAAAGTAGTTCGTGCCTTGAAAGCCGGGGTATGCTCATAAAAATCCAAAATCAAAAAAAGAGTACTACAAAGAATCTGGTATCACATTATTTTAAATCTCATTAAACTCTGTCAAAAAATATGAAATTAAATCTACATCGTCCTGGAGCTTACCACAACCTCTAAATACTTTAGATTAAATAATCTAATCGCAACATTCAAAGTTCAATTTAGGCACAAAATTCAAAATTAATAGCGCTCAACATTTGCAAATAGGCTTCTAAAGGCATTTTTACAACTTTTTTTTATTTTACCAACGCCTCAGAAGCTCTTATATTGCCAAAACGATTGAGCCGCAAGAAACTAAGCAATTAATAATTTTTTTTTTTCAATTTTTTTGCAATTTGAAGTACAAAATGAACCCTTTACGAAAAGATATTCATTCATGAATTCCATTTAGAGGTTGTGACGCCCAGAACTTGAAATCTCTACCGTAATACCTTACATAAGCTGCCATATCTCATTATCGACTCCGATATTTCAATTAGAATGTTGTCTTCCTGCCCAGCGATAGCAATCTGGAAATACCGTTTCAGGTGGCGTCGGATACGCTCTACCTTATCGGCGTCAACCTGATGGGCGTTTACTTCAGGCTCATGAACGAGATCGTAACGCGTCGGTCCTTCCTCGACCGACGGGCGTGCGTCGAGAGCACTTTGCGACTCAAGTTCGTGAAGGATCAGGAGGTTTGTATGTTAATTCCTAGCTCCAAAAAGCGGTGGAAACTGACGTTTTGAGTTTTCATGTGTGGCTTTCACGCGGAGTTATTTAAACATAAGCTGCGCAAGGAAGAAATGTCAGGAGTTATTTTATATTTTCCTGAAAACTGAATATTTCAGGGTGACTTAATCTCATTTAGAGTCTTTCTCAAAAAAGTGGCAACGATGAATTAATTTTG
>BHDV01041341.1:85795-123072 GCA_005406045.1 Adoxophyes honmai | reverse complement strand
CCCAAAGTCTCTCATGCTCTCCGACGAAAAGCGGTTACAACTTAATGGAAACTATGGATCTTACTTAAACGGTAGTTTCACGGAGCACGAGCGGAAATTGGAAGAAGTGAATAAAGTAATGTCATTTTATGTTAAGCGATTCCTGAGAGATACAGCTTCGTATCGTTTTATTAATCTACATTTTAGCAAGTTTTGAGTACACAGTCAATCAAATTGCATAAGATTTAGCTTTTTAAGTCACGATAAGTTATGAATTAAAAAGCCCAATCTTATGATTTGTTTGGATGGGCTAGTAGCTGGGGAGGCGAATTAAATACTGTTTATCTTTGCTACTAAAATCATTCGCTATAAACCTTTACCTATAAACCTTTTATTGTAAAAAATCGCATTGGAATCAGCTGTTACACATGAAGGTTGCAATGCTGTAAACACACATGTCGACTTACTAACCTCTCCTTTTGCATCAGGAGTTAAAATAAACTCAACTGCCTATCTACACGTAGCCTCGTCTTCCAATCAACCCCAAACGTCCCCGAACTATCACTCAAGGGCCACTCAAATCGAAGAGGGTCATGTTATCTACTCTGTTCACTAGAGATTGCCAAACTTTTTGTATTGCGATTTTCTTCATTTACTTAGTTTTTGCGACGCTTTTTAAAGAAAACAGGGCAAGTGTTAGTCGTAAATGCGTATTGACGAGCGTTATGTATCTAAAGTTTAGATTAAATTATTACAATTTGACGGCCGGATAGCCCAGCGGTTAGAGAACCTGACTGTGAAGCTTAAGGTCCCGGGTGCGATCCCCGGTCGGGGCAGATGTTTGTCTGATGAATACGAATATTTGCTTTCGAGTCTTGGATGTTTATCTATATAATAAGTAAATTTATCCGTTGTCTAGTACCCATAACACAGGCATTAAGTTGCCTACTTTGCGACTAGGTGATTGGTGTAAAAATTGTCCAGTGATATTTATGTATTTAATTTAAATACGTTCCGTGTTTGGTGGTGGGTTTAGATTAACACTTCTTCGTTTCTGCCGTTGATGGTGTAAGAGGCGATTGAGGAAAATATGTAAAGGTGAATTTTAGGCGATAGGCTAGCAACCTGTCTCCATTTTACCTCTTTTATCAACTTGGTACCTAAAATTATGCTAAAAGTGGCTGTGAATAGTTTATGGATTTATCTAAATAGCGTTTCCTAACTATCCCATTTGAATTTTACATAGAAATTAATATTACCTGTTAATGTTCTCGAGAATAAAGTGTTCTAAAAGACAGACCAACAGAGAATTATACGGTTTTTCTTTTAAATTTGTGGTAGGTACTTACCTAAGTACATTCCTGTATTTTTACCAACATGTATTCGTACGTTTGTTAGCGTCTTGAGGAATTACTCCACAATCATTCGGAACATCTTTTCAAGAGACCGTTGCAATCTAGTCTTACCCCGTATTTCCTCTTTTAAATACGGTCTCCACGACAGATCCCACTTTGTCAGGAACAGTTTGAGAATCCCTAGCCTACTACACCTTCTGTGACAGGAATGCATGCCGCACGCGTCTTGCGGGTTCCGAATGCCGAGACACTCGTCCAGGTGAGTGGCTGGCTGGGATTGCTGCCTTCGACGAGTGGAGACTCGGTGGAATTCCAAATTTGAAATTCTTGAGATAGTGTTTTGTCTATTGTCACGGTGCCTTTAATTGGTTTAGGGTTTGATTAGCAGTTTTGCAATACGGGAGTTTAAAATACTGTCAACATTCAAATCGTAATGTGTGCAAAAAGAAACCTGTGTCGCGTGGTTACAAAAATGTATGCGAATTCCATATTCAACATTGTCAAAACTTTCGTTGTATATTGGTATCCCAAGAAATGCTTATTACCTAGTATTTATAATTATTTAGATACCTAACTAAATAATAACAAACATGAGTGCACAATCTTTAGCCCCGCGAAATGTTTTTTTAGATGGTGAAAAATTCTCAATATGATAATTAGAATGTAGACAATAAATATCACGTTTGACCATGTTACCCTGAATTCGCTAAACGTGGCACTAGATTTTTGAATTCATGTGCTCTGCCTACCCCTCCTGGGAATACAGGCGTGAGAATATGTATGTATGTAGAATGTAGACAAGAAACTATCGAAATTTATAGGTATCACAAGCATGTCATAATAAGTGAGTCTCGAGTTATTATGTTTAAAAAAGTAGCAAAGCTTGAACACGTAACTCTGGTAACTAAATATCAAGAAGTAACACCAATGGTTGCCATACGTACCAATGATTGATGACGGAACGAAACGAAAACGTGTCGCAGCAAACGGCAAAAATAAGACGGAAATCAATCCGCTTCCACTAAACTAAGCATTTTCCTCAAACCCTGCCAAACTAATCCAGTCCTTACTTCCCTGGACTAGGGTCAAGTTTACAGAATTCTTGGTCCCATTTCCGTCAAAGTCCTTTTAATTGCGATCCAATGAAGCGCTTCTAATGCCTCGGCAAAGCAGTAATGGTAGGAGACGGACTACCATTTTTTCCTTGCCGTAAGGTGTGCCAGTTATAGATTACAATGGTCTAATTCTTTCTACTTCTTTTCCATCTAAACAGTGATATCTCATTTATGAGTAGATTTTCACAGGGAATGATCACACGTCTTATTGGACACTTTGTCTGTCAATGAACATTTTACGATATGCGGAAACCAATCGAGACTTTTTAAACTTTATGTAAGTACATGAATAGATTTGTAAAAAGTTGCTGTAAATTCATGCTTTGAAACCAATTCAGTACCTAGACGTACTCGTACGTACATAGTAGACCAGCTCGTAAAAAGGGATTATTATGTAACAGGCTAAGCTCTACGAGACAATAAGCACATTTTTGCCGTCATATTCTGCCAAATTAATTAGTAAATAAAAAAAGACGACGACACTATGCGATGTAAGTCATAACGCTTAAATTTACAGTAGTAAAAAAGTGATTGATCAACTGAGCGTGTTATACTTTTCACAACCATTGTCCCAGAATCTTGGTGCAAAATCTAAAGGTATCTCCCGTACAGGATGCTCCTAAGCCCCACAAAGCCCCTGCAAAGTTTTGGTCCCTCCGATAACGCACTTAGCCCAATCAATAGAACAAGTGACTGCCTGCGGCCAAATGATGTTTGCTCGTACGTGATATTTTTCTGGTTTTGTTGGCAATAAAGTTATTAATGACGAGGGCAAGACGTGTAACAAGAGGTGTTGTAATGCCACAATGCTGGTATAGTAAACTACGATAAATCGTAGCCCACTCTGCTATTTTTAAAAGCCTTTTTTTATTTAACTTGAGACGTTTGGCTGTGTGTTAAATTTGACCTATTTCCAGTAGCTAAATTAGCTTATTATAGACATAGATCATCATTAAATAGTTGGCAACTCAAGTACAAAGTTAGGTTGTAAAAGTATTTCATGTTTATAATTAATAAATTTATTTTGTAATTATTTTTCTTTGTTTTGAAAAAATGACTTTCTGCCAAGTTTCTTGCGGCGCATTCTTCTTGGCAATGATGGTCTTTCCGAAGCGCTGGTAAACTCAAAAAAAAAGACGTGTAAAAGTGCTCTTAGGAGCCTATTTGCATAAATAAAGTTTTGAATTTTGAATTTAGATTTAGTTAATACAATTCTGGTTTTCTTTAAACGTTTATACAAATGCAAAACTCTTGAACGTTTGGCCCGATTAACTTTATAATTATCTTAAGGTAATACAATTTTTCAGAGAAATTAATTGAGTTACATGTTCGTTAGAATGTCATAAAAGTGACGCAAAAATATTTAATCTCGTCGTTAGCGTCACACACCACATTATACACATTAATTGAAACACCGATATACGAATATTATTATTAGGTCAGCAGCATAGTATAGCTTGTTCCTGATAGTTAGCCCACGGGGAAGCCGGGATCAGAACAATAAACAAGAGACTTGGCGGAGCTACAATGGGCAATATATCGCTGCTAGTGCAATAATAGTGTGTGAGCTCGCTGCTTTATAATACGTTGGCTGAAGTTGTTTGAAACTTTGAGCACCTAAATCATGTTATAGTTTTTTTGGATTTTTTGAAATTGACTTTGGAAGGAAGTAGGAAAATAAAAACGCTCGAAAATTTGGTAAGGTTAATTTTTCAGAAGCTTTAAGTACCTGTACATTTTTGTAATATGACGTTTGTCAAGTCTAACAACCAAGCAATAGCTTTAAGAGCTACAAAGAAAAACTTACAAAAGGCTTGACATGCTACTTTTTTATAAAAAACACCGAACGTCATCTTAAGATCACATACACTATTATATCATCACACCTATATTCCCGAATGGAGTAGTACAAAAGTGACATTGACAAAACTCACACTAATGAATGGTGATGAAATATCATCTAAACTAAGCATCATTTAACAAAATAGTGTAGTGAAATAAATTGAAAACGTCACGTCTTTTGTATCCAGATTAGCCATCTGACAAGACCAGAAGAAGTGAGTGTCATCCGCTTTATATCACTATGAGTGAGTTTCACGGCACTTTTAAATTTAGAACGGTATGAATTAGTTAGACCCGTGTGGTGCCGGGTTAGAATAGCACCTCCCCCTTTCTTCCCGTGGGTGTCGTAAGAGTCGACTCTGGGATAGGATTGGTGTATTGTGGGCGATGGGCTAGCAACCTGTCACCACAATATCACGTTTGACCATCTGATTACCCTCAATTTGCTGAACGTGGCACTGGATTTTGAATTCATGTGCTCTGCCTACCCCTCATGGGAATACAGGCGTGAGAATATGTATGTATGTATGTATGAATTAATTATGATAAAGTATCAAGACGAGTTGCCCCTTAGTTGATGCAGCGGGAAGTGCCAGCCAAGTGCGCCGGCCAGTTGACCGGCGGTACATCGCCATCGCTCTGCGTACGCGCACTCGTCAGTTAAAAAAGTTACTGGTAAGAAGCGAGTATCAAGTACTATTGGTAGTTGGGGCTAGTAGTTGACCGCGACGCCGGCAACACCATTTGTGATCCATATTACGTTTTTTGTGAAAACATTTGCGGTGGGTCAGGAATCTATTGGTTCAATTGTATTGATTTTATTCGCTCGACTTACACTCGTGATACACAAAAAATAACTAGATATTATAATGCATGACTTATTATTAGAAACCACTTGCAGCTCAAGAGGCATCCCAAATACATGCGATCTTTCCTATAATAAATATTCATTCACTAGAATTTGTCGTGTCCACAGTATATATGTAGGTACATAGATAGACGCATGATGAATGGATTTGTCATTATAATTACGACCTTAATGCTTGTTCGCATCTCTCGTTAGAATTTGTTTGACCGGGCTAGTAGCTGGGGAGGCGTACTAAATAAATTTGATGTCTCCTACTACAATTATTTTATTAGCTAAAAACCTTAACTTTCGTCATGTCCACAGAAGATACGAACAAGCATATTAAGCTATTTCCAGTCCGTACAATTATTCTTACCCGACTGCCGCAGGAAAGAAGGGTTATCACACCCACCACCAACCCGCAAAACTAAAGTAATCGAAGCAAAGCCTCTCTAATAACGTATCCAAACAACATAATCCAGTCGTCGTAATGATAGCAATCTGTTGGCCATAAATTGTTAATGGCCTATCGCTTGTCCACTGCACTTGCGTCGGCGGCTAGGGGTGGGACAGTGTCGATAAGATTTTATCGTGTCGATTGTTGTAAAGTGTCGAGGATTGAGGAAACCCTGCGATTTGTGAAAAATTTTGTTAACCAATAGAAGCAATTTTTCTTTCTAGATTTAACCTAGAGTGTTAAGCTAAACTTCCGTTAAAATCCATTAAAAAGTGGTTTATGTGTTGAAGAGTAAAAAACATTTATCCATTTACAGATATTCTTAGGTTGATTAAGTATGATTTTTGATGTTTGATTGTAACAAAAGTTTTTATTTTGTTAAGCTGTTCGATTTTATGACAAAATAAGTGACAACAGGGCCTTTTTAAATCGCAAAATGAAGTTCATTTTTTTTTTGACAAGACGTCGCATTTTATTTATGAAACTAGTCATAATTTTTTAATCTTACAATCATGTAATTTCAAAGCCTATCGACATAACTATAAAGGCAACATGAAAAGAGCGGAAAATTTCGCATTGTCTCAATAAGCAAAACATTATTCCTTTCAAGGCCGAAAATTCAAAAGTAAACAATTCACTATCGATAATATTTAAATCGACTTTATCCCCTCTCTGCCCGCGGTGCAGCCTGCAGCCGCCTGCGCAGATAGTGTCTGAACTTTCACCGTGTGTCCGCGGCTTTAGCCTTAAGATTTATGCTGCACCAAGCCTTACCTTTGTATGACAGCACCCTTAGCTTAAGACGATCCGGTTACAAGTTGAATAGTGTTAGAAATATGCATGTAACTGTAACTTGGTGAGAGTTCTGGGGTAAGTTTGGGTATCGTTTTTTCATTGGGAATGATCTTGCCATTTTAAATGCCGGGGATTATGACAGGTGACATGACGATTTTAATTATGTCTAAATAATGGGACTAAATGAGTGAGGATTAACATAATGTATGACTCTTTATTGTGAGCTAGTGGCCCGTACTAATTAATTAAGCTGAACATTTTTATTTACATTTTACTCATTTTCTTTTGTGTGGTAAAGGTGTGCAATAAATGATATGATTATGATATCAGACGGTTCACTCGGATGAATATTTACCCGAGTGATTGCTTCATTTTTCTTTTATTCCATGTTCAGATTGTTTTGCTAGAAATGAACATTCACTAAATCTTTTCCGACAATATGGCGTCGATTGAAGTCGTGTGTTTAGTTTGGCGGATCCGAGTGAATAGTGAATTTATTCGGCACTTTTGTTTCATTCCGTGTTCAAACGTGTCACTTCGAGTGAATAGTACCGAGTGAAAGACGAAAATGAACGAAAAATGAACCGTCTGATATCATCTTAAGAGACGACTAAGGAATAAGGATTGATCGGTGGGCTTGCAACCTGTCGCTGTTAAACCTCTTTCGTCTATTGGTTAATCCTAAAGTTATGCTAAAAGTGGCCACTTTGAAAGTATTTGGCAGTTTTCCCGAGGTGTACGTGTAATGTACGTAGATATACTTTTTCTGAAAGAATCAAGTGTGTAAACTGTACTTCGTTCGTACCAATATTCGCCTTGAAATAGTTTTTAATCACTCGTATGCTGTTGGGTTTAGAATAAACACCTCTCCGTTTTTTCTCTCGATGTCGTACGAGGTGTTTAAAGATTTGGATATGCTAGGCAACAACCTGTTACTGTAGTACCTCATTCATCTAAGGCTACACCAAAAATTATTCAAGCAGTGGCCCCTAAACGTAGAATAGTCCTGACTTTGATTATGAAACGTATCATGTGCTCTGCCTGCCTACCCAATTTGGGGATACAGTCGTGTTTTTTATGTGTATTTTATGTATGTTTAAGCATTATTTAAATAACACCCTGTAAGTACTGCAGTCACCCAATTGTCATATGATCATCCTTTAACGTCATACGTCCTAAGTTCACCCAAGCCCAAGGCTCTGCATAACTCACCGGGCATCGAATCTGGGCCCTCCCAGTGACAGGCTGCCGGCGGCTGTCCACAATGGGGATTGTTCGACCATCGCGATACAGCTCGTTCCTTATTATTTATTGTGTGGCCAACAATTACCTATAGGATTCAGCGATATGGAAAGGTTTGCAAGTGTGGATGTTGTGGAATAACGTAAAGGGGTATGGCCTTGGTTATACGGTTATTCTGGTTTACCTTTGCATATATGTACTTAATTGTTTTATTGTTTTGTTTATATTTTGCGAGTTTTCTTTACGTGTAGAATGAACTTGTGGTACAACCACCTAAGGTTTTTTAAACAAAATACTTTGTGTGAAGTTTCTTGCGTCTTATTCCATCTTGCCAATCATCGTCCTTGCGAGGCGCTGGTGAACCCCAAAAAACGTGTAAAAGAGCACCTTACTGCCTACTTCCATAAATGAAGTTTTCTTTTTATTCTAAAGAATGAAGGGAATGAAAATTCTGATGTAATGCGAGAGTCAGATGACACAAGTACAGGAAATAGGATTCACGGATTGTTTATGAAGAACTCCAGTGAAATTACAATCTTGGCTTAATTATGATTTATTGAGGTTAAACCTAACTATTGTCCCACTGCTGCACAGGCTTCTCAGTATAATGTTATGATTATTTTGATTTAAACTTTAGCTAGATGAATTAACATTAATTCCGTTTAAACTGTAACATACTGTCTCATTTTGCCAATAGAATATCTGACGCTAACGCTAAGTAGGAACTAAAAATTCCATACACTAACAGTTAAAAAAGCAGGCATATCCACTAACTCCATTTTTTTTAACTGATACTAATCTTTAAACAAAATAATACAATCCAGTACCATTCTATTCACAAATTAAAAGATCACCTTTTCCAAGGGTCTTGCTTTTTATCGATCTACGTCCGACCATGCACGAGTTATTATGTCATACATGATAGTAATAAAAAAGGGTAAATTGCCATTAATGAATACGTACGTCATCGCAATGGTTATGTAGGATCGAGTCAGTGTCAATCCAACGTAGTTTGTCATTGAATCAAAATCTATTCTTCGAACGATGTAAAAAAATTGGAAGGTGACTGAGTTGCTTGAGTTAAGAAGGTTCCGTATCCTAATTTTGATAAAATAAAAGAAAACACTCGAAATTCGGAGCATAATTTAAAAATAGAACGGCGAACCTAACAAAATGTTTTCTTTCGTGGTGTCATAAGAGGCGACTAAGGAAATAGGTTAAGAGGAAATGGAGCGGTCATATTTTGTATGGAAACGTAGTCCCCTGATTCCTCGCTGGATATTACCCGTAGAACAATGATTTTTTACATCAACAATCTAATGATATATTAGCATGTTCCTATGTTTTCCTTTTTTTCTTTATTGAATTATTAAAGGAGATATTAACCTTCAAAAACATGAAAAATTGGTAAGTTTTTTCCGTCGTGTTCAAACCTCTAGAAACCAATTTTAACACAATTATATCAAAATATAAGAACATAGAAACACAGTTATGACATTTTTTAAACATTTAATGAAAAAACATATTTAATCGGTTAAGTTTTGGAGAAGAAATCAGGGGACTACGAAACGTTGTTTTTGAATAATTTTCATAGGTATTTTCGGTCCGAGCTGTAGTTGTTCTTATCGCACTCGACGTCGTCTGGGCAGGTCACGGCGCGACAGCAATAGATTTAGCAAATACCTATTTTTCAATTCCCTCGACCGGCATATTTCCTCTTAAGGAATATTTTAGGTGACAAGCTTGCAGGCTATTACTATTATACCGCTTAATTTACTAAAAAAATATGTCAGAAGTGCGTATGTAACGGGACGGGGGCACCTAAACGATATGTGAGATATTGGGTAGTAATAATGTAGTTCTCTTTCAATAAATTTAAAACCTAATCTTCAAGGCCATCTAACACTGACCGATACAACCGCATAAAAATCCAAAGTAACCTAAAAAAACATTAAAGACGCCGACACATTCGCGTACAACAGAACTCCGAAACAAACAATTACACGAAAAAATCCCGCCTATGATTGACGCAATTACTACCATTCGATAGGATTTCTCAGACAGCTGCTTTGAAATGAGATGCCCTGCCTCCCGCCTCGCTTTGGTGCAGGACCACAGAGGGGGTGACGTGAAGGTGCTAGCAGGTCTTCTTTTCAAAAGAAACTACGTTAGGGTTGTGAAAAGTGGGAATTGGAACACCGAGACACTGTTTTGATTCTTACTGAGTGTTCGTGTTTTAAATTTGTGTTTCTTTGTATGAACCTTTTGATTAAAAAGTACTAACGCCCCTTTACCTTCGCGGCTAAGCAAAAATCTCGTATCACTAAGTGCATTTAGTATTTTCTTTCTGGCATTAATTAGTGTTATTCACAACTTATTCAGCTCTGTTTTACTTTAAGTAAAAAAATTAAATACTTGTCTTAATGCGTCGTGTCGGATTTAGAATGACACCTTTCCATTTCTTCCGTGTATGTCGTAAGAATCGTCTACAGACTAATTTAGATTTGGAGTATGTAAAAGCGACAAGCTAGCGGCCTCTCACTATTACACCTGCCAACTCAAACCCAAAAAAATATGCTAGAAGTAGCCACAAAATGAAACAGTCGTGATTTTGTCCATGCAAAGTTTCATGTGCTCTGCCTATTGGAAACATACGAGACGTATACATACATACATACATACATCACGCCTGTATTCCCAAGAGGGGTAGGCAGAGCACATGAATTCAAAAATTCAGTGCCACGTCTAGCAATTTCAGGGTATCCAGATGGTTAAACGTGATATTGCAGTGACAGGTTGCTAGCCCATCGCCCACAATACACTAACCCTTTCCCAAAGTCGACTCTTACGACACCCACGGGAAGAAAGGGGGAGGTGCTATTTTAACCCGGCACCACACAGGTAAACGACGTATGTAGTCTAAAAAATAGTTTCACATTATCACCAGCCCTAACCAAAACACATGTCAGACCCAATGACGGATGCACAAAAGACTACCTTGTGTGTCAGAGGCGTCACGAAAAATCACGCTGCCGACGATTGTGTGTAATTAGAGGTCCAAATTAAATAAATTAATAGCTAGGCGGTAGTCGGGATCAAAAGATCATCCACGGAATGCCAATGTCGCGACTGTCACGTCTGGACTTGAACTTTGGAGATCGAAGATATGCAGCAAGAGCCCTCGGGTCAGATGCGACTAGCGATCGAGATGAGATGACGAAGATTTGAGTGACATAGACATAGATCGAACTTGTATTTGTGTGACACTCAGATCCTAAAGGATATAGGATTCATTTGCGGCAATTACTTAGGCTCTGGTTTAAAATAGGTATAAACATATTATCCGTGATTAGTATTCGTATTATTAGTAGCCGTGATAGCCCAGCGGTTCGAACTGTGGCCTCTCAAGCAGAGGGTCGTGGGTTCAAACCCCGGGCTCGCATCTCTGAATTTTTCGGAATTTATGTGCGATATCAAATTTGATATTTATCACGAGCTATTCGATGAAGGAAAACATCGTGAGGAAACCTACACACAGCGACGAAGTAATTCAACGTTGTGTGTGAAGTTCCTAATCCGCACTGGGCTCGCCTGGGAACTATCGCCCAAGCCCTCTCACACTGAGAGGAGGCCTGTGCCCTGCAGTGGGACGTATATAGGCTGATGATGATGATAATGATGATGATAAACATATTAAAAATACATACAATCCCGCCTATCTTCCCAAATGGAGTAGCAAAGGACACAAAACGTGATTTAGACATGACTTTTTCATGTTTTGCAGCCACTTCTAGCTGAATTTTAGGTTTGAAAACAGAATAAATGGAAGAAGTAGCAGGTTTTGCAGCCATTTCCAGCATAATTTTAAGTTGTAAACAGATGGAATAGGTAGTATAACTGTGACAGGTTGCTAGCCTGTGGCCTAAAGCTTACTTAGACCTATTACAAAATCCACGGAAGAAAAGGGAAGGTGTTATTCTAACCCGACACCACACAGGACAAATTAGTTTAGAATTATATTTATTCCCAGTTAATAGAGAGTTTTCATACTTGTGAGTATTTCTTTAAAACACAGACAAACTATTCAAATAAAATTCCAATAAACACAAAAACAACATTTCTAACCTCCAATCAGTATTAATTGAATTTCTCTTGTAATTAAAAACGCTAATTCCAAAAAAAACGGTAATGCTCCGAATGTCTCGATCACCGCGCAAGAGTCGATCAAAGGCGGCGATCAATAAAACAGATTGATCGATAATGAACACGACGGCGATCTGTCGTGAGAATCTCGGACCGTTAACGGGGACTTTTACAACGGGCCGGGTGGGGGCCCAGTTGTAGCGGGCACGCCTCATCAAACGCTATTCTCGACTTGTTATGTTTCGCCGCGTTTTGTCCATAATCGCAAAAAAGATAATAATGAAAAAAAAAAAAAAAAAAACATTTACTACTTAAAAACAAAATACCTACTACTTTTCCGTTTCTTCTGTGGATGTCCTGAAAGGCGACTAAAGAAGGCTTTAGTTTGTTGGTTCAGGTAAGTATCAGGTATCACTGCCACTTATAGCTCTTTTATCTAACTTGAAACCTAAAAATATGCTAAAAGTGGCTATGAAACGCCTTGTCATGGTTTTGTCTATGTTATGTGCCTATCCTATCCGGGAATACAGAAAAAGAATCGTATTTACCTATCCGAAAAATATAAATAATTCAGGCGTGCGTTCTATTGAAGACAAAGAAACTAATTGGACTTTGTGTTTAGTCTTATTCCAAAAGTATATCAACATTTTGGGACTGGGTGATTGGTTTAAATATTGTCCACTGATATTTATTTATTTATTTTAGCTTCTACTCTACAAGTAGGTATTTCATGACAATGCGGACAAACCATGTGAAAAATGATAACGGAAACAGATTTAAAAAAATGTTGATTTTTTGATGCCAGATGTCCGAATCATCCAATTTTATTAATATTCGCAACAAATTTTCTCGAGTAATTCGACATTCTTAAAATTAAATCGGATGAATTTTTAATACGATTATCATTTTGGATAAATATTACGTAACTTAATGGTGTAGGTACTCTTCTGTGTAGTAGGCTCTAGCATATCTCCGCTCCCACTGCGCCCGCTCGCTCCAACTACGACTTAACATCTGATACACTCAAAAGAAATCCACCCATTTCGGATTCGTCATGCAATTTGTCAATCGATTCCCGTCACCGCGATATCGACTGGGGGCTATTAAGTGTCAATTTTATTTAAAAAACGCCTCTTTGCACTCGCCGCTCGCATTAAATCGTAGAAATTAATTGCGATGACAAATCCATTAATTTAAATTGCTGTTAACTGGTTTTTTTGACGTTTCCTACGGCGCTCCTAAATGAGTAGTTGAACTTTACTTGGTTACGTGGTTTTTGGATGGAGAGGCCAGTAATCGACCCCTATTGCTTGATTGAATGTAGATAAGACTTTCGACAAAGATATGGGTTATGTTGGTGGTGAATTAGGTTTTGTTACTAATGATGAATAAAAAGGAATATTCATCGATGTCGTAAAAGAAGACTAAGGAAATAGGTGGCGAAATGCCTTAGTCTACAGACTAGCAACTCGTTGGTATTCCTGCTATCTATGTTTACATTAAAAAGTAAAACAGTAATAGTCATGCACATGCAAATAAAAGTTTCGTCAGCGCTTACTCTATTTGTGAATACAATCCTGATTTTAAAATATGGACGAAATAATATAAGTACATATACCGTAAATACTCCTTGTAAAAAAAGTGTGATAGGACCTTAATTAAGGTCTGTCCGGAATACTCTATTAGGAATACTAATATAAGTTTTTATTTCCTTTTAACAAAAGTAAGGTCCTTCTGGTCTCCATTATTTACATAGAGGTAGTGGTTCAACTGAAATATAGTATTTAACCTACAAACTGCTTGATTGGGAACTATAACCAATTGATAAATCTCAGAATTAAACGAATTTGCTACACCATCTTTGCGTTTACCGATATAATTCAACCAAACCTATTTCGATTCGAGGTTGCCGATGAAGAGTTGGAAGATTTTACAAATTCTCGAATCACCACTGAGTCCAATGCTACGACAAAACCCGCTTCGAATCGGAATTGGTGCAATTAAGTAGCATTCGACGTTTCAAATGATAGTTGGTTATAATTGTGCGTGAAAAAAGAATTTTGGTCACTCCGTCCTATTCCACAGCAAAAATTCCTCTATCGCTACCACGCAAGACCCAAATTAAAAGTAACATGTAAACTTGTCTTTTTTGGGTTTCTTCCGCGTACAAATTTAGAGATGTTTTGGGTTGTTTAGAAACTGAAGTTGCGTAACATCATTGAACATAGGGTCATGTTATAATCAATTAAGCTATCTTATTAGTAGAAAGTCGATTTAGCACTTCACTTGACATACGAGGCAATCCGAAGTAAATGTTCGCCTAACGAGGCAGATTAACAGTCATATTAATTGTCTTTGAGGCTGGTTTTTTATTGCTTTATCTTAACTGATTTCACATCATTTATATCAATTTCATGTCCAATCCGCTGCCGCTGTTTGAAGTCATATCTTTTCTGTTATCGGAAATCCTTAAGTTCGTGTGAAAGAATCAAAAGAACAACCTTTTTAGTGCGATATACAGCACCAACGTTACACAGACTCAAATTATTGGCTTGATGGAAAATTAGCTCGCTCTTTTCTTCAGTTTTATTCATATCTTGCTACAAAAATGCAAAGTTTCTCCCATTGGCAGTTGTCTCGTTAAAAGAACAATGCTTGTCTCCAACCTCCTCATCACTGGGCTCAGTTACTGGAAAATTACACATCCATATGCGGGTAAATAAACTCCAGTACATAATATACCATTGTGTCTTCCAAACCGAGATTGCAGTCATTGGACGACCGGCCAACAATTACTCGAAGCGACAAAATCATCAAACCATAACATCCGTATGTAACGTAACTTGCCACAGCTTAAACTTAAACTGATTCTGAACTGGCAGTCTGGAAAAAAAACGAATTAATTTCGATTGCTATATGCTACTCTGTGGCACACGTGAGGATGGTCAAACAGGCTTAACGTTGCTGTTTCAAAATGAACTTCACCACGTATTTCGTCTTTATGTCCTTTGTAGTTAGGTGTATAGAGTTGTTTGATGACTGCATTTTTATCTTTGTTTCTTTGTAAGTGAGTGTCAGTCGTCATGGCTTGGTGGTTGCGTGTTTCTTCACCGTTCTGTCCGAGGTTGCAATAGCTGTCGTAGATAATGTGCTTTGTGATGATTACACTGATATGTGTAACGGAGTCTTTACGTGGCCGGAATGCCACTTACATGGTCTCTTTATTGCGAAGGTATTTGTTCGTTGGAATAGTTTTAAATGGCATCATTTTTCAATACAGCTACGTTTGTTAGTTGTGCCGCTAAAATGTTCTTGATTTTTATCTGGTTTACACCAGTATTCCGTGTATAGAATAAAACCTCTCCATTTCATCTGAGGATATATTAGGAATCGACAAAAGAAATTGGTTGGGGTATATTTTAGGCAAAAGGCCACCACCAACCACCAACCTGTCACTATTATCCCTGTCAGCTCAAAACCTAAAAAAACTGTTACATTGGTAATTTTTTTGTAAATAACGCTACCTGCTCATAAACGTCATTAAATCAAGTGCTTTCAAGCTTATTTCTTTTTAAAGTAGTGCTGTACAACTTGTGTAATGGCGCATCTTCCAAAACAAAGCTCAGGCCACCTTCCAAGAACATTCCAGTAATCCAGAATACGAGGCATTGTCAAAAAAGTTGACAGCCACCGCGGGCGAGAGCGCCGTGTTATTATGCAAATCCAAAGCAGGGCTCGCGGCTAGGGCACCTGGGTTCACATGGTGAAGAAAGTGACCAAAGATTACTTTTGTTGACAGCGCCATCTATTGCCACTTTTTGTAACTTTGTGAATTCTTAGTGAGTGGGCTACTTGGAAAGTAGCTCGGCAATGATGTGCCTGAGATCTACTTCTTAAGGAAATAACTAAGTGTTCCTAAATGAGGTGAGCACACGAAACTTAACTAAGACAAAACATTGATAATTTTACATTACGTTGCTAGTTTTAGGTTTTAAGTTAGCTGTTTGGCCCGTCGCCTGGAATTGACCGTAATCCATTTTCCTTAGTCGAGTCTTACAACATCCACGAAGGAATGAACGGATGTTATCCTAACCCAGTACCATGCGGGGTAGTCATGTATTGAACCAATGAGAAATTCGTAAAGACTACTAAGATTCGTAAAAACTTTGTTCATCTGTCTTCACAGCCTATGTCGGCTATGTAGACCATTGTCTCTCTCTAACTTACGTGCCGCCGATTGTCTCTTTCCTAAAACCGATGGCCATACTTTAGGGTCGTGTACTGTTTAATTCTTTGCTATTTTTTCAGTCTCGGCATTTATTTTATGCCTCATGGAACCCAAACTCGCGGAGGGCGGTGACGGAATGCCAAAAATCTTCGCCCCGAAATGTGACCGCGGCTGGAGCCCAAATTACCGAGTGATGGCCGCCTGGGGACAAAATGGCACCGAAACTCAGCTTTTTTCCTATGAATCATCGTGGATTGATATTATTTGCCTGTCTTTGGCTTTGGATTGTAATTAATCGCTATCTCGACGTGTAATTTCATAGGAATGTAGTGGGAAATGTGACTGGTCCGAATCGTTTTTGTGGACGTCATTGACTGAAGTTTCGTACTTTTGTTGCGCTTGTGACTTGAAACTTTAGTAGTACTGGGTAAATAGTTCGTTGCGTTAAACGAAACTCAAATGTGTAATGACAATGGTATTAATTAATTATAACAACGATTAATGCCACGGAACCAACAAAATTGTCCTTAAGGGAGTCCGCCTTTGTATTTTACCATTTTACTTACAATTCTTTTGTTGTAAGGTACAAAATGTAAAGACTGTGCAGCCGCCGAAAAATTGTCTTGATGGAGTACGAAAAGGGCAAGTACCTAAAGGTAAATTCCTAGCACTAATTTTAGAAGATTATTCTAAGATAAATAATTATTAATCATAATTACGTACGGCTAAATCGGACCTTAAACCTTATTCGTACAGATACATACTTACCTACTTAAATTACTTTGTACTAGACGTTTCAGACACATGGCAGCATCTGTTGTCTCGAGGTTCTTTCGATAAGTAAATGGAACATTCCAATCACCAAAGTCATTACCCGCTGCCATTATCCATGGTTTCTAAGACTTGCCATGTTTATAACCCTTGCATTAATTTTCTTCTTTCCCTGCCACGCATTGTAATCCAACGCCGTCGCGGTCGCGTTCTGTGACCGTTCCAGCGCTGCACACCTGAATTATTCATATCTGGACGTCCGTAATTAAATGTCTTACGATCACGGACGAGTTTTATAGGAGTTGCGTTGCGTGTTTGTTTGTGACGTTGTTTTGACACGTTTTTAAATTAAGAAGGTAGCTTTGTTTGGGAGTTTGGTAGACAGTTTTGATGCATTTTCCTGTGAAAAATCTATGAATAAAACAGACTGAAGGTACGACGCTTGTAGAGATTGGAGAGTGTATAAATTGCTAAAAAGTAAGATATAAGTAATATTAAGTTCTTCTCCGGGTTTCCGAATATTTTCAACCCAAATTTTGACTAAAAGCAGCGGTTAGATCGAGTAGAAATATGGGACATTTATTAGAGTAGAGATAAGAGTTAATTATGTTTGTTACAATCTTACAGAGCAATATCTTAACTAAACAAAATCCTCAAGATTGCTGACAACGTCATAAAAAGCCAAAACACCACCAAACTTACGTTACCAGCACAGAGAGCACTTGACTGTTTGTTTGTTTTTAGACGAGGAAGCAACCCGTAGCCAACTCCCGCATAAAGACTCTGTGTTTTCAAATAAAAAGTACTGACACCTTCCTGTTGGGATTGTAACATATGATTTGGATGAAGAAATTGTAGGAATAATGCATGAGGCGCCAGAGAATTGAAGCATTTTATGGCGAGGGCCGCGTTTTTTAAGCTTGATTGCCATTTTAGTTGGAAAAAACAATATAGAGCTAGCGATTGCACGCAACTGCAGTAGTTTTAACTAATTCTTGTTTTTTATAATAAGACAGAGATACAGAGCTACAATTCCCTATACAGAAATTACTACGCGTTTGGAGTTGTACACAAAAGTTAGATCGCGTCTCATCTGTGGATATGATAACCGTTTTAACGTTTAAGCTTTTAAGCTTCATCATCATTATCATCATTATCAGCCGACAGACGTCCACTGCTGGACATAGGCCTCCCCCAAGGATCTCCACGATGACCGGTCCTGCAGTGCTTACATCCAGAAGAGCTTACAGATATTAATTTTACTGGGAAGAATCAGATAATATATGTATCTAGGACGCTTCCCTAGCCACTATAAGTACCATTAAAAATTGAAAAGCTGGACTGTCTAAAATTTAGACTAAATGATGAACTTTATAATAAAAAATACTGAATACGTGTGGTATCAGGTTTACAATAACACCTCGTCATTTCCTCCGTGGATGTCGTAAGAAGCGACTAAGGATAGGTTAAGGTATATTTTAGGCGATTTTCATCTTTTTTTAAACTAATATTATGCTAAAATTGGTAATGAAATGTGAAATAGTCAAGAACTTTACTACCTACTTATTTTTCGTGTGCTCTGCTTACGCTATTTGGGAACACACATGTGTAACTGCACGTATCAATTATAATAACATAATTATAATCAAGTACAATGTTACATAAGAAACACTTTCAAGTTTCTTAATATTATGTCAGCTAATGCGATTTTACCCGATTCAAGTGACTAACTAAACTATAAATAGACCACAAGCAAATAAATTATGTTAATTACGTAGTTCATCACTATGTCAAGTCCAATTGCAATATATAACTTGTCACACGTCCGGTTTTCGATATCATTTTATTAGAAAGAAAAAAAAAACGCCTGCATTTCTGACCTCTAAGTGTAAAAATCGAAAATATTTATCGCTCATAAATAACAAACAATGAATATTTTGTCAAAGTGACATCATTGATCATCAGTGGTCATTGTAGAGATATTTATTAACTGCTATCAGTACAATATCTGTTCTGTACTTACGTACATAATCGATCGTTAATGTTTAACATTTCTAGTCACAATTTTTGTTTGAATGTAATCCTATTCCCAAAAACCATCAAATCGACGGTTTAATTTAATTTTCTAGTTCCTCATTTATCTTTTTAATTTGTGCAATAGTTACAAAATTGCCATTTCATTTATACATTTTACAGATTTTCTTACTTGGCTTGTGGAAAGTAGTAGTTCTGCATTTATTCAATTTTCAAATCCAAAGTAATTCTACGTTGCTAATGGATTCCGAACAACATTTTGCCGATAAGTTTGTTATCAGTAGAAAGAAAACCGGACTATGATTAGTATGATTTCAGATTCAAACTCGGGTCGAAACAAAAAAATTACAACATCGATGAAAGTACACCTACTAATCTGATGTCTCAAAAACACCCCGTGGATATTGTTTTCGTTTATTTTACTACGTAATCTATTTTTCTGCACAAGCTTAGATGTCCGTGTGGTGTCGGGCTAACTAAGAGGCGACTAAGGATACAGGTGCAGGTATATTTAGGCGACAGGCTAGCAACTTGTCACTACCTGCCAACTCAAAACCTAAAAATATGCTAGTCGTGGCCAATGAAACGTGAAATCCATGGTTTTGTCTATGTATCGTGCGCTCTGCCTACCCCATTTGGGAATACAGGCGTGATGTATATACACACATACACACACACATCCTCACGCCCGTATTCCCAAGAGGGGTAGGCAAAGCACATGAATTCGAAAATCCAATGCCGTTTAGCAATTTCAGGGTAATCAGGTGGCAAAACGTGATATTGTAATGACAGGTTGCTAGCCCATCGCCCACAATACAAACCCTTTCCCAGAGTCGCCTCTTACGACACTCACGGGAAAAAAGGGGGAGGTGCTATTCTAACCCGGCACCACACGGGTACGGGCGTTATGTATGTATGTATGTTAAGGCTTACAGGTCGATTCAAGTTTGCTCAATTGTACTGCTCATTTATGTTTATATGCGGAACCCTTCAAAGTCTTCAAACTACACTTAAATCATCTAATGACTGCGCGTAATTAGTAGCTTAAGATGTCTCGCAGGGGGATCTAAATGTCAAGTACGGAGCACGTTTCCTATCTAATTAAAATGTTTTTTCTACCACTTTATTAATGATTAATTACGTTATACTTGATTTAGGAGGATGTCTGAGTGAGATCCGTGTTGGGATCGTTAAATATAAGTTCCTTGAATCTGTCACTTTGTCGTTTGCTTTGGTCACCGACCAGTTTTTGCTGCCAGTAATTATCATCAAGTTTGTTTTTAAGTTAAGGATGATGTTATAAATAGATAAGTACCGAAATTAAGATCATACTTCAATAGTAATAGAGTTTGTCAGATTTGTGCAGTATCTGGACTGCCGTGTATTGGGCTTATAATATAGCACCTCTCCATTTGTTCCCTGGATATCCCAAGAGGTGATATTTATGTGACTGTTGCATTATAAAAGGCATTAGGATATATAAATGTACAAGTTTATGAAATGTGCCCGTAAAGACGAGATTCATAAATAATAACAAGTATCTTTGATGCCTATACGTAGAGTCGCGTAGAAAACTTTGTCAAAACTTTTGAAAAAAAAAAATCGAAGTTAACATTATATGCACTACGTGATACAGGTTTCTTGATGTACCTGTCTAATTAATTTGCTTATAGAGTCTATACTTATATTAAACATTATTATGATATGGATGTAAATGAAGATAATTATTTAGGTCTTGCCCGCATTTAGGAAAACAGACAACATGTCTCTGTCAGTGTGACTAAAATAAAAATACGAATCGCACGTCATCCAATTTTCGAAATTGGCTAAAATAACAAAGTTAGATGTTTTTAAAAATTGCATAAAATTTTAATCATTTCTCTGTCTTTAATTACTTAAGTGGTCTATAAATAAAACCTTTTAAAAATGGTCAAATTGGTGGCTTGTGCGCGAAATCACTGACCAGTAGACATTTGAGAAACTGTATCAAAACCGGGAACATTTGGTAGGGAGACTTGTAATTATGAAATCCTGGATTACCAGCATCAGGCTGTAATCTTTTGCAATTTCCTCTTAATCGTTCCACTTGGCAGACCAGCCGGTAGACCTATCACGCCATAAAGCCCTTCTAATTGCTGTAAAGGTTCGGAGAGGTCTAATGACGCTGGTTTGGTAAATCACCCCGAGACATTTGGACTTATGTGGTAATGCTAGGCTAGTGAAATTTGATAATTCGCGGTTAGGGAAACGATCGTTTTAATAATGGGACGCATTGTTGTTAAAGCATGGGCGGATAGGGAAAACTTTAGAGTAGAATTTATTAAAAATATGCCCCCAGCCATCCTGTCAATGTCGTTTTTTTTCTATTTTTCGTAGAGCAAGCCGGCTGGTGGAGCTGGATGAGTGGCCAAGGGTTGGGTTTAGTGGCATGCTATGGCAGAGATTTATGTCCATCAGTGGACGAACATGGAACGATGATGACGATGATGTAGTGTTTTCACCCATATTTGTGATATTCTGGTAAAATATTAAGAAAATTAATTAATTACATCAAATCAAAGTGAAAATAATTATTATTTTTAGCATAAACAATTAATCATATTCCATAAGAAATATATATATTACTTAAGTAAACGATGTCACATTCAATATCCATTTGTAAATTTGACCTAAACCGTTGTTATTTCTTGTTCTTAATATAAAAATGTTACATTATCTTGCAATGCAATGCAGGACCTTGCTTGGCCTTGTTTGCATTTTAAGTTAATTTTTTAAGTATTAAATTGAAAGTAAATCAGAACTTGACTACTTAAAATCCAAAATTTGCTTTAATAATCTTACTTTCATTTACATACATACTTACATACAGTCACGCCTGTATTCTCAAATGGGGTAGGCAGAGCACACAAAACGCTACATTGACAAAACGATGATTATTTCATATTTTGTGGCTACTTCTAGCATATAATTGTCAGGTTTTAAGGTGGCAGGTACAATAGTGACAGGTTGCTAGCCTGTCGCCTAAATGTCACCTCTTACGACATCCACGGAAGAAATGGAGAGGTGTTATCCTAAACCCGACACCACGCAGGTTTCATTTAACTAACATTAACATCCTGCGGTGCAGACGTGCTCTCCAAATACTGAAATTTTTAAACATCACTGTCATGGCGACTCCACACCTCCGCCGCACAAGACATCCATTTATCACCAGCCGTCAAAATCTAATTGTCCTCGTAACCGCATTGTGACCGTAATTACGCCCTTATTTTAAAAGAATCAAAGCGATCGTTTGAAAAAAGACGTAATTTTGATAAAATCCCAAATATTTTAAAGGCTCTGGGCGCTTGTTTAGAAGAGATTAGCCTCATCTTCTGTTGGCTTTGGAAGTGCCTCCAGTTTCCTACGGAGGTATTGCATTAAATAGGACTTAAACTACTTAAATACTCACAACTTGGAGTGGTGTCAGAGTTTAAATAACACCTCTCCATTTCTTCCGTGGATGTCGTAAGATGTGACTTGGAAAATAAATTCAGGTATGTTTTGGGCGATAAGCTAGCAACCTGCCACTATTGTACATCTTAACTCAAAACCTTGGAAAATATGCTAGAATGTCACGTTTAATAGTCACGTTTTTTATCAATGTACCGTTTTGAGTCCTCTGCCTGCCTCATAAGCAGTCTTGAGACTCAGGTCTTGAGAGGCAGTGTCAGCACTGCCATGATTAGCTCTCTTGAGCCAAGGGATTTAGGTACTCTCTAAAGTAACCAACTAAAATCATCGACAACCTCGACATCGAATTGTCAATTTTTGATACAACATGACATCTAATTTTGTTACAGAATAACACTGCTCTTGCCACATAGTTTCACTGATAAACAATGTCTTGCACCAAAAAACTCGTCAGCCCAAAGTCGCTCGCAAGCGAGGGTGTCCAAAAAACCCAAATCATAGTTGATCACTTATGGGGAAAATGGTAGCCATTTAATGTAATTACATGGTTTTTGGTTATTCCTAGCGAATAGGCGTTCCTAATAATATTATTTATGGAGGGGGTTGGACCGGCAGCCAGGGAGTCGATTACTTTACAGGTAAAATCCATCTGGATGCAGTTAGGGGATGATATTGGGAAGCAAAGGTTACATCAGCTCTGGTAGTTGGTTGGCCATTTTGCTGTGTTGGACAAAATTTTGTCTTACGTAAAAATTGAGGCAAGTTTAAGATTCTGAAGAGTATTTTGTGGTAAGGTAAACGTGCCTGTGCTCGAAACTGACCCAATACCCAAGTACCCAAGTGCCAACACTTGCAATCTTATGTCATAGTAAGACAGGTGACAGATGGGTGTCATCTACTGGGCGTTGAGGCGTCGAGCATTGGTACTTTTACCTTATTGGTTAAAATACGTTACATTTGTTAGAAGCATACCCCGTTATCAGTGTTGCAGATTCATTGAAACTAAGCCATAGGGTTGTCGCACAACATTTACCTATTTCATTGTCATGTCACGACATGTGACATATTGGAAGGTACATAAAAATGTTAATGTTAGATTAGAACAATGTTTTTACCTACATGTAAACAATCGGATTTATATTATATTTTTAGTTGTCTGAATAAATTAAATATTAATAGTTTTTCTAGGTTACTTGGCGTTAAATTTTGTCGCCTATTACTGTATAATATCCATTTTAAATATGATAACGACCGCTCCACTTCTAAATAAATCAATATTGACAAATAATTGACGTAACTACCTATATGAAGTTTAAAAAAAAAATTGTCAATTACGGGCTGAAAAGAGGTTTTGTTTTCTTATAAATCTTAAAATATTATATAAATAAAAAGGTGAAATTTTATTTATGTATATTTAAAGGTAGGCACATATTAAAAAATATACGTGCAGTGCCATCCCTGACTTTTTCAATGGATTTGCAACATTGATAACGGGGTATGGTTAGAAGGTTTTTAGAAAGACTAACAAAAGACAAAAGACTATAGAATGAATCGTAATGATCGTAATCATAGAAGTTTAAAAAGTCTATAGAACCACTTTGATAGTTACAAATTACGAGTTAATGGTCATTTTAAATACAATACATATCAAAAAACTTCATTTTAAGACTTCTATGATACTTTAAATGTATTTATATTGACCTTCTTATGAAAGTACGTAATGTTTTACTACACTTAACATTTCTTTTTGCAGATGCTGGTGCCAACCAGCTATGTGGCATATGTGAGCTAGTCAGGATCTGACTCATGAATTAATTTGGACATCTGTGTCATCTGCTACGTTCAAGTTCTGATGAATATCAAAAATAGACTATAAATCCCAGCTAGTTTCAAAATAGTTTGAGTATAATAATAACTTTGCAAATGTTGCATATTATGGTGACAATACTAGGAATGGGTGATATTCAGATGAAGCGCGGTGGGTATCACGATTGCTCGATTTCAAAATTTGGCATGACAAATTGCTTTTTACTAAGCCCGTGGCCTTTCTATACAATAAAATTGTTTAAGATTATGAAATTAGATAACTATCTAACCTTGTCCTGTCCAATGTCCTTTATACAGGACAAAGGTTTTTTTCGTTCTCGTGGAAAAATCGCTTAAAAGTTAATTATAATTTTGTTACCAAGATGAGTGATGGCATAGTACACTTTTGGTATAGTGATTGCTAAATTTTACGCAGATTGAAATTGAAGCTATAAATACTAACTGAATGTACATTTTGTAACTAACGCCTTGTTATGTCCAGTATTATATCCCGAATTCCCGTGTCAATGGCAATGCCTTACAAATGATTTACATCACAAAAATCAACACTCACAACTCACGATTCTTAATTAAATAAATTCCCGTTTTCCCGCTCCCGGCCTATTGTGGACTTTCTTTAATCCCGGGACAAAAACTGATCAGACCCATTGGCATAGTGCGTAGAGCTATCAATCACCCCATAGGTATAATTATGGGGGATTATGGGGTCCCACCCAGGTAATCATTTCGGCTCTTTGACGACGACTCGAAATTAAAGAGTTTTTAATCATTTTTTTGCCTGTTTTAAAGTCCAATTTGTAAAGAATGTCTCTGGGTCTTTGGACCCGTGGGGTCAAAAAGCGAGTCCGAATCCATCACAACGTAAATGATTTTTATAAATAATGTTGCTTATATAATCACTAAAGCAACGACATTATAAAGTAACCAATGGCAATTTGAATTCGGTCTTTTATAGCTACGAACTTTTTTTAGCTTTCAAATTACTTTTTAATCCGCTAACCTCTTTCCTGCGTCGTTAAAAAACAAAAACGCATCGCTGTCAAATGTTGTTTAATGCCAGTGTTTGCCCCCAAAACGCTTAACTTTTTAAATTGCCCGAAGCCTGTTATTTTCAGCCAGTGCTTTGACGGGTCTCTTTTAATTAAACGTAATGCTCTCGCGCATCCTTCTGCTCCACCTTTTAGTAAACCTTACATTCGTTTACTTCCAGAAGCTTCATAAAAATCTAATATTGAACCTTATGACTAAGATGCTAAGGATCCGTGTAAGCGCATAAAAAACTAAACCATGCCATTACGAGTTTATTAATAGGGCGTAAACTCTGAGATTAGGCTTGATACGGATTCTGGGTTAGTCTTAATCATTTAACTTTGGACTTTCACTGGTGTTTAATTTTTTTAAGTTTACTGCCTTCTGAACAGTTGCCAAGGCACCAAAAAAAGAAATCGTGAGTGGATTACTAATAGAGGACTACGTATTAGGTAGTATTTATTAGATAGGTAGAAAAAAGTAGATGCAGAAGTTAATTACTTTTATTTTATGAAAATTTTAGAGCTTAACGACTTGTCATTTTCATTTTTATCTAGCTTTCAACGTGCAGGAGCTAAAAGCTTGCTGAGAATATGTTTACTTTCGTATGGTCTAGCAACTGCGTTTGGTAATACAAGTGAGACTTTTATCTTTGTTATGATTTTTGTTATCTTTGTTATTTATTAGTACCTAAGTTGATGACTTTTCACTAGTACCTAAACACACACACATACACACACACACACATCCTCACGCCCGTATTCTCAAGAGGGGTAGTCAGAGCACATGAATTCAGAAATCCAGTGCCACGTTTAGCAATTTCAGGGTAACCAGATGGTAAAACATGATATTTTAGTGATAGGTTGCTAGCCCATCGCCTACAATACATCACTATCTATCAATAACCATCTTTAATCTTCACATAATTATCTGCATTATTCCACAGTAACTCAGTGTCAACACGATTGTATTAAAATCAACTCTATTATTAAACTCTGTAAACAAGCCGCATTTAAACGACTCGGGCTGTCAATGAACATCATAAACAGCCAAAAATAATGATGACAAAACACAAACGACACCCGTAGCCATAAACGAAAGCTTTCATACCCCCACCGAAATAAAAGGCAAATTGACAGATGACAAATAAGGACGTTAACACTACGGTCACGGCAAGCACCTAGCCAAAACAACTAGAGCCCCTAACATCACAGTTGACTCAGTAGATGTATACGAGCCAAAGGTCGACAATTCCTGGTTGTTGGCAGTAAATATTTCAACTAAGGCTAAATGTGATAAAATACATCAAGACATTGTCGTTATAGCAAGATAGATGGCATCGTAACACATTCCTTTAACGAGATTAGAACTGAATGTTTTGTACACAACACATTGTCTGATTGGGTGTGTATTAGCTCCTATTGAGACGGTGGCGACGCAGGGTATAAATCAAAACGTTTATGCTTTCTAATAGTTAAAAATACATTACTTTCGATATTCACGGTTGGTGATGAACTAGTTTGAAGAAGCTAGCGATATTTAATCAGCATTTATGGAGTTTTCTTTTACATGAGTTAGATAAAGCTACTGCATATGTTGTATTTCATTTTTCGATACAGAAATAAACGAATAAATGGTGTTTATTTCATTAATAATCGGTCATCTGATTAGTTATGTAGCATGACACTTTAATGTTATATTTGAAATGCCAACGACTGAAAACCTCGAGGTGTACATAAATTGTCACCTATTTGTCACTTTTATTACTTTTGTTACTTTTTTTCCCGTGTGGTGCCGGGTTAGAATAGCACCTCCCCCTCTTTTCCCGTGGGTGTCGTAAGAGTCGACTCTGGGAAAGGGTTAGTGTATTGTGGGCGATGGGCTAGCAACCTGTCACTGCAATATCATGTTTAACCATCTGGATACCCTGAAATTGCTAAATGTGGCACTGGATTTTTGAATTCACGTGCTCTGCCTACCCCTCTTGGGAATACAGGCGTGAGAATATGTAAGTATGTATATATGTTGTCACTTTTATTCTTTGTGTACGGTCTATGATTCTTTGACACATTCAAGACTAATAATCAAAAAGTTAGACATATTTTATTTGTAATTCCAAAGTGAAGCGGAAACAGAAGAAAATAAGTTTAAATTCTTAAAAATTTGTTGAAATTGGAACAACGACTTTAAGATTATGAACACGAAACCACCGTGAGCCTCAGTCATTGCCTAAAACTCACCTTTTATATCGAATTTATCTTGTTATATTTTGGGTCTAGTCCGTAGCGCGTCCATTTTGGCTCTTGTAGCTCTCGACTTAATACGTGAAATATTCGTATATTTCTTAATGACTTTGAACTTCAAGCAAACCCATATCAACTCGATGGAGTCTTAAGGTCCGCCAAATTCATGTTTAATAGACATAATCCCACCTATCGCTAGGTAGATGTCAAAGGTCACCGAGGTCAGGGAGGTACACCGTCGCGTGACGCGGGTCTCGTTAGAGGGCCCGAGAATAATGACCTCTTGGTGACCATTTATTAGCTGTAATGAAACATGTTGCATATGTATGTGGAGATAATGAGTGTAATTGTCTTCCATGGTTTTATTATGTTGTGGTTTTGTACTGTATGATTGTAAAATAGTTTCCCGTAGCGTGAATTGCTCAGCGCTAACGGTTTGATGCAGTTTTGGCTGTAATGTGCGTAAGCTATAGATTTTTAGAAACTTGTGAATTTTTTTATGAAGTCAAAAAACAGCAGCAGTAGACTTTTATCACATTTAAAGAATACTATCAGCTTATGTTAATGATGTCAGAATGACAGATAATGCCGACATAAGGGATATTTTCCGATTGAAGCAAGCCCTCTCAATCCAACACAACGGGTTTGTGTGTCCTCTGTCCCTATGACAATGTTACAGCCTCTAGTACTTGGCAAGATTTTAAGCAATGGGAGTAAGTAAACGGTGTGCTAACATATCCCATCACATTTCCTAAGTCATGATCTTTTGAAAGTTTCATGGTACACTGCCAAACAGTACGTTAAGTCAAAAGCCTCAATGGCATTCCTGAGTCACAAGAAAATGTTTGATAATCAGTCATTAACGCCTGACACGGACATAAGTCATGCGTAGTCAAAATATCCAAACCCATAGGAGCGTCCACCGAGGAACAATACAGCTAATTCCATCCACGATGATTGATAGCCCCACCCGTTCCCAACTTGACGCATCAACATAGACATTTTGACAGTACTGATTGGACGATTTATTCGTCAGCACAATAGTGATATTAGACTTCATAAAACTAATTCAGAACTTAATGTCACAGATTTGTGAGGTGTAAATACACGGCTGAATGGACATGATAATGTTTACGAGATCGACCATTTACATGACAAAGGAGGAGGTTAAGAGGCGCGAGACATTTTTGATGAAGATGAAAAATGTCGAAGACTTTGTGTCCATTTATCAAGATCAACTGACATTCGATGGAGTATAGCACGATTTCATCTAAAAAATGAGTCTTAAAAATCTGCAAGTGCAATCCAATGATGAGATAAGATTGCAAAAAGCAACAATTTTGCGGATGATCATTAAAGACATCCTTAATTGATGTTATCGTAAATTAGATTGAGTCATTAATATTAGCAGTGAAACTGATATTAAAACGACTTCAACTTACTCGGAAGTGTTAGACGTGCCAATCAACTTTAATATCAGTTGTATGATTGAAGCAAAATCGTAACTTTACTATTAAAACTCATGTAGTATACTGCTTAGTTCACTTAACCCGCGTCATATCATAAAACCAACCTAAAGTGTGAACCGACTTGAGCACCAATGGTTCTGTATTCAACTGCTTATTCTACTACTACACGTGTTCAGATTTTTTGGAAAAAGTTCTAACAGAAAGTATATTATCGAACCAATTTTTTACTCCTTTCGTTAAGATGGCGTTTGACAAATACATATTGTTACTTAAATTACTGATAAAAATGTAATATTGTTTTTGTCAAAGCCAGACATGGATTAGGTGGGAACTAAATATCCTGCGGCACGTGTCGCTAGCAAAGTCGCGCGACATTGCCAAAAATCTATTGACAATATTTTATGGTGCTATTCAAAAAACGTCCGCGATGTCGCCAGATATTTTTATCCTGATTAAAAATTTGTTTATGATGGAAAATTGCTACAGCAGGCTACCCAATTGACAAGTTCCTTCCTTTTCAAGGTAGAAATCCCTAAGAACCAGCAACACTTCCCATCAAATAAATAACACGGGCCAATTTGATCGTACCTGCGTGCGCGGTTAGCCGTATATCGCTCTCGCAGAGGCAGCAAATAACACTAATGCTCGTAAACTAGTTCCCGCATTAACCATAACGAATAAAGGCACTAAAAGCACGTCTCGGTCCCTCGGGGCAGTTTCGGCTGTCAATGCCAAAATTTAAGTCCGCCACTCCCATGCACTCGGCAAGGGTCGACCTCTTTGCCCTTTGTCTCAATTATTGCCCTTTTCTTCGCGTCGTTTGAAACGTTCCCTTTTTGAAAATTAACGGATTTTTTGAATTGTGTCTTTTGTTTTCTTCGTTAGCTAAATCAGAAGATATGAAGTTTGTGTTGAATTTATTCTTGTTAAAAAGTCGATCTCCGCTTTGAGATAGGTACTATAGCCTTTTAACGACGACATTGTAAATTTTACCGTACATTAAATAAAATAATGCCGAAAATCGTCAGAAGCCACAAAATTAGTAAACAGTATTTTACTTATTTAAAACGAAAACAGCGATCTTCGCAAGAAAAATAAGAAAAAAATAAATTATTGTGATAGGATTTTACAACCAAGTAATAAAACCAAAAATATCCGCAACACTACAATTGAGTGCAGGCGGCAATTAAAGACGAATTTCTGCTTCAACTTTCTTCTCGGAATGTTAACATATTGCTATAGCTCAGTGTTGCCCTCCGTACGTCTAACCGGCCCGCATACAACAAAGTATCGGACCGTCAGCCGGCATTACGGGGTGTCGGGCGCTAAGCAATATTGACAAGCTCATTACTATTGTCTTTGTTAGGGTGGCACGGACGTATAGAGCAAGGGTTTTTGTCTAGAATGGAGCAATTCATTGAGGATTTATAGGTTATTTCGGTGTTAAAATTAAAAGTAATCAAGGTATTTTAAAGTAATTTGTTTTTGGTATCTGTTTAACTAAAGATATCATCAGATAGTACAACTTTTTCGACAAACGTCATCTACGTCATTAGTTCTCAAAAGCTGTTCTACATCGCGCAAACGAAATTTCGAAGATCGGTTGCATACGTCTTCAAACTTTCTCTCTGTGGACTTCGGTCCCCAGGCATAACATCTGCCTAGAGAGATCTCTCTATTGGAGTCTTTCTCGCAATTCCTTAATAATGTGCCCTTGACTTTACTAAATAGTAAACTGGACAATCTTTTTTTTTTATTCGAAATTCGTTGGCCACTTCCTTCATTTTACCAGTTCTAGTAGCAAGCCCCACAAAGTTCCAACGAAGGTTATTAACACTAGATCTGTTGAGTCGCTCTCATCAGCCGCTATCTGGGACTCCTCTTTTGATTTACGCCACCAATTTAGCCCCCAAAGCGGAGGTGTGTGGGATACAATACCAGTAGGACAGCTGAGGGTGGTAAGACTCACAGGCTACGCAGTTTTGTTCCGGCGTAGAAGGCAAATCAGTCAGTACAATTGTTAAGGCATCACATCTTGAGGCTTCCTCGAAGAATGTCTACCGACCAGATCGGCAATGATCTGAAAACAGGCGAAATTAGTAGCCAAATCCGTCAAGCAAGTACGATGAGAGGAATGTTTGTGTGTGACACATCTTAGGCCTGCAGGTCTGCAGATGTCTATGGGCGATCAAAGATGGTAATGGGTAATCCTTTATTATCGGGTTGAGAATAAATTAAGAAGAGTGTGATTTTGTGTTAATGATGAAGTACAGCAGCGCAGCCGGCTCCCTAAGAAAGAAAAATGATCTATTTAAAGCCGAAGCACTGATGAAGATGAGCTGATGTACAGTTCGGTTCAAATTCAGAATCATTTTATTCATGTCCAAGAAAATTCGTAAAATCATTAGTACAGACATTAATCTTATTCGAAGTTAGTTATTTGAATAATTTTAAATTTATACGCGATAAAAAGTACATACTGAATAATTGAAAATTCAAATCAAAATTAAACGAAAACTACTTTTCTTACTTAAGTATTTTCATTACGATGTCCTCCATTCGTTAAACCGATCGTGACTTTGAACCTTTTCTCAAAGAAGCCAAGCAAAAATTCCTTGTCAGTCTACAAACGGTCCTACTGTATCTATATCTCCTACTCTCACTAACTCAAAGAAGTGGACAGTAGAGTTATCTGATCAAATATGTCATAAATAATACCCGCTCTGTGTTTATCACGACCGCGAAATATTACGGAAGAACGATTTATGGAGAAAAATTGAGCCTCTAGGTAAATAGTGTGGCTGTGCTAGAAAAATATCTGTTATTAAAAGTGATATTTACTGATTTTGAGCTTCGCCCCGAGCTTTGAAACTGTTGTGGAGTTAAATAGAGTTTAATAATTATGATTCAATGTTACTAGTTTAGGATGATGATGAAATTTTATGAATTTCGAATTAAGGTGAGGGCGTTTAAAAAAAATAGAACACTTTTTATTCCAAAGCTCGAAAATCTTATCTTTTTCTTGTTTGGAATCGCAATCACTTGTCTAAAAGTTAAATAAGGAAAATCAACCATAACATGAAAATTTGCATTACGCCAATGTCGTGCAATTTGATGCGTAAATTTTGTATGAAAATCACGTATAATTTTTTCATCGTTTAAATTTAAAACACAATTTTTTTTTAAATAAACTAGAATTTTTGGAGAACGCCCTCGATTTCAAATAAACCCTTATCGCTTTCAGCTTTACATAATGGCGAAATGATCAAAAAATCTTGACTTACTCGCCAAAACACTAGACGTTCATATTTTTCCAGCCTCAACGACGGTTCCAAAGTGAAGTCACCGCGTCGTATAAAGTCATATAAATGTATTTATACGACAATAGCGATTAACATAAAGTGGCTGCGACACGCCGTTCCCAAAGGGACGCTCCGTTGCTCGAGACATTTCACTCCGCGTTTTTACTCGCTCCTTGCGCCCGGTAGTACTAGAAGACTAAACGTTGATTAAAAATAGGGATATAAAAAAGGTACTAGAAGTTCCTGATAAAGTGGTTAATGACTAACAAGGGTATTTGTTTTCATGAGTTAAGAGATATTCCACAGGGTTAAGTTAAGGCAGGTAAACACCTAAAAAAGCATCGCACAGTCATTTACTCTAGAAATTAATTAAATTATATGAGTAGGTACTGTACCTACTTATCATCGACTTAAAATATTTTTTTCTATAACAATGATAGTGATATCAGACTGTTCTTTACTAAACAATACGCTGGGGACATAAATATAACGTTTTTATTAAATTACTTGTCCCAAACTAATCATTCCATTTTGAACTTTCATTGAATCGCTTCAGCTTTAAACCACACAATGAAACAATATCCCATCGACGATAAACCACAGTTTAACCCCGCGATACACCGGCCCGTAAACACACATTAATTAAATAAAATCAGGTGAGCTGAACTAATGAATTCAGTTGGTCGGCGACACACTAATCAGAGTGTAATTGTGTGACCGTTTTAATGCTAATGCAGTGGACGGAGTCTTTCCTGTCGTTTTTACGTCATTTAACTCTTGGTTAGCGAGTTGGTGAGAATGGCCTTTTGTCGATTAAAATGCGACAGTTTTTGCTGTAGCTTTAACAATGTATGAAGACGTTATAAATTTTAAAATTATCTTATTGTTTCCATCACACGTAAATACCTTGCTAGTATTGAGAGCTAAGAGGGTCGTTTCTAATCTCGATCATTTTCATTTTCATACATACATACAATCACGCCTGTGTTCTCAAACGGGGTAGGTAGAGCACACAAAACGTGATATAGACAAAACCATGATGACTATTTTACACTTCGCAGTCACTTCTAGTATAGTTTTAGGTTTGCAAACAGATGGATGAACAGGTAACAGTGACAGGTTGCTAGTCTCTTGTCACTTTACCGTCATTTTTCAAGACTCACCGAACTACTGAAAATCTTTAAGCGACAAGACACAATAAGTATCTAATTTGTTGATTAATTTGACTGCTACTTACCAATGCCCTTTACACCAAGATAACTAAACACACAGACACACTTGCACAGCATACTCGTATGTCCAAATCATTTCTCACGGGCCCTAATGATTCTAAGTCATTAGAATACATCATGCGACATCAAGACTGCCTCTGGCTGTCATTTAATCATGACTATCATTCCAGAGGTCAGAGTTCTCTTGCCGTGTGAATGCGATGACAAGATACCGATTCCCATTGCGGTAGACGGTTTGGTGAGGGTTGATGACCTTTGATGGAATGGCCACTTGCAATTGATTGTATACCTATTACTAGCTTGTAAGTGTTGTGTCGGGTCTAGAATAATACCTGTTCATTTCTTCCATGGATTTGCATTTATCCACTACTTCTTTAGGCGACAGGTTAGCAACCTGTCACTGTTAAATCTTTTATCAGTGTTTTAACCTAAAATTATGCTAAAAGTGGCCATGAAACGTGCTCTGCCTTTCCCATTTGCTTGTATGTAATTTTTATGCAAAATGAAAAATATATTGAAAACCGCAACTTCATACAAGTGATTACTTATGTTTAACATCAATCTGATAAAACTATCACATACAAAACGCTTGTAAATATAAAATACGATTAAAATGTTCCTAGCTTATTTTCTCATAGTTTTCAGAGACGCAAGCGCAAGGTACAGTATAAAAATGTACAGAGAGAAAGACTCAAAAACTTTATTGTAACAAGTTAAAGTACAAGGATGGGCTTTCCACCTGTGTTTAAAGCCAACATTAGGTAATAAGCTAGAATAGAGATTTCTATTAACTTTAATTACTCAGATTTTTCTAAGCTTATTTCTAGTTGTTCTTATCAGGACTACGATGTTTTTATATATTACATTTGTCATGTTTGAAAAAAAAATAAGACAAACTACCATCGCTTATTATTAGACAAATAAAAAGTAAAAAAAAAATAAGATCATTTAAAAAAAACATGTTTCATCCTTGTATTTGACGTAATTGGGCACTCTATAGAAACGATAAAAATGTATACTGTTTATCGATCGAAAATACACACCATACTTCAGATTTCAAAATGATAAAAATTCTTCATCGTAGGTAAATATATATTTTTTTTTTACAGTGCGATGTTTCGTCTACTCGCATATTTGCATGTATTGTACTTTTAAAAAGGGTCACTAGGATGTATTGTCAATAAGTTCGAAGCTTAGTCTCTGTGGCGTGTATTCTTTATAGCGAAATGTTTAATGGGAGGTTAATAATTACTTCGCGAGACCATTATTGGAGCATATGAGGCGGCGCGAGTTTAGCTACAATGTATGGCAGGATTTATGACATCTGTATGTTAGGGGGCGGCCATCTTTGAGGTCATTGCAGTGCGATTGAAGATTTACGTTATTGTTTTCTGTCGCGTAAGTTGAGAGCGGCGATGCGATTTGTTGCGTGCTTTTTAGGGTTCCGTAGCCAAATGGCAAAAAACGGAACCCTTATAGATTCGTCATGTCTGTCCGTCCGTCCGTCCGTCCGTCCGTATGTCACAGCCACTTTTTTCCGAAACTATGAGACCTTTACTAATAAAACTTGGTGAGTAGATGTGTTTTATGAACCGCATTAAGATTGTGACATAAAATTAAAAAAAAAACAATTATTTTTTAGGGTTCCCCATACATGGAACTGAAACTCAAAAAAAATTTTTTCATCAAACCCATACGTGTGGGGTATCTATGGATAGCGCTTCAAAAAATGATATTGAGGTTTCTAACATCATACTTTTTTAAAGTGAATGGTTTGCGCGACAGACGCTTCCAAAGTTGAAAAAGTTGTGTCCCCCCCTCTAACTTCTAAAATAAAAGAATGATAAATCTATACAAAATATATGATGTACATTACCATAAAAACTATCAACGAAAATTGGTTTGAACAAAATCTACCAAGTAGTTTTCTTTTTATTAAATAAAGTTAAAATTTATCATTAGTTCGAAAATCTGTCACTAGATGGCGTTGTAATCTGTTTGTACGGAACCCTCAGTGCGGGAGTCCGACTCGCACTTGGCCGGTTTTTATTTAAACTAGAAGAAGAAGAATAACTAAAATGTGGTAGGATAATTTGGAAAAAAAAGGTTTCATATTAAACACACACATAGGTAGTCCCTAACGAGGTAGGCAGAGTACACGAAACATTACATAGTAACCAGACAAAGTTCGGAATAAGCTTGTGTACTAGGTTGAAAATAGGCATATCATTCTACTTAATCCGTTGGTTAGATTATGGAAAAAATTAGACACGTGCTTTTGGTTTATCAAATAAGATTGTTTTAACTTCGTTTGCAATCAATAGATGGATCTGTGCGCAGACGAACACGAAATAGTTCAATTCAGTCCCGTTTTTTAGATCTACTGAACTATGTAGATATCTCTTCGAAAGGTTAGTAGTGGCTAACAAGGAATAAGTTCATAATTGAAAGGTAAAAACGTCTTGTGTATTTGCCTTAACTTTACAAATCAGGTTTGCAATTTTTTGCATCACGGCACTAATTAGACATACTTAAGTACCTACCTATACAGACTTTTGATGAGTGCTTTTCAATAAGCTTTAACAATGTTATGAATGCTTTCTTTCTTTACACAGCTTAAAGTCACTTGCGTGAAGTTTTTTAAACTTCAAAGGACAATTTTAAGTTGTTATTTTAAATTGAGATGATTACGTCGCGAGCCTAACATACTTTAGTAAGAATTTTTAAAGGGTAATTCTCCGTGGCAGTTATTTTTGTCTTATTCGACGCATTTTTATTTTCATAGGTATTTGAGTAAAAAAGACATATTGTCATGAAAAAAATATTTACTTGGCGTTAATTTTTCTGAACACGTTATAAAATGTTTTCGTTTTTTTGTTGATTGACATTAATTTCATTTTATTTTAGCCGAAACTCTCTTTTGCGAAAACTAGGCTCAAGCGGAAAGAGAAAACTTTAGTTTGAAAAGAAGATGTTTGGTTATTTTTACTTTTTTAAGTACCTAAGTTATACGAGTATTACGTAGATGTATTGTGTTACCTACTTAGGGCGAAATCCAATAAGTCACATGTCATAATAATACGTGTTTGAACGATATGACATTCTACATAATATAATCCGTGTCAAATTAGTAGGACACGAGGGACCACTACCAAGACAGAATCCAAACTTTCTACCTACTCCATACCAAATACATAATTATGATCACCTGTTGCGAAATTACCTTTCCGCTCTCATAAATAAAAATAGTATTTACTTAAGATATACAGTTATTCGGCAGCTTCTAATTATTTTTGTTTGACTTCGCTTCGCCAATTTAAATAAAAATATCCTGTAGTCAAATTAACAGGCAATAAATCACTTTGATGTCAGTTCATAGTTATGCAATCAATCACAATCGGAAATCGAAACGCGTTTGAGATGTTTGGCTTATTGATCTGCTGTTTTAATATTTGATTTGTCAGTATTTTTGCAAGATTGAGAATTAAATTCGCGCTGATATTGTTATCAGTCAAATAAAAAGTCTATTTTTTGGTCTTTATTCAATTTGCTTGATATTGAGTGGCAATTAATTTAAATAAGGTAGGAAATCAAATAAAATTTTAAGGAAATAAGTTGCACGTAAAAATACTTGAATATTTATGAAGACGTGCAGAATTATATATGACAAAACAGATTAAATTAAAAAATGAATCGTGGATTGATTGGACCATCAAAATACGTAGGTACGAAATATAAAGAAATGATAGATTTTATAGTACAAAACCAGATTATTCCATAAAAATACGAAAGACGCGATCACAAAACATTGCGAGAATTTTTAAATTAAGAAGACTGCATGTTCTTTTTAACCGACTTCAAAAAGGAGGAGGTTCTCAATTCGAACTAATTTTTTTTTTTTTTTTTTTTTTTTT
>BHDV01041341.1:22781-85704 GCA_005406045.1 Adoxophyes honmai | reverse complement strand
AGTCAAGATTTTACATTCAGTAAACGGAATACTTTCAAAATATTGCTAATTTGAAGTCGGTTTTTTTTTGTTTAAAATTATTCACCAGTCAATTCTCAACGAGTTCTAACTAAAAATTCGAAATTCAAATTCCAGTGTGGCCAGTATCGTTTATAAAACTCCTATTTCGCCTCACCTAGCATTCTTAATTATTACTGGCCAGTAACAAATACGAGTAAACTACTGAACTGACCTAATTTCCAAGTAACGTGCCCTAGCGTGAGGGCGTTAGGTAACTTCCGAGCTTCCTTCCGCGCGTTACAGTATCGCGATCGTCCTTCCTCATTGCGAAACTGCTGTAGCATGACCTTACTGAACGTGAATTGTGGCGTTTCGTTTTAAATAATTTTGCTTTCATTATTTTACGGTTTGAAAATGCCAGATCCATTGAAGACGGCCGTTGAAGACCGTCATCTTTTTACACAATAGTTTTATTAGTAGGTACCTTTTTTGCACACAAAATGTGTTTTTTTTTGTCGAAACTAAGGAATCACTCACTCTCTGAATGTTACGCGCATTTTTAAGTGCTAGCAACCCCAGATACTACAGAGATACGACCAAACGTGTTGTGGAAATATGGAACTGTTTATCTGAGTAACATGATAAAGTATAAAAGCAGTAACACAAGTGGAAAATGATATGCCCGCATTAGCACAATGCTGCCAGGGCATTATTTTATATAAAAATAATAATAATGCTGATGAGACTTCTTATCCTAACACATTTTAAGACAGTTTAAAATTATACTACAAGTTACACGAAAATTCGGTAACAATATAATTATTTGAATGGCAACACAGATCCCCAAACTTTATAAGTTTGAGGATCAAGTAACGTCAAAGCGTTTTTTTTTTCAAGAAACATACTATCCAGCCAGCAATAGCTACTTGAGAAATTCAAAACGTGCCAATGCCAAGCAATACCGAACAAAAGCCGCAAGCAATGCCGACATTTCTTAATTCCGTAGAACAAACTGATAAGAACGCATTAGTACTGCGGTGCGCCGCGTATCACTTTTTCTATTACAGAGGGCGCGATGGCATTTCCAAGAACACGGCGTGGAGTGGAGACGCAACAAATTTTTTTTTATTACATTATTTTAGACTAGCTACTGGTCGCTTCTGCTTTCTGTACTTACCTACAGATTTTTTATAGATGCATTCCAAGATAAAAAAAAAATTCGTCGAAATCGGTTGAAGAGTGTACATCTACTTCATTACATAATCAATGAACACGATTATTTTCTCACGACATGAAATTACTTTTATTTGCAATCCATTTTCATCGTTCGCTTTCAATTTTCAGTGTTTATAATCATATCAACTTCAACTATAATAGTGTTATTAATATGTCCCGTAATTCTGGAGACGACTGTGATAAAGTTACTTGAAAAACGGTTGTCGCATAGGTCTTGATTTATGCTCAATTGATACACCAGATAGGAATGTGTTTACGACTGTAATTCTCTGAGTGTGGACTGCATTCGAGAAAAATACTGAGCAATTTAAGAGACGTGACCATTACAACAGGAAGCATAAATTGATTTAGTATTATAGACGAACCAAAAAACCGTATTGTGTTACGCAAGACATAAAAATAGCCATCATTGTAGACATCACATTTGAATACAATAATTAATAAAAACAACTTGACAAAATATTCCAACAGAGAACAAGGCAATCAGTACCAGTGTCACAAAACCTTGCATAACATAAATTGTCAAATAGCACGTAAACAATAAATAAAAGCGACTCCACGCGTTTCCGCGCGAACAACGTGAGGCCGTCCACAGGAGATTGTGCAAGCGTTTTGTGTGACCACAGACCGAGACATATACATATTTATGAGAACACTTTAATATACAATTTCTATGTATTATCTCCTGTAATGCAGGAAGTACCATCCATGATTGTCTTAACGGTCACCTGCTCCAAGATTCGGTGATATCGCATAATTGCTGTACTTTTTTTTATTTAAATTTACGAAAGGCTTGTTTACACGGTGGAGCCGTGTTTTAACTTATTGTTCATTAACTAGAAGCTTTATTAACATGACGTTGGAATTTCTATTGTTCTCGTAACCAGATGTTTTTTATGCACAACTGCTAATTTGGGGATTTGGGTTTTGGAGTTATGCGTCAAAGAACTGTGGTGCTGAAAATGTGCTACAAGTTGCACTTAAACTGGATTGTTTTAGTTTATAGCTTCTAAAATTTATAGCTAGACAACTTCCATGACTTAGTTGATTTTTGTTTCTCTATTTAAATACTAAATGAGACTTACTAACGACGTAACGTTTTTGGAAGAATTAGATTTGCTTGCAAAGTTCCGTAATCTTCTTTCGAGTCGTTTTTGTTTTTATTTGTAGCAATCGAGTTTATTTGAAATATAGTACAAGTAAATAAATATTCCCAAATGGGGTAGCGGTTCGACCTGTGGCCTCTCAAGCAGAGGGTCGTGGGTTCAAACCCCGGGCTCGCACCTCTGAATTTTTCGGAATTTATGTGCGATATCGAATTTGATATTTATCACGAGCTTATTCGGTGAAGGAAAACATCGTAACAGCGACGAAGTAATTCAACGTTGTGTGTGAAGTTCCCTATCCGCACTGGGCCCGCGTGGGAACTATAGCCCAAGCCCTCTCATAATGAGAGGAGGCCTGTGCCCTGCAGTGGGACGTATATAGGCTGATGATGATGATGATGATGAATGGGGTAGGCAGAGCGCATGAAACGCTACACAGTTAAAACTGTAACTATTTGGCGATTCGAAACCACATTCAACATAGTTTTAGGTTTAAACATTTTTTTTTTAGTCGTCGCTTACTTCATCCACAGAAGAAGTGGAGAGGCGTTATTCCAAACCCGACAACACATAAAAATCATAGATTTAAATGACGTTCATTATACTAATATGCATTATCGTTTAAACATATTTATAAGTGACAGTCTCAATGGACTGTCACAGTTGTCACTTATCAACGGTCTATAAATGCATAATGTATGTCAGTATTCCGCTCGAGGCAATTATGTGCATATACAACTAACACCTATTTTAACACCGGACACTTTTTACCTACAATTAAACGTATTGCGTTTGTCACGCATCGTTTATGGTAATGTATTCAGTGCAGATTGACACATACATCCATACACTCATAATATATTTCCTTTGCAAGAATGACTTGCAACATTGAATTTTAAATACATCACTTTTATGCTTTTAATTGTGTTCTGTTTCCTCTAATAGGCGAGGCTTGCACGAATGTTTTAGATTTTGTTGACACAGATCCTGTTGAGATACAAGTTTTTGCCAAGACACACAGCAACAGCAGTAGACAATGTGTTGCAAGTTGCAACGACATAATGCGTTGTTGGTTACTAATGGTACTTTAAAGAAATGCATAGATAATAGACAGACATTGCTAAACATGGCACTGGATTTTTGAATTCATGTGCTCCGCCTACCCCTCTCGGGAATACAGGCGTGAGAATATGTATGTATGTATAGATAATAGTAGTGTCGCAGCGACACCCCTTCTACTGTCGGCGTCTCGTCAGCTTTACAGTATATCGTTTTTCTTTCCCGTCAAACGTTTGACTGAAACAACGCTACAAAACCTTTCTCACACCTCGAATCAACTGTCGACCTTAAAATCTCAATTAAAACCATAAAAACCGATGACTTAACACAACAATTAAACCTTTTGCCATTATATTAAGTAACTTCAAAATCATTCTCCGACGCCGCCAAAGTGTTTGGTTTGACAGCTCGATGTTCCACTGAGTCTAATTAATAAGCAGATACAACCACTTAAGATAAGTAAAAATATTTTCATCCCGAAACTCTACCGGATATAGATTTTATCGACATGACAAAGCATGGCGCCAGGAAAGTTGCAGCATCGTCCAATCCAATCACCACCTTGATAGCATCATCTTTTAGATCATTATTGCACTTCCTAAGCTTAGCTACTTACGTATTATTAACAACCAAACAAGTTCCTACCTTACTGCCAACAATATTTAGTACAGAATCACTAACTTTCTTGTAACTGCTGCCGTAAGAAGCATCGTCAGCGATGTTGCAGTGTAAAATAAAATCGAATTTTACTCCCTTGGGTTTTAAAGCTCCTTTTCTCTCATCGGGAACATCTGAAGTGGTACAATCAGTATCTATTGATGCTTCCTTAAAAGCTCGGACTCAAGTGCAGGTGTTGGACTACCGAGTCTCCAAAAATAAACGACTTGGTCATTGTCAGATAACATCGCTCTGAGACATAGTCATATAGCCTTTTAAGAAACACTTGAAGTCTTTCAAGATTCTTCATTGAAGAATTAGTCACGTGCGCGATAGTCATGAAGTAAGGGGAGATAAGAATAATGATTCATCGATACATTGGACATTATTCCTGGGGAGTTATTCTGCGCCATGATGTGACTTTGCACGTGTTCGTTGCGATGGAACTTAGCGATATTATTTTGTTTTATCTTTTAATTTACTTAAGACCCAAGGGTCATTGTGGTTACCTATCTGTCTAGGGTAGATGAGTTAGCAATTATAAAGACAATCCATTAATTAAGTCAATAATGCTACCCCATGAATCAAAGTTGCTCTAGTTGACGGAATTTTGACACGAATCCTAATTCAGTGATGTTAAGGTGTAATATTAACTGTATTGATTTCTAGTATCGTTTCTGGCTGGTCAGAATTGACAACGTTTACTTTGCTAAATAACTTTTAACCAAAACGTAAGGTCATTTTGCTGTTGTAACACATTTTTCTGTCACCACTGTCGCTAAATGCCAACTGTTAGCGTTTACCTCAGATCGGTATTTTATCTGAAGTCAATCTCAATGGAATGTAATTTCTCAGCGGGGTAAAGGGCAAGGGCGTACATAAGGTCACCCAACTAACGGTTTGGACTGGACAAGTAATGTTTTTGTTTTTAATTTAAAATTTAAGTCTTAATAATTAAGACTATCTAGAGTCGTAAAAGGTCATCTGACCGTGTTTGGCTTTGTTTTTAAATTTACAAGATATTTTGTCAGTTTAGTTAATTTTGTGACCGTTGATTAGAGTTGGGTTTAAAAGTAGACTCTTCATTTCTTTCGTGGACGTCGTATTAAATTGTGGTTCAAATAAACGATAGCAAATTTAACTCTTGGAATAAGTCGGTTTTTATTCGCTAGTAAACATATATTTTTTAATCAGCCCACATGAAAATGGATTACGTATGTTTTAGGCGACAGGCCTACCTTAGTCCTGTCAATCGCACGAATGGTAGTAGGGCCTTTCACAATGAGAGGAAGCCTATTCTCACCAGTGGGACCTATATTATCTCTTCAGTGTACAAAGTACAATAAAGATAGAAAGTAGGTACAGAACAACTTTAAGAATAAAGACAACCGTATCACTTAAGGGTTATTTCCCAACTACCATTCGTGCGATTGACAGGACTAAGGTAGGTCTGTCGCCTAATAGTCTAATAAGGTTAGGAAATCACCTCGGAATTCGAGATACCCAGCTGGAAGTTTTGTAAATACTTGCATATTGAGGCCCTAAAAGTTGTCTCAAAACCTACATATTCTAGGGTGTGAGCGACTATTAAATTTCAAGGTCAAAAGTCACAAAAATCGGTTTTTTGTGCTTCTTTTGTAAATATCTCATTTCCTATGGGTTTTTGCTCTTTGTGTTCCTTATCGATATTGTAGAATACAAAATTCTCTATAAGCTTTGTATTTAATTTTTTTTATACGGTTAACCGATTTCGAGATAGAGGGCGGAGAGCGCGCGGTCATAACATCACTTTAGGTCGACCGGTCTCCGATCGGAAACGCGCCATTATATACTTGATAAACTATCGATAGATCAATGATTATAAATATTTGATTAATTAAATCAATGTGGCTTTGGGTTGGCTGCTGACTGTCTTCGTTTTTTGGAGTAAATTAGAAGATGTGTCCCTCTACGCTGGATTTTTGCAATTTTTTTCTATGTACCAGATCAGCTGGTTTTCGATTTTTGACGTAAAAAATGAGGTGACCCACTAAGTTGAATATTTTTTGTAAAGGAGGTATGTCGATTTCAACAGTAGTTTTGTTGGGTTCTACTGCTTTCTAATCAGGGTCACCAGGTACTCCAGATCTTCAATTATCCCAGTTTTTATATTTTTCCCTTTATGTAGTCATTAATCCCTAATTCTGTACCAAATTTCAGCTTTGTGAGTTTATGGGAAGTAGGTACTAGTTCTATTTTGATGATCATGAGTGAGTGAGTGAGTGTCGAAAATGCGAAACTTTGCTTTCGTTTAACTTCGGAACTAAATGACCTGCTGACTTGAAATTTTGTATTTTAAGTATGTGATTATAGCTTACTAGATGACAAAAAATTCAGCGTTCTGGTCTTATCCAGAAGTGCTCAAATAGGTGCCTGAAAACGCGGCAAAATGGATCCAGTAAAGGATGGTACGGCAGTGCTTGCTTCGCGCTCGACTTGGTGGGGGCCCGGCCGTGCCCCCGACCATCAACTTCTGCAGCATTTTGAAGTTTTACAATATCTGTGTCGTTTTGGCCATCGAAGTACCCAAGGCCTTAAATGATGCTGTAACCGCGCGCTCTCCGACCTATATCTCGAAAACGGTTCACCGTGTAAAATAAATTTAGACGCAAAATTTGTAGAGAATTTTGTATTCTACAATATTGATAAGAAACACAAATAGCAAAAACCCATAGGAAATGAGATATTTACAAAAGAAGCACAAAAAACCGATTTTTGTGACTTTTGACCTTGAAATTTAATAGTCGCTCACACCCTAGAATATGTAGGTTTTGAGACAACTTTTAGGGCCTCAATATGCAAGTATTTACAGAACTTCCAGCCGGGTATCTCGAAATTCCGAGATTCTTACCTTAATTAACCTTACTTTATTAGGCTATAAAACAGACCGTAGGTGTCATCGAGATGTTTTCCTGCACCTAATAGCCCGTGGTAATTATCTAATCGATGTCGATTAAAGAGATTACATACATAAAACACTTAAGTGTAAAATTGTAAACGAAATTCCCACATTTAGAACAAGTTGCAACTTCAGGTGGTATAAAAGTTATATCAATTCAGGATTTTATCCCAAAGGGGTGTTCAGGCCGGCGCCGTTCGTCTTTCTGACGTACGGCACTCGCGGCTCTCATTTGTTTCGTATTCAGCCTTACGTGATGTATTGTTGTGATGTTTACGAATGTTTTATTTTAATCTATGAAATGGGAGTGGATCAACTTTTTTTTGGCCACGAGGGCCATGGTTTCGAATTGCGCTCCTCGAACAGCCAATTTTTTTACTTAATGAAATAAAAAAAGAGATTACACACAGTCAAAGAATTTGATAACTGTGCCTGTGACCCTTTTACAAGAAATGTCACTGTGACATGCCATACTGTCTACTAGACAAACCAAATGAAACTCACTATGAAAAGTGGCACAGGTATAAATTTCTTTGACTGTACATACATGACTGTATACAACACTTCTGCATGCCTAATTAGAGTAGGTAGAGCGCACTGAGTGTTACAGGGAGAAACCCATGACTATTTCACGTTTGGTAGCCACTTTAGCTTATATTTTAAGTTTCAAGTTTTTAAGCTGAAATTGGCTACATAACTTGAAATAGTTTTGGTTTTGAATATGTAAAGTTTTGTCTCCATTTGACGATACAAGCGTGCTGGTACTATAGTGACAGGTTGCCAGCCTGTCGCCTTAAACTACCAAACATTCATTTAATCAATTGCTTTAGTCGCCTATTACATGTTATTCTAAGCCCGACCTTTGTTTCACGAAAGTTGGTTTACAGAACCCTTGAAAATGACCTAAATTTTCATTAAAAAAATACATTCGCCCGAATAACAACTTTAACACAGTCTCCTTCATACATCCCTAGAAATGGACCTCACAACCCACTGTACTATAATAAATAAAGCGCTTGCCACACGATCGCACCGCAATCAACGTCCGGCTGAGTGACGTGACGCGGGCCCTTATCCGCTAATTACGAGCTCTGTGACAGACGGGTGTTATGAGCAGTCCGGGGTTCGTGTGGACCCTGCCTTACTCCGCCATGACTATTTTAGGGGAAATTCTTGACAATTTTCGCATCCTGTAGGCTTAGCACGGCAACTTGCTCTACAGTAGAGACTTTTAGGTAATTAAAAAAAGGTAAACAAACGGGAGCTGCCAAAAGTCAATCCGACAAAGTCAAAAATCAGGTAAGGTATGTGTTGCTACATTAAATACGACACTTTCTATTTTAGTCGCATTACATTCCCAAATTAATGCTACTAAAATAGAAAGTGTCGTATTGCTGTATTTAGTTTTGAAACTATTTCGGGTATTTGTTTATTTACACGATTGCCTACTTTCATCGAAAAATGGTAGGTATAGTATTACTTACTACCCACCATTTTCTCATTAGAAACTTTTAAACAAAAATCCGTAAATTCATTGAGTTGTGATTAAGATGAACATGCTGTGGATTCCTGACCCACCATGGAACTTATTTACAGTGAACGTCACTGTCACATTGCATTTCTTAACAAAAAAAAATAGGTAGGTACGTTTATTGTGACAACTTTCTGCGGTATTTGAAAGATAATGAAAATGATGAGTATTATTAAAACATTGAAAATTACAAAACAGGTTGTCGAGTCATCACCTGATATTATTATTCACAATTATCTTATCAAATAAAATGTCAACGCGATAACCACCAACGAGTAAAGCGTAATCTAAGCTTTATTCCATAAGCACTAGATAACCTTTTGATAAAAATAAATTCAAATGTCAAATTTACTTAGGCACATGTCAAGCTACCTATCTGTAGGTATACCTAGTAGAAATAATCTCTACTTTCAACTGTTTTTATACATAAGTAAAGCCCGATTATTAACTTTGAAATGGGGTCTCGTTGTAGGATTTCAAAGGAACTAAAATCCTAAACAGGGAAGTACCTACTGCTTGTACTTGTATAGAAAATTGTCGTTCCCTTGTCAATCAATGAGCGTCATAGTAACCATTTTTAGGGTTCCGTACCCAAAGGGTGAAAACGGGATCCTATTACTGAGACTTCGCTGTCCGTTTGTCTGTCTGTCTGTCTGTCTGTCTGTCTGTATGTCTGTCTGTCCGTCTGTCACCAGGCTGTATCTCAGGAACGGTAAGAGCCAGGCAATTGAAATTTTCAGAGATGATGACATGTATTTCTGTTGCCGCTATAACAACAAATACTAAAATGAAAATAATAGTAATAATTAACGTGTTTTTTGTTTTTTTTTGGCACGGAACCCATCGTGCGCGAGACCGACTCGCACTTAGCCGGTTTTTTTCTTTCTGTCTCAATCTATACTAATATAATAAAGCTGAAGAGTTTGTTTGTTTGTTTGTTTGTTTGAACGCGCTAATCTCAGGAACTACTGGTCCGAATTGAAAAATTCTTTTTGTGTTGGATAGGCCATTTATCGAGGAAGGCTTTAGGCTATATAACATCACGCTGCGACTAATAGGAGCTAAGAAACATTGAAAAATGCGGGAAAAACGGGGAAAATCAGTCACTATTTCACGCGGACGGAGTCGCGGGCACAGCTAGTATACAATAGAAACAAAAGGGGTCCCAACATACTTCCACGTTTTAAGTTTTATTTTGGCTGTTTTTCAATTGCATTTGATTCTTGCTTTGATTGAATGTAGGGTTCATCTTCAATAGTTCATCCAAATAAAAAATCTGACGAGTTATCTTCCTTGATTCACAGAAGTTTCATAAAATTTTTGACGCTAAACTTTTGTCCAGAGCTCAATGTAACTTATCTTTCAGTGATCCAAACGGTAAATATTTGGGCGTTTGAACCGCTGTCATTATTCTCAACACTTTTTTACTAGATTTATTTAGAAATTGGTATAAGAAATGTGTCATATAGTGTATATGTCTTGCAAATAAGTACACACTAGACTATTACCTCTATATAAACATTTCCAACAGTATCTGATAAAAAAAGTGCTGAGAATAATGACAGCGGCTCAAACGCCCGAATATTTACCCAAACAACAGTTCTCTTTACTGTGAATGGACACCTGGCCACTCGAACTAAATACACCCATGCTGATATAGTATATTGAGTGACACTGCTTGCGGATCTAATATAGTGATAAGCTTTATTGTGCTGCTTATATCTCTGTTATTGGGGCTTATGCTGTGTAGTGGTAATTGCCACTAGCTTTTATTATATGTCGGGATAAATCGCTTTGATGTGTTCTGCATGAGGAATAACATGTTAAAGTTATAAACATGTGATAGTAGTATGACAATACATGATTACTTTGTATAAAAAAAACAAAGAGAAATACAGGAAGGCAGGTAAGATAATGAGATGCAAATTTAAGAGAGGTGAAGTCTCTATTTGGTTAAAGAAAATCTTGTTAATAGTAATTTGTGTCACAATTAAATCTAATATTGTGTCCACTCACTCCAATCACGTTCAACTAACAACCTAGAAGCTTTCGGGATCGTGGAAAGAAGAATACATGCTTATATCGATATATCACTCCTATATTCCTTAATGTAAATGTTAGATACTTAGTCAAAATTATGACGACTCTTTCATTTTTTAGTTTATAATTTTAGGTGGTAAAATAGTGACAGGTTGCTAGCACGTCGCCTAAAACATACCTAAACCTATTTCCTTAGTAGTTTCTATGGAAGAAATGGAGAAGTGTTATTCTGAACCACACGGAATATATCACATAAACTATATATCACAGTGTTAAGGCATTCTTCCCTTGAACTAGCAGTAAGATAGTGTTAATGACCTTACACTATCTAACCACGATCTACCTAACTGGCCGTACCCACAACGCCGATATCAAAACGCAATGTAATAGAATTACGAAACCCCTATACTAATCTAACCTCAACTATTGCAACTGAGGATAACGACGTAAGTATACACTATCCTGGCTCCCGAAGTGAAACTCTGGAATTCTTGGAGATTTAATTCTCGGGTTGAGGTGCGATTTCCATGTCGACTGCATGCAGCGGCAGATGTTGACGACACGTGGTTACTTTATGCTGCTGCCGCCATTCAAGACCGATTGTAAATGACAATGTAAACGTCAAAGAGCACACAATGTTAGTCTGTTTTGAGATAAAGTTCAAGAGTCAACTTTATGAGTATAGTTTTTTACAATTGCTGTAAGTATAAATAAATAGAAGTACACAGTTTCGAATAGTGTCGCCGATGACGATGACACGTCGTCTGATGCTGCTGTATGCGGTCGACATTGAAACGAAACCTTTATTGTGGGAAGTATAAAGAGCTAAAATTTAGGGAAGGCGCAATATTTTGAGTTTTTTTTATCTTTGGAAAGTTACTTACGAATTCGTGTTATTGAGTCACTCGCTGTTTTGAATTCGAATATTTACTTGGTACAAGTTTTTTGTGTTAAACTTATGATAGTTTGATTGATTTCCTTGAATCTCAGTAATGTAAAAGTACCAATGCTTGACGCGTCAACGCCCAGTAGATGATACCCATCTGTCAGCTGTCTTACTATGACATAAGGTTGCAAGTGCCAAGTATTGGGTCAGTGTCGAGCACAGGGACGTTTGCCTTATGAATGTTTCAATTAGGTGGGATATGACTAAACTTGTATTTACGGGTAAAATACTACTAAAACAGAACAATTATTTTTATGATGCAATAGTTTTTAACTGCTGCATGGGTTTTTTTTTAAAAATACTGACATTTGACCTAAAAACCTGTGCAGTTTTTTTTTAACCTAACATTTATATTTGTTTCAGAGCTCACAACAGAAATAATGAGCTGGATACGCCTAAATTATCTAGGTACTTTAGACATCACAAACCTTTGCATTTTTCCCATTAACCTTTAAAAAACTCTTCACTATACTCTGAAATATCAGACAGCATCCAACTCTTCCAGCACTTTATCCCCATCAAAATCCTTTGGAACGGTCGTCGGTCCAACTTAGAAAATTACTTACATGCCAAAGCAATTTCCCGAAACCGCAAGTATCGTATGGGCTGCAAATAAACAGAGGACCCTTTTGTGGGGCCGCCGCCGCAAGATTGCCCAGAGACAATGTCTTATGCAGCATATTGAATAGCTCTTCCGTGGTAGACGGGACTTTTTGTCCAACACCACTAGCTCACACAAATTTGGTCCGATAAAAGCGAATGCGAATTTGTGGTTGTCTTTTTTAACAATCACGTCATCAACGTTTGAAGATTATTAAGTTGAAATTCAAAAGTTTCAAAGCGATTTTTGGTTTCAACTGTCAAATTAAAAACGATGTAGATTTTTGGTGCGTTAGACAATAGCGCTGCTGATCGTGTTGAAAATTTTTGCTAACGCCGAAAGGGTGCCAAAAGGGAACCAACTATGGATATCGGTCTGTTCCGAAGGTTTATTTATTAAACCACAAGAAACTAGAAAACTAAAACTAAAAAACATTTAAAATAAAATTAGAAAACTTAGTCAATATGTACCTACTACTCTAAAACTAAAGTCAAATTGCAAGTTAACGAGTTATAGTGCATTGAACCATGAATAATTACAACTCTAATTTAGCTGGTTTTTAATTAAATATACGAATTTACATTGTACACTTATTTTTCACGTGCCTAATTGCATTGCAATTGACGTCTTGGCGCCAATCCTATAATCTAGATTATTATCAAACGTGATTGCTGCAAGAACTACGTCTTAAGCACTCATCACGGCGCTCTACAAAGCACAAACAAAAAAACTAATACAATCACCAATTACCATCTAGAGACGACATTTCGATCCAATCTCGTCCGATGCTATCCAATTTTATTTGATCACCTGCTATTCGAATTTGGAATGCGATCGCATTCGTGATCCACATGTCATTTGTTTTAAAAAAATATTAAGAGTGTAACTGGCCGATTATTTGGAACGCAAGATTGAATCGAAAAAAAAATAACGGATTGCAAAGAAATGGAAACTAGAATTCTGAGTTGATGATTAAGTTTCGCAAGCCACAGATTGTTATTTTTCCTCGTACGCTGTCAAATTTGATATGTGAAATGTGAATGTGACTTCAAATTGGTAGTAAATTAGAGAGGTCGCGTGAGTTACGTAGAAAAATAGATGTGACCAACGCTGACGCAATTGTTCAAGTTTCATAACTGTCCAACTCGCCTTAAGCCAGACAATTTTACAAATGGCTTATTCGTCTCTTAATAGGAGCAAAGTGAATTATCGGTCGTTTTTTTTTGCTCTTGGGCAACACAGATTCACACGGACTTACGACACTTTAGATCCATCTGATTCCGTCGTAAGTGGTGATACTGTACGAGTTCTATAATGTAGTATTGTTTTAAACTGAGAATATTTTGTTATGCAAATAAGGTCGGGTTATTTGTCATGAGATTTGCATAATGGTTCGTCGGTTTTATCTCGGGCCATTGTTTATTTTTTTAGTGAAAGTTCTGTTTCGGTTTGGTATACTGTTCTTATTTAATAAGGCGATGGACAAGCGGAATTGGGTCAAGTTTTTTTTTCGTATGTGATTACGGGTTTGATATTTTGAAAGAGTTCCATGTTACATATATACGTACATCACGCCTGTATTCCCTAATAGGTAGGTAAGGAGGATAGACAGAGCACACAGAAGCTTGACTATTTCACGTTTTGAAGCGTATAATGTAAGTAAGTAAATACATGAAGTACTCAAAAAAATACGTCATACAAAAAAATGCAAGCAAAATGGTAGACTTCTTACGACACCCACGGAAGAAATGGAGAGATGAAATTGTAAACCCGACTCCACAAATGGGATTATGCATACACACAATAGCAAGCATTTTTTCCCATGACAATGATTCATTCGTAAGACGGAAACAACTTTGAAACATTTGCATTTTTATAACCTCCAATATGATTAATTCATCACCAATTGACATTTCCACGAATCACTATAAAAAAAACCCTATCCCTACAGGAAACAAATATACGTAAGTGTTCTTAGAAAATTATCTGCAAACGCTTGTTAGGTTTTCCGCTAACGCGTGACAGACACCGCGCATTATGTTTTGAAGGTATAGTCGTGACAGAAGTTCAATGAGTAAGATTTATATGAAATCAATTATACGCCTACTATAGCCTTAGCTGTTGTCAGAACTGACAAATTATATGATTATTATGTGATGCGTTTTTGTTTCACTGTTTCATAAATGTTGATACGATTTTTTGGTAACAAACGATCACGTTATAAAAAAGGAAAAGTTAGGAAAACTTTTTCGAAGGTTTTTCATGATTTAAAATACGGATAACTCACGTTTAAAATCGAGTTTAGCTCGACAGGTTTCGGGCTAATTCGTAATACTTCATCTAGGAGCCGCGGCGGCTGCTGCTGCCAAACGCGCACTGCGCGCCACCGCTCTATTCGCGCGACGAATTAGCCCGAAAGATGTCGAGCTAATCTCGATTTAAAACGTGAGCTATCCGTATTTTATAAGATGAGTGTGTCTCACGGTAGTTTAATGTCCAATGTTCAAGCAAAGGAAAGTAAAACAAAACTGATACACTCACGTCTTTACATCGAGATTAGCTCGACATGTTTGGGTCAATTCGTGACCATTATCCATCGGTCGACGCGAGAGGTAAATCCATTTCATTTCGTTATATATTATGTAAGTATTGAAACACGGAAACCGCCATAATATGAGCTTTACATTTAACACATTGTCTAAGAAGCTGGCTTTAAAAAAATACTCCTCACGTGCATTTTTTTATTTTAATTGGAATAGTTTATTCAATAATAAGTCCCCAGGTACCCCATACGCACTATTACTTACCAAACTTTTATCGTTTAGATTTAGATCACAGGAGCAAATTTTAAACAGCTCTTATACAGTTACAAAGGGCAGTGTAACATAATGTGCCGCACTCACGTGTCGTTAGTACAGTCAGCGTCTGATACATGGTTACACTTTGGTACTTTGTCACTGTAATCGCAGTGACAATTTCTTGCGAGAGTTCAAATATGAGGTTAATTAGAAAAGGTACTAAAGTGTATACATGTATCAGACGCTGACTGTACTTCGAAATGCATCACAAGTGATGCATACACATACACATGCGCAGGTAACGTGTTAAAACTGTGGGATACTGGATAAATATCAAAATAAATTGTCAATTCTATCACATATCAACATCTACAACGCCAAAATCGCACGACGCCCGAAGGCCGCTACTCGCAACAATGATGTCACATTAGGTATGGATGCATGCCTCCTTAGCTGATGATATCGACGGTCTTGGGGTCATGGGAGACCTTAATGATTTTTTTTGACAGCTCGACAAGCAAACATGTTCGGAATTTTGCGTGAGCCGTGTAGCGAGAGAGTGATGTGACGCAAGCATTTTGTTAAAGCGCCGTCGAAGCTATATACCTGACCCATCACAGAAAGTTGTCACTGTAAACAAGATTATTAATTATTCTATGGTGGGTAAAAATCCAATCGGTTTTGACTGTAGTACACATAAGTGTTCAGGAAGTACTAACTTTATCAATTGTGGACTTGTTTAAAAGAAAGATCACTAATGCTGATTGAAAAATCACTTGACTTAAATAGTGACGCGACGTTTACTTTAACTAAAACTGATTCTACATCTTTTTCTTCATCAATCTTTTTTCCACTGAGTAGTTATACTCTTGTACGGTCGACCCATTGATTTCTAACCTGAGAACGTTGTCACAGTAAACGTAAAAACGCAAAAATCTTCCGTCGTTGAGTAATGCTGTGTCAATATTACGTCCCCTGTAAATAAGTCCTATGGTGGCTCAGGAATCAATTGGTTTCCACTCGGTCTTTGGCCAACTAAATTACTTTAACAACAAAACCACGTGCCTTATCGCTTCACAACACACATTTTTTCTTAAAAAATCCATAAAACTATATCACCATAATTTAGTTAAAAATTTGAAGGTGATTTATCACCTATAATAGTCGCTTGCGGCCATCTTGTCAAAGAAATAAGCCCTACCATATAAAATCGGTGTCAAGATCGTTCACAGTTATTTAAAAAGCTCTTCATTACGCTTCTAAATGATATAAGTGCGTTATTGTCAATATAGGAGTTGAGTTTCGACACTCATTGTTTATATTGATTGGCATTGAATAGCTTTATGAGGAAGTTTACTTATTTTTTAATTATCATTTCGGATACTTGTCTTTCGAGTGGATTATTAATGATGCGTTGTACGTTTAAGATGAAGTACACATTGAACGGACAAAATTTAAATATTTCACAGGAATATAAACTGGAAATTTTTAGGTCTGCCAATGCTTTTAGTAGCCAATATTGTAATAAAATTCGTGACACTAGTACGTGAAAAATGTGTATATTCGTTGAAAATATAACCTTTCGACCAGCCAAACACAAATCCTTAAGATAACATCAACAAAACCTAACGAATTGGGTAATGCCATTTCCGAATAAAACACTCTTTGTTACAAGTACACAGCAAAGCGAACTATGTCAAATCTAATTGAAGAGCTTGTACCTACTTTGACCCTGTCAAACAAAAATTTTCGTCAAGATTTTATCTCCGAAACATGACATCTCGAATCAAACTACAAGTATTGTCTAAAGGCCTCACCGCTCGTTACGGACTACCACATATGACATAATGGAACTTTCGAACCAACTTAAAACTGACCTTATTTCTAAGAGACTTGATGGGAGTGAGGTGTAAAGTTAACTTTGCAGGAACGGCGTCAGAATAGTAGCCATTATCTGAGAGAACATACGTTCGGAAATGGTAGAAAAAAGGCCGAAAAATGATTAATAGGGCGCGGGCGGCGCGGGCGCAGTCGTGTGTGATTCTTTCGTTTGACAGATTGTCTCGGCTCTCTGACCCGAGCGCCCCGCGGAGGCACTAATGACGGTCGAGCCGATTGCCGATATCGATACGCGATGTGAATATCGATATCGATATGAAGACGGAAAATTACTTGAAATTTCGAGTGATTTTTTTAACTCAATCTTTTCAGTTACTTAGATTTGGGTAATGTTTTATTTCTTAAATAATTCGTAAACAGTCAAAACCATCACTGTTTCACGTTCCGTAGACACATTTAGCTTATTTTTAGTCTTAAACATAAATAAAAATTACAATAGAGACAGGTTGCTAACCAGTCGCCTTAAAATATCTTCTTACTCGCTTTTTACGACAACCACGGAAGAAATAGAGAGCTGGTATCCTAAACCCGACACCACACGGCTCACTATTTAAATATTTATGTAAGTATGTAATTTTCGTCTCATAAAAAATACTGGCAGTTTTTTTATAGTGAATATGTGTTCAACAAGTCACATAGCGTCTAATTAAGTGACACATTATTATAATATGTCGTCACGCAGAACATTAACAGCCCACTCTAATAATTTAATTAGGTACCTAATCTGACCTAGTAAGGTAAAAAGATAATTACATATTCTGTCACCCACAGAGGCCGCAGATAATTATGAACGGTAAAAGAAATGTAGGAGTGAATACGTATGACAACCTACGTAGTGACAAAGTACCAAAGATTGGAAAAGTTTATGTCGACGAAGTTGTAAATTAAAAAAATACATATAACGTTATAATCATACATATTATAATCACTCCTATGTTCCCAAATGTGGAAAGCGTGACATAGACAAAACTATGATTATGATTATGACTATTTCACGCTACCCAGCCACTTCTAACACAGATGGAAGAGGTATATGGTATAATAGTGACAAGTTGTTAGCCTGTGGCCCAAAGAATACCTAAACCCATTTCCTTTGTCGCCTCTTACGACATCCACGGAAGAAATGGAGAGGTGTTATTCTAGACCTGACACCACACGGGTAAAAAATAACTAAAAAATATCGATACTTTTATCTCCAGAGGAACATCACTAGTTGCGGGTGAACTTAGATTACTCTCAGCACGAGACTGTCCCGCGTCGGCGCTCGTTCGCGACGCTTTGACATCCCGACATTAACGACCACTTTACACTTGCAGTTGCTTTACCACGTCCCAATACAATATCACGCCCAAACAGGCTTCCCGAGCCGCATGACGTAACCTGGTATTTCAGTACGTCATACGTTGATAGACGGCTGGCCAGGTCGTGTGAGAGCGCCTTTTTTCTCCAATCCCGAATGCAATATGAAGATATTGAACGATTATTTTTCATCAACGTTTATTTTGTTTTAAAATGCATTACGTTTTGACGTCAAATGAAACGCTTTGAAGCAATGGTAAGTGCATCATTTAAATACTGTGATGTTTTTGAATCATTGTCATTCATTTATACAGTCACGGGGAGCCGAGGTGGTCTGGAGTGACCGCATATCAGCTCCATGATCGGTTTTTGTAAGGATACCAACCAACCTAATATGACGATGATGATTTTCTTGTGGTTCCTTAGAATGATGAGTCAAGTAAATTAGACCTTCTAAGACAGTTTGGTTTTTTAGTTCAATGAGTCAAGAAAATCAGACAATAATTATATTTTTCTGATTTTCTTGTCTCATTGACCTAAAAAAACTGTCTTAAAGAGGGTATCCTCATAAAACTTTTCACTTCCTTACCGTAAAGTTAACTGAAACAATCTCGGCGAAGAAACAAAAATCAATCGCTCACACATCATCGACGTAAAAGCAAAAATCCGGTTTAATTTCCCGGCCATTATACATCAATCTGGGCTCATCGGGATGTGTGTCACGTACGGGTGGTTAATGAAGTGCCGGCGATGTGACCCAAGCTTAATGATGCGATTGACAGTACAGTGGAGAGCCAACGTCAACCCGCCGATTGTTTCTGGGCATCGCGGTTGGCCACAGAGCCAGCGGCACGGAAAAGGTACCATCGCGAACCGAGATTGTTGGGCCACTTAGGGGGCGTCCATAAATTACGTGAGGTGTTTTAGGGGGGGAGGGGGTCGAGTCAAATCTCACCTAATCTCACGTTGGGGGGAGGGGGGGTCACGGCAAATATCACGTAATTTTTTTCTTGTTTGACACGACCAAAAAAACTCTATTTTACATTTTTGTGGCTTTACATTTGAGTGTTACCGAATGACGAGAAATTCAAGTTTTTTTTAAGTTACGTCTTCATTTTATTTTTTCTTTTTTACAATAACATTTTGAAAAATCTCACGTGAGATTTGGGGGGTGGGGGAGGGGGTTGAAAAAAATCTCACGACATCTCACCAAGGGGGGTGGGAGGGTCAGAAAATTGAAAAAAACACCTCACGTAATTTATGGACGCCCCCTTACCTGTTTGTAACTTGGTCATCGTCATCATCATCAGCCTATATACGTCCCACTGCAGGGCACAGGCCTCCTCTCAGTATGAGAGGGCTTGGGCTATAGTTCCCACGCGGGCCCAGTGCGGATTGGGAACTTCACACACAACGTTGAATTATTTCGTCGCTGTGTGTAGGTTTTCTCACGATGTTTTCCTTCACCGAATAGCTCGTGATAAATATCAAATTTGATATCGCACATAAATTCCCAAAAAATCAAAAGTGCGAGCCCGGGGTTTGAACCCACGACCCTCTGCTTGAGAGGCCACAGTTCGAACCGCTGGGCTACCACGGCTTCACTACTTAACTAACTGGGTAACTTGGTCGTGTAATAATAATTCAATGGCTGACATCTGTCAGTCACATTGGTCATTGATAACACGACTAATTTGCGACCAGTGGCAAGTGGCTCAACAATCCCGGTTCGTGACTGTATACTTACTGAAGGTCCACTCCTGAATATGTTAGTAAAGATATTGCCGTCTCCTTCTGCTGTTACCTGCTTGCCCTAGATCAGGGGTTCCCAACATTTTCTTGGCCAGGGACCACTTTAATGTTAGTCTTGTTGGCAGGAACCTCAATGTAGCTATAATAAAACTCACTCATCGTATGTCGGCCGACGGCGCCAAATTGATTCGCGGACCATATTTTGGCTTCCGCGGACCACGAGTGATCCACGGACCATAGGTTGGGAACCACTGCCCTAGATCTTTTGCGAGGTCTCGACGGCGGAGCGTTGGTATCTAAACTGCAGAGTGGACCTAAGGGGTGGCAAACACCCTTAATCTGCATCTTTTCAAGGCTTAACTAAATTACTGGACCAGTGAGATTTATAGCCAGGTGAATCAAATTGCTTGCAAAGAAGAATCCCTGTGTGATTCTTCTGACAAGGCAGTGTCAGGTTCAGATCTTTGATAGGCTTTAGGATTTGCTTCTTTTAATACGTTAAAACAGGCTTGATTTCGGAGTAGGAGCGAAGTTACTTCTCAATATTCGTTTTTAGCTTGTTACTAACGATTTTTGAATGATTAACACACCATATCACAGTCTATTTCGCGAATGACTTGATTCCTCTTTTTAGTAAATACCTAAATAAGTCCTAGTTTTGAAAGAATTATACCTACAGCTCAATAATCAATTTTTCTTCTCTGCCAATTCCACGCGTCAAATCCATACGTCACTCTAATATCATGTGTTTAAGAGTGTGTTCATTGTTTCACATTGTATACTTCTCCAATGGAAACTTATTCCAAAACGCTCGCTTCTTGGCTCTCTCGGCCAATAGCGTATTTAAATCTCATTGACGTCTTGTTCCTGCGAAGACGGTTTGATTATAATGGCGCCTCGCTGAAGGCTCTATATCTCCATCTGGTGAGGACCATGGGAACCTGCCTTCCATATTGTAGGGATTTTAACCTAGCCTATAGGTATTGTTTTTATTTGAGATTTGATTTTTATAGTGCAATAACTTAACAGAGGTTCATACCTCTGTAAATTGGTACTAGATCGCCCGTGTTCCCAAACTTTATAAAAATACATACATCTAGTCACGCCTATTTTCCCAAATGGGGTAGTCAGAGCACACGACACGTGACATGGACAAAACCATGATTATGACTAGCTATATCAGTTATATAATATCAGACTTTGCAGCCACTTCTAGCACAGTTTTAGGTTTGCAAAGATGGACGAGGTAGAATAGTGACAGGTTGCTAGCCCGTCGCCTACTGAAGCATGCCTAAACCTATTTCCTTAGTCGCCTCTTACGACATTCATGGAAGAAATGGAGAGGTGTTATAATATCCCGACACCACACCGCAAACGGCTTTTTTAATAATAAAGTTTAAGCGTTATATTGCATTTGTAAGGCGTCATGACCAACAGACAATAGACAAACATTTTGTTATTTTCAATAAGTAGATAATTCACTAAAAGTAAAAAAGCAGTCAAAATTACAAAACTAAACGTAATGATAAATGATTCACCGACTTATGACCGTAACCTTGAATTATCGTAAATGCAATTTAAATTAAATTCCGGACAATAAACGGTCTGACAGTAATTTGTCAAATCTAATCACTGGGAACTTCTGAACGAAATGTCTTTAGGGTGGCCGTAAACTATTGACTAGCTGGTGAAGCCGTGGGAAATATGTGTAATTTGTAAAATGTATTTATTGTTTCTTGTTACTATTTTGTAGTAACGACCTAAGTATTACCTATTGAAACGTTTCTTCTACGAAATTGAGATGTAGCGATTTTAAGAAACAAAAATCTGTTGTTATACATCCTTTATCTGATCGCACACACAAGACATGTTTTTGTAGTGTCTATCACACCGTCATGATAATTAAATAAACTTTTGCTGATTCCTAATTCGGATGCATCTACTTTCAACTCCTTCCTTCGGACTTTGGTTTGGGGCATAGCAATAATTATTGCAATCCTCCTACAAAAGGTACCGCAATTTTATCCGTTGTTCCCACACTGTTTTGTTTTCAATATTCCACGTATCATCCATTACTACCACAGTAAGTTCTGAGCCAGCCGAAAACCGGCCGGCGGTGCCATCGTCGCCTCTCGGACCATCTAATAACGCGGGGACGTTTGATAGTTTTTTGTTCCATCCAATTTAAAAACTAATTACGGGTTGGCGATGACTAGGCTCCCATAACTGAGCACCCCACAAAGAATATAATTTCGTCATGTTAGCAAGAGGTGACAAAAAAGCATGATTAATGATAAGATGGCCATACCACAAAAGACCTGTCATGGCGTCTGTGTCCGTCTTTATTTGAATTGAGTATTGTAAAAGTACGAGCCACAGCTTAAACTGATCGGTTAGTCCCATTTTTAGGTACTGGCTGTTTCGTCTTGGGCGCGTAGGGTGTTTTGTGATGCTGTGTGAATGCTGTTTAATTTTTAACCATGACCTTTTCGGTCGTGATTCGAACGAGAATCGGTCGTGACATCTAAATAGCCGTTGAGGTCGGCAATCAATGACGGAAGTCGCACCACTGTTTGGACGGGATGACGGAAAACGTGTGCATTGAAATATTTTCAATGATATGCGTCTAATAATCACGATTGGGTCGGTGCAGGCGTTTATAATTTATCTGAAATCGTGATTTGCGAGTAATGAGTTGAGTATTTTTCAATGAGAAATAGCATTGATGTTTTGACGGGTCAAACGTAAACATGTCACGTGTTGTTGCAATAAGCTAGTTGACTCAACGAGCTATCTCAAAAAAATGACGATTAATATTCAAATCTCTGCCAATTTGCTTGTCAAAAACAACCGGCTATCCCATCCTCGACCACACGAAATGTCTCCTTGTCTCCTATAATTAAAACTTCAAACCAGTTCTTTTTTTGTCGATTGAGACATTAATTACTAACTAAATGACGAATAGATAGCGACGGGCGAGCGTTCGTAATTATTGGCAATCTGTCGGAGGCATCTCAAATGCCGGCCGCCTGCCGATTGACAGTTATTTTGAGTTGGGCAACTTAAAATAGGTCCTTGTCAAAGTTCCTAACACCATAAGAATAAGTGCCATTTTGCTACAGTCAGGGGCTTATCTTTTGTTTCTTAAGTGTAATATTAAGTTACGATGCGACAGAACCACGTAATCAAGATCGTAGGTTAAAATAGCGAAGGTAGAAATTAAATTCTAAAATGTCAGTTTAAGACAAGAAAAATACAGTGAATGCTTATAGTATTTATTTTAATGCTATGCACTTATTATAATGATTTTCCAGCGTATTATATCGAAAAACCCAAAGCACAAATCCGACTTGTACTTTGGCCTTTAATTAATTTATTTACTTAGTCAGGATGCGTCGTAAATTTTATTGATAAAAGTGATAATGACGTTTATACTATAAATGGAGAAGGCAGAATACCTACACGAAACGCTTATAGACAAAAATACCATATTTCACGATCCCTAAAGTCACTTTTAGCGTATTCTTCAGGTTTGAAGGAGCCTACGATATTCACGGAAGAAATGGAAAGGTGTTATTCCAATCTAATACCACACAGTTTTTAGGGATAATTCATAGACCCGTGTGGTGTCGGGTTTAGAATAATACCTCTCCTTTTCTTCCGTGGATGTCGTAAGAGGCGACTAAGGACATAGGTTTAGGTATACATTAGGCGACAGGCTAGCAACCTGTCACTATTGTACCTGCCACCTTAAAACCATAAAGAATGTTACGCTACAAGTGGCCACTAAACGTGACATAGTCATTGTTGTGTCTATGTAGCGTTTTGTGTGCTCTGCCTACCCCGTTTGGGAATATAGGCGTGATTCTATGTATGTATGTATTAATAGAGTACCTTCCGAACTTATCAAAGCGCTACAATATAAAGCCGCGTCCCCACACGGCGGCGTTTTCGTGCGATAGCATCGCTACACAATGCCGTGTAATTGGGTCATTGTCAAGCCTGGCAATTTTTTTCGCCAAAAAATGAAACACGTGATTTATAAAAATCAAAGGTATATTACGACTCTTACTCTAACTTGCAACAGAACTGAGTATCATTCAGAGATCAATTATTCGAAAAAAAACGATTTAAAACGAAATAACGATATTTCGGTTCCACAGAAAAGACTAATATGTCCACCGAGTGGACTAATTATGTTAATTAATAATAAATAAACAAAACAAAAAGCGGTAAACATCTTAAACAAAAATAACGTTCAAGATATATTCTCATAATCATGAACAATCAGACACGCAAATACATTCAAAAAGTATATAAAAAATATTTTGTGTCTGTCTACCGAAATGACAATTCTTTTCGGTGGACCAAATATGCCTTCGTCCTCCGAAGACTAGGAAGCCTTCAAGTCTTCAAGAAGCATGTATGAAAGTGGGGGTTTGGTGGCTCTTCCTGGTTTTAACGTTAACGTATCCGAACTTTCAGAATATACGTCCAAAAATTGTATACTTTTATGAACATTTTTTTCAATCAACAAACAGACTGCACTCACTAATTTTTAATGGTTGCTGCATTCTAAAGTCATCAACTTCTTTCTAAGTAAGTAAGTTTCTTTGCTTTAAACATTCTTCTGTTTTTCACTGCAATATGTTCACCCATTTCATGGTACTAAAATAATTGGAATGGAAGGCGGTATTTTGCGTGCGATGTACTTTTAAGTTTCTTTTTGTATATTGATTTTTTTTCTGCATCGTCGTGCATCATTCCATTTTCCCTCCAAAGCTTATTTTGTATGTTTTTGTTAAATCTTCTACAGTTTTTTTTTACCTTTACAGAATTAACGTTTAAACATTCACTATTCAGTCACTAGTCATTTACGGATAAAACAAAAAAGGAATCAGAAGCTAGTTTTTAAAGTTATAATAAAAAATTAAACCAAAGTACAAGAATCAATCAAAATATAATCATTTATCGTTTGGGTGCACAAAAAGTCCACCAAAAAGACGTCCACCGAATGGACTTTTTCCGCATTATCATTCACAACACCAGCCATTTAAAGGATTATTCAAAAGGCAAGGCATAATTTACAATGTTTGATTGCTTAACTAATTATTAAAAACGTTTGGTGGATTTATAGCGATGTACTTACAAAATACAGCAGTAACCGGAAAGACAATTCAACATTGACACCACCAAATATTCTTGTTAACACAACAATATCGTCTGCTGCGCACAAGTCACGGCAAAATGGATGCTAACAGGGATAGTACGATAGTGAATTAGTTAAATTATATGTCCCGGTCTATTCATTTGGCATTTCCCTAATTTTTCTAGAATTTAAAGTAATGTCCACCAAAAAGACAAAAAATGCTGTGACAAGATTCAATGATGCAAAAAATGTGTTTTATTTCCATCTAATTTTTTAAATCCTATTAATGTTAAATGGAAATCATATAAAGATTAGGGAAAAATGGCATTTTTGTACAATAATAAAAGAGATGTATTTTTTTAAAGCCACATTCTATTAACAGGTAGAACCCGGACAGTCCACCGAAGTGGACTTTCAGTTACATTTGTGGTGATAAACAAAACAAATATTACATTTATAGAAAATACGATATAGTATGGTCTAGTACGTTTCCTGTACTTTATAGTTATGATGTAAATTAAATGCAATTATTAAAAATGTCTTATATATTACAAATGGACATGTTTTTTTAGGGTTATGACAATGACCCAATTGACAAAGCATGACTCGATAAAGTCAAGGCTCTTGTCTTGGGACGATTGCCTGGGATTTTATAATAACGGAATGGGACTGATTTGCTAAAATCACACAAATGTCGATACAGCTAGTGTGATGGTTTTGAATAACATACATACATCTTGCCTACGAGTATATTCCCTTATGGGGTAGGTAGAGCGCACAAAACGCTACATACACGAAACCATGGCTATTTCACGTTTTGTGGCCACTTCTAGCGTACTTTTTTAGGTTTTGAGTTGGCAGGTATAATAGCGACAGGTTGCTAGCCTGTCACCTAAAATATACTATAACCTTATTCCTTTATCGCCTCTTGCGACATCCACGGAACCACACCAAATCTCAATCTCCACTGTTAATGGTATATTTCAGGCGATAGGTTAGCAACCTATCACTATCACACCTCTTTTCTGTAATCCACAATTTAATGCCTAAAAAATTTTAAATACTCAGGGTTATGTCTACGTCATGTTTCATGTGCTCTGCCTACCTGATTTGATAATACCAGACGTGATGTCAATTAATTTAATTGCTTGTGGGATTTACCGGTAGGAATTATTAGATAGATGAGAACCACTAATTAGATATTGACTTCCCGTTCCACTGGTGTTGGTGTTTAATACCTCACCATTTTTTCCGTGAGAGTTAAGAGTCTAAAGAATAGGTTTAAGTAAGCTTTTGACAACGTACCTTCACTTCTAGCAACCTATCACTCATATGCTTCTTTCAAATAACACGTTGTGAAATCCTTGTACTTTATACCCCAGCAGGGTATCTATCATTCCAAAAATTAAAGGGAATTAAAATATCTACAAGAGGGCTCTATCAGGTTTTTTAGGCTTATGGACATTGGTACGTTTACTTGGATTAAAAGTGGGTAAAATTAACCAAAAATGAGATATTTCAATTTGTATATACGTTCCTATTAAATGAATGTCACGAAAGTAAAACTTTTTAGTTGACAGACACGTCTATTGTTTGCCAAGTTTAAGATGACATACAGAGTGAAAAGTGGTGCTGAAATATTTTTTGTGGTGTATTAGATCAAAGCGATGGTAGCTATAATAAAGACAGTACCTGCAGAAGTTATCGGCTAGCGATTAGCTAAGTATTTAAGTCAGCAAAATGACAGATTTGATAATGCTGATGCTGATAATACCACAAATATTGACGATGACGATTCACTGAACATGAAATCCAACGTTACAAAACTACGCACCAAACCAATTGGTCATCTCACTTAACAACACAATCAACAAACTAATAAAATTATTATGTTTTTTATCAGTTAATGTTGTCAAATCAACAGAGATAAGATCGTAGCAAAAACTTTAATGAAGAGGATGCAGGAAACCTTGACTCTTAGGTCGATGATGTCACCAGGAAACCGATGGTGGGAAATGTCCACACTCATTTTCCATACCATAATTCGAGAGACGTGACAAAAATTTGCATTCGCTCACGAGGAAGCAATCTTGTGTCGCGGTGACTCGATATTGTGGTACCTACAACCGCAATGCGAAAACAATCATCAACAACATTGTTAGGTATATTTTATTCATCACAATCAATGTTGGGCACAACCCTCCTCCCGATAAGAGAGGGCTATAGTTTCCAAGCATGTTGCTCTGTCTAATATGGGTTAAGAACTTCACTTAGATCATCGAGTTGGGATAGGAATTTCAATTGCAGTCTTCATCATCGTTCTCGTCTACATTATTACGTACATCCAAGTAAATGAGAGCATTCCTGGTTTACCAAAGCTTATTTTTTTATTCGTCCCGAAATAATATTTGAACGGTGACATTAACTATTACAATTAACAATTTATAATTGCCTAAATTGCGGAGTGCACCTCCCCTGGTCCCTTGGTTAAACACTGGGCCGTTGCCGTAGTGAGGTTTTAAATACCGGGGATATTACCTTTTTTTAATCTTGCCAATTTAGAAGCCGGGGACTGTTTCATATAATTAGAGAGACGTGACAGCAGTTGGCGTTGGCTCACGAGGAGACAATCTTGCCGATTCCCTGCTACATCATTACTGACTGCGCATTTAGTGGTTTTACGATGAATGCAATATCTGTTATTATGCGTGTTATTTTCAAGGCATGCTCACTTGTTTCGATTTCTGTGGTCGCATTGAGCTCATAAAATGTTATAACTATATTAATTTAGTCATTTTATTGACGATTGAATAGCATAGTCAAGTGGTTAGAGAACCTGATAGCAAAATGTATGAAGCACTCATTTTTGCTGTCTATGTAAATGTTGCTTACAATTAAAATTCACACACCAGGAAAAAGAAATCCAGGTAGACCAGATATAGTTGAAAGACCAGGTATCTACCTCCTTAATTAAGATCCCAAATATGCTCTTCCTCACTATTCCATCGATCTATAGGCAAGAAGGTGGCCCTATTTCGATAAACAGATTTCTTCCATGGGTGTCGTAAGACGCGAAAGGAAATAGGTGGAAATAGTGTATACTAGTTGATAATATTGTAGGCTGCGATGAGTTAGCATTAGCAACGATTTGTACCAACTTTTATCGGACTTAAGACCTAAAATTGGCATAATCTCGGACATTTAATCACTGCAACATTTTTTGTTCTCTGCCTACTCACTATTACACGTACTTTTTTCTCGCTTTAAAACTAAAAATATGTAAGTGTATAATGCATACATACATCACGCTTGTATTCCTAATTAGGGTAGACAGAGCACACAAAACGTTTATTACTAGTTTGTAGGCACTTCTAGCTTAGTGTCAGTTTTGGCTTAAAAGTATGATACGTACTTCTTCTTAGGACATCCTATTTCATTTCAATTACACTAGTTTGAGTCAGTACGTTACCTCAGATCAAATGCCTGAGCAGTGACGTCGCATGACCTCAGATTCCCAGTTAGTCACTTTCGGAAGTATTCTTATCTGTCCATCGGGACCATAACTTAGCCAAGTGTCACTGCACCATTGATTAATTAAATCCAATGCCAAAAGGGCTTTTATTCAAATCAATCTTCATTTGAATTAAGGTTTTAATTGCTTGTTATAAGGACTATGGTTGAATGAACAAACGTTAGTTGTGTCGTGACGTGATGTAATAGGGCCGACAGGTGTATAGTTGTTTTAAAGGTTAAGAGCCATAGGATCGTTCCGATGAAGCTGACGCAAAGCAGCAGTGCTGACTCTGCTGTGTTCCCGTAAGGAGAGTATAGCTGTACTTAGTAACTCTCAAGAGAGATATTCTGCCTTAGTCTTCACCTGTCATGCTGCTTATCATGAATAACGTCATAATCCAAAATAATACCTTGTTGAACTTTAAATTGCAAAAGTTGACCATTAAGGTCTAATATTCATCTACTTTTCAATTTGAATTGGGCCGATATTCACGATAAGCAGCGATTGTGACGGTGATTGCTTATCATCAGGTGACTTGCTTGCTATTTGCTTTCCTTGTAGTATTTATTTTCTATAAGGGTAGGTGAGTTAAATCGGATTAGAAATAATTTGCTTTAATAGTATGCTGATTTATTTACATTATACCTACACCATCGCTATGAGCTCATTATAAATGAAAACAATAAGTACAAATAAAGATGGCCATGTTATTTGTTTGATAAACTGACAAAAAATAAAGCAGAAATGCCTCTAAAAAAACTTAAACGTTAAATTATTCCACTTGTCACATTTACTTCCTATCAATGGCAAATATAATTCCCACGCTCAGTTTCGTAAAGTATAATATAACGTAAAATAAGCTATATAGGTATACACCTCAACATCACAATCGTATATAAGGCTATGTCGCCAATTACCTTCGTATTGACTCGGCCGAAACTGCGCTCCCATGATTTGCATAATAACACCTTGCGCGTACGACGCTGGTAGCACCAAATCATAGGAGGCAGCGGAAAATTAAAAAAGTACCTACAACGCACATAACATTTAAAAGTAAAATAAAAGCATTGGAATAAAATAATTGAGTGGTGAGGGAAATATAAATCATTTTTACTGAGTTAAGTTTTCATGTACTTAATCTAGAAAGGTTGGGTGAAAGAAATGTGGGTAGACCACCTGCTTGACTGTCTGATGACATTGTGGAGACAAGAGGACTATTAGTCTAAAATAAGAACACAGAAAGACGGTCGGGATTGAACTAAATTAAAGAGGCGTATCCCTAAAGGAGGATGAAAACACTAGAAAGAAACAAACTCCTTTTTACCACCGCATATTATTATTATCAACACTTAGAGATATTTTGTAGAGTATCCAAAACAAAGATGACGTAATTAATGTCTTTAAATTAAAGTTATCACTGTCGCTAGCCGAGTACGGCCGACTACCGTGTTCTTTACATTTCGAGGAGACTCTTTTTCAACTTTTTGTTCTAGGAGTATGATTTTTGATCCTTTCATCCAACGGACTAGCTATACTGTTAACTTGTTTGTCTAATAATTAGTGGTTTTCAGTAAATAATACTTAGATTCTCTTATTTTATTTAACTCACCGTGACAACACTATCATTTTAATTGATACATTCACCTGCCATCGCTCATGCCCTGGACCCCACCAAACTAATTTCGGAGTTTCCCTCTAGAACGACAGCCCAAAATATTCAAAGTGCGAGACATAGATCTGGCGATAGCGGTCAGTTTTATTGTTACTGATGTTATTGTACTGATTGTACCGTGGAAGTCATTCATTTACGACGGTTCTGTTATTTGGAGGACACGAACCGTATGATGACTTGGTGATGATTAAGGCGTTATGAAATGGTTTATTTTACTACAATATCTTACCGCCATCTGGTGATCGATATATGCAAATAACTGGTGATGTCAAGGATCAACTTTGAATGGACGAGTAGCTACAGTTATTGGCTAAATCCTCAACTTTGGTTAAGTTCCTGTGGACTTATGTTATGTATGTTATGTATCTATTCTGTGGTTATGTAAGGAAAAATAGAAGAGACGCGAAGTAACATTTGCGTAGAACCCTATACTCACACACGTATGTCTATGTTTTCCCCTCTATGATTCATTTCAGTGCCCAACCGATGACAAATCTCTGTCCTACTTACGAACAATATATCGGCGATTGTTACTCTTCGTCAGACTACGATATTATTATTAGATTAAGGTTTTGGTCTTTAAATAAACCTCGAAATACAGCTTAGAACGTACTTCGTAGAGGTTAACTTGGATGTTCAGACAAAGTTCACATTTTCTTGTCGAAAACACGCACGCATTGCTTCTTTCTTCTGTTATATTTCATCTGTCTTTCCTGTTATCTTTTCACGCTTTAACCACAGAAACCTTCGCAACAAGAGTGAGTACGGAGACAGCTTTGAGTCCCGAGGAAAGATATTGACTATGTCGGAAAAACTCCAATAGAGAGATCTGTCTCCAGGCAGGTGTTATGCCTGTGGACAGAACTCCTCAGAGAAAGTTGGAAGCTGTATTTAAGCAACCGATCTTCGAAACTTCGTTGGCGCGATTTAGGATTGTTCAGTTCGGCTCTTCGACGATAGGTGGCGGTCTCTATTACAGCACGTATTCCTAGGAACTACATGCACGAGGTTGTCATACTTCAGTAAAATCCCCACTATCTGCGTTAAGTAAATCCCAGTGTATCCCAAGCCAAAGTCAAGCATTCTATAAAGAGACAGTCAAACCACAAATAAGTAGAGTAGGTACCTACCATTTTATGTCAATGCCCTAGTAACACTAGGCGCACTTACGTACACGTTACATGGCACAGTATAGTCGCCGTGTGTCGAAACTGGACAGTGGTCGTGGTCGTTAAATCTTGCCGGTCTGTTGGCGACCGTCGTAGCGGCATCTATAACTGGACTGTGAATGAAGAACATTCGTATCTGTCTTATGAGGGGCGTTTACAATATGCGATGCTACTGACTTTTTGATACCAGGAATGCAGAAAAGTAAATAGGTTATCTGAGAGTGAGCGGAGCAATCACCAGCGCCCATAGATAGTTTGTGAGATTGCAACTTTGCCTGCCCAGAGGATGGACCTTGCAGAGAGGACCCAGCAACTCTATCGGAGATGGAACTACTAATGGTACTAATAATTATGATCATCAACTAATCAATTAGCTGTATTTGTGCTAGAATAAAGGAGTGCTTAGGGCTAGAGAATTTGATGCACTTTGTGATTTCTTCTTGGTTAGTGAGATCTTCTTTCCTTTGTCGTCGATGTTTTAGAATAATAATTTGTAAACATACTGCTTTGCGATTCGGACAATATTATTTTAAAACGCTTCGAGCTAATGTTATCTTTCTTTTGCTTAATGTTAGTTTGACTTTATCAAAAGTGAACCTAGATAACCGTTTTCACTATTATGATCTAGGTGTTATAGGTATAGGTAGGTAGATAAGTATCAAATAGGTCTGCTTTAGGCGACAGTCTAGCAATCTGTCACTAATTGTACCTCTATCATGTATTTTTAAACATGAAATTGGACAAAAGTCTATAAGACGAGAACTTTTAATGGGGTCATAATCAGTCCCTATTACTTTTTAAGTCTTAAAATGACGACGTTGACGAAACATGGCGTAGTGTACTCTCATGTCATTACGAGTAGAAATCGTGTCGTATCCCCCTCGTACGTTCTAAAAGCCGCTGTAATTACCAGCAGTGTTAAGATCGTACGCGCAAGTCTCGCCATCAATAACAAATTAGTTTTGTTACCATTTCAATACAATATACTTTTTCTTACTAATACATACTGAACAATGGGCGCTATTTATTAAATAAGGCAACCCAGTGCAGTGGAGCACACGGCTTTTGAATTCGAGTGATCAGAATTGGGGCTGGGCTAATTTGGTTGGTATCATTTTTGGATTAATTCTACCAAGGTAACATGTTTGCTACTTTTCTTAATTTGAATGATGTTTTGAATAGTTGAACCGTTTGAATTCACAGATATAGAATGTCATAAGCAGTAATAACCTTTGATCCTCCTTCAGATATTTTTTGAGCTATTTGATAAGTACTATAAGGCTTTTTTATAGAGAAGATGGAGGTTGTGATTGGATTCAGGCAGGTACGACATTCTACCCATTTTATATTAACATGTAATGGAATGATCAGCCAGTAATGCTTTTAGACTGTACATAATATTTCTTTTATGCAAAGTTTAAACAGTTAAAAGAGCTCGTTATTCTTCAACTCCCTAAGCTACGGTAAGCCGCACGAAACAAAACAAAAGCGAATCAAAACTTTCAATTAAAACCCAAGGGCTCGAAACAATTAGACTACTTTAAATTTAACAACAGGGTTGCGCTCGCGTGACGGCCCGCACTATATCAACTTGGCCATTTTTCACATACTGTCTCCTCCACAATTCCGACCACCACTTTAAGAAGATCCTTTCCAACCTTCAGGCTACCACTTTTCTTCACCAAAAGTTACACTAAAGAGAGGAGCGGAAGATCTTTCAAAAATGGCCAATACATTTTGCCTACCTTTTACTTCACCAAATAAGCATGACCTTTGAAACGCTCAGTTACGCTGCTAAGTTCCACGGCAAAGTTAGAACAAAAGGAGCAAGGAAAGACCTGATTTAAACGGTCGTGTTTAGTTTCAAGAGGTTATTATTAGTGTTTCTGTCGTGATTCAAGTCGTCCAAGTCATTTTGCGTAAGCCATCGTGATCTTGTTTTGCGAAATTGCTCTGAGAATGATATTTTACAACAATTAACATTTTAAAGGCTTCATCGATCGTCTTCATTGTTCAGTGGGTGGCCGCGGATTATCTTGGTCAGCATTCGCAATAGCCTGTGAGCCATCGGTCTAGTTGCGTCTAAGTTTACCCAGTTTTGTGTGCTATTAGAAGTTGTACTATATGTTTATGTGATTTTGAACTATGTACTTTTGTGGGATAAAAAGTAGTTTCTGTGTTTGAGACTCAAAGGAATTGGTTCAGTATGAAAAAAGCTTGAACAAAGACACACAAACTGAATCACTTTCATATTCAAGATATTAGCACAGACTATGGTTTACTGTACAGACATACAGGCTCATTTATGCAAATCATTCAGTATGGGATAGGTAGTTTAAAACGACACGATATACGAAGATTTCATCTTAGGAACCACGTCATCCATTTTAATAATAATAAGAACTGCACTCATGCAATAAAAAAAACCTAAATCGGATTCCGGAATCTAACGAGAATGTTTTGAAAAATAAAATGGACACCATTTCTATTCAAATATCGATTGTATGGATCTGAGCCTAACACCTGACTCCTCAGAATTTTGACGCCGACTGGCGTCAGTGGCAATAAATGGGTTAGCTAAGAAATGGAGAATTATAAAAATTACATTTATTTCCTTTTAGGCCACGATGAATCTTTCTGATTTTTATTTCAAACGCCGCAGTGTCTCAACCTGTGGCAACACCGACGCGTAATTTGTCAAACATTGGACCAATCACGTAATTTGTCACAGCAACAGCTGTCTCACGCCAACCTTTAATGTGACATCCATTCAGCCACGCAAACATTTGCCGGCCAATTAAGCAATACAAACAACCACCTCACACGTCCATAATCACCTGTTTTTAGACTTTAATTGGACATTAAAAGCGCCGATGCACTAGGCAACTGTCGCATAGTTTGTCGTACGAATTTAATTATCATTAAAAAAGTTGCCAGGTGCAAAAGAACTATACGCACAGAGGGTTCCTTGTAATTTAATATAATTTCAGTTTATGACTATAACTTTAATTTCCTTTGATGTCCACATAGCAGAGTGGTTAAAATGTCTTCTATTTTTGCAGCTTCAGCTCCTTGATTATCCTCGAGTTTCTGTTTTTATGTATTAGATGTTCTTGATAAAGTAAAGAGTGACTGGTGCCAAGGTTAGCATTATTCTTGTTTGGTTAAATGAGCCCTAAATCAAATATCAATTAAGTAGGTACAAATGAAGGATTCTGGTTATCATGATATTAAAATTAAATAAAAACGCGAGATCCGATACACTAATTTCGTCAACCAATCAGCAATGTGGGAGACTGTACTTCGATGGGTAGTTAGTGAGGCGTTACATTTCACACAAAGAGGGAATACAGACACCTAGGTAAACACGGAGTACAAAGGCGGACTTATTAGACGGAGTTTTTCCTACGGAACCCAAGTCGGCGTCCTTTGAAGAAGATGGCGGCCGATCAAAGGTGCCGCGGTGAAATGTCACCACGGTTCATCAATTAACGGTTGGACGTGTTATTGATATCGGCCGGCGGTGTGGACGGCTCGGAATGGCCGTAACTTATTCGGCCCGGAGTGTGGAGCGAGTGGGGAGATGTAGCGATTTTTGAAGGACGGTATTCCGGTGGTTTGAGAATGTTGAATTTTCGGCCAGGAATGCGGGAGAGGGGCTTTGGATGGTTCAATTGGCGTGAATTGTCCTTTTTGCATACGGCTTCTTGATTACAATAGTCAATTCTACGTAAGAATATCTTGGAGTTAGTTCTACAACCAAAGTTCAGACTTTTTGAACTGAATAGTGCGTGTTGAAAATTAACGGATAACTCACGTTAAATAAATCGAGTTTAGCTCGACATGTTTCGGACTAATTCGTAGCCCTTCATCTAGGAGCCGCGGCAGCTGCTGCTGCCAAACGCGAACTGCGCGCCTCGGCTCTCTGCGCGCGACTGACAGTTTACCTATGTCAGTCAGTTTATGTCTGACAGTATATTTATTTAACGTGAGTTATCCGGTAATTTTCAACATGTGTGAGTCTCACGGTAGTTTAATGTATAATGAATAGTGCGTGATCATCGCATTTTACAATTTATTAAATTTCAAAAATTAGCACCTAATTTTACATTTGAAATTTCAAAAGATAGTAAATCACAAAAGGATCGTCATGATGTAAAAGTAAACTGTACAAATAAGTTAAAAGGGGTCAAATTATAAGTAAAATGTTTAAATAAAGAATAAAAATTAGTACAATCATGTGGGAAAGACTCCAATAGAGAGATCTATGAGTCGCACTGAAAACTATGCAATTGAACGATGAAATTTCGTTAGCAGCGTGTAGGATACCATTTTGATAGTAATAGTTCCACTACTCAAAAATAGGTATATTTTTATTAAATATATTAAATATTTTTTTTATAAAGAACGAGCGAATCACGCAATGTGAGAATGTCATAACCTTGTCAATGTCAAAATAGAAGAGTCCAATTACAAGTCAACTAGCGCGCTTTGCTGCTAACCGCGCCGAGCGTATCGCTCTCCGCTCCGCTCGTAACTTGCGCCAAAATAATAGTTTTACCTTAATATCGTGGAAACTCTATGCAGGCGGCATCTATGTTGTAAATGGGCCTAACTAATTGCTGGATGACCGCCGTTGGCCAGATACACCCATTTCACGTAATTTGATTCGAGACGTCTTAGTTTCCCGACGTTTATTGCTCTCGTGTCATCATCATCATCATCATTTCATCCATATGACGTCCACTGCTGAACATAGGTTTCCCGTTTAGACTTCCATAAGTATCTGTAGGAAGCGACATGCAGTAATTATATATGTACATTTTGAAATGCAAGTGAACCGAGATACGATAATTCTGTCAAGACGTTTTTTGTAGCCGAGTTGTTGTCAAAAAACCAATCTTAACCTTTTTTTCAAGATGGCGGAAAACCCACATAGGAAATCTTGGTCGACAATTTCAAGTTAAGCTTTTTTGGGCATTCTCTACGTTATATCAAAAATTCAGCTTTCTCGGTTCATTTGCATTTCAAAATGTATATAATTCCTGTATTACTACTCCATGTGAGAATACAGGCGTGATGTAAGTATCGTCCGTATCAACGTATTTTTCCTTCTGTGTAGTGAATTCTTCTCTTAAAAGTAAAGTACAGAGTTCTTACTAGTGTGAAATATTTTTAAATTCCCCTTAGACTACAAAAAGTTGGGAAGAACGGAATATCTTGTGGAAGTACGGTACACAATACGATACGGTACACGAAAATTGTAACAGAAAGTTCTAATCTTTTCAAACTTACACAAAATGCAAATGCAACTGTCTCAAATTAGCGTTTTACCGACTCCGGAGGGCGGGTAATGTGTTTTTACAGCAATTAAACTCATTCATGTTAGTGATGTTAGGTCAGTAAGATTTGAATCCGTATCCGAAAATGTTTTGAAGGCACCCAAAAGATTTAGAAGAAAATTTCAATAGCCTCTTACTGCCTTGATAGGCACAACGATAGTTTAAGCAATTGTTATATAGATTTTTCATGTTTACCCGTGTGGTGCCGGGTTAGAATAGCACCACTCCCTTTCTTCCCGTAGGTGTCGTAAGAGTCGACTCTGGGAAAGGTTGATTGTATTGTGGGCAAAGGACTAGCTACCTGTCACTGCTATGTCGCGTTTAACCATCTGATTACTCTCAAATTGCTAAAGGTGGCACCGGATTTTTGAATTCACGTGCTCTGCCTACCCCTCTTGGGAATACAGGCGTGAAAATATGTAAGTATGTATTTTTTCATGTCTATCTGTTATACTATTGATTGTAGTTAACGACGTTAGGACCTGAAAAAAAAAAGATATAAATTCAAATCTGATTAATAAATCATTTAATAATACCGACCGACATAACCTAAGCGATCGGCCCTTCATCCGAATCCGCACAAAATAAAATGTAGCTTATCCGTAGGTATCCGTAACCGCAACTTCACCTTCTTTATCAAACCCATCACTAATTAACATTCGACTCTTGCGCAGCGGAGTGAAAACAAAACAGAATCGCGGGGCGCGACGTCACCGTCACAGTAAACAACTTGAATAGTTAAATTTATCTTTAATTAAATCTTGGAAATTGTTGGAAATTAAGTCGCATGAAATGTGGTCTTTTACTTTGGTGTTTACGTAATGTGGCACACTGGTTGGAATAACACACAGTTATACTTAGACTTAGTATCTGACTGTACTAGAAATGTTTACTTACCGGTATCTATCAATAGTCTAGTAGTTTTTTATAAAAGTACTAGAGTATCATGAGTTAGAAATAGGACTTGGAATACATCATTATTGTAACGGTTTTGGTTAAAAGTTTGATTGAGTTTGCTTTGATTATTTTTATTTTCTTTTAGTGAAGTCATTACGGTGCAGCCACACAATTTTATAAAATGTCAATCGATGATCAATTGATGGTAGCGTCGATGTCGATTGACATGCATAAATATCAATATCGTTTACACACATCCTAGTCCCAAATTAGGGAATTTAATGCTTGTGCTATGGGTACTAATGGATAAAGTTAATGCACATTAAAATTCACAAAAAAATGGATATGAATATGAACCATTGACAGCTCTATGTCTGTCATTTTTCGTAAATTAAGGTTAGATCAGTTGTCTTAACACGGCAAGGCGCGAAACTAGTCGCCTGTCTAGACTATACCTATCATTGTCTGACTAGAAATATCAGAAAATTACAGATGGTCCATCTCGCGCGCGAGATATCTCGCGTTGCCTTGTTAAGTATACAGGGTATCCGGCGAATTAATTACAATCAATTGTTGTATAGATTTTTCATGTTTACCCGTGTGGTGCCGGGTTAGAATAGCACCACTCCCTTTCTTCCCTTGGGTGCCTTAAGAGTCGACTCTGGGAAAGGGTTATTGTATTGTGGGCGACGGGCTAGCAACCTGTCACTGCAATATCACGTTTAACCATCTGATTACCCTGAAATTGCTAAACGTGGCACTGGATTTTTTGAATTCATGTGCTCTGCCTACCCCTCTTGGGAATACAGGCGTGACAATATGTATGTATGTATGTTCAATTAAGCCATTCTTATCCACTAGGCTTGACCAATTAAGGAGATATGAATCAGGAAGCAAATATAGACGCTTTCTCTATACGCAGAGGTTACGCTGCAAACTTTTTGTAAAGGGATGGGTAAGTGTTAGATTTAGAATACACCTCTCCGTTTCTTCCGTGGGTGAAAGAAAGTGACTAAAGATTAGGTTAGGGTATATTTTAGGCAACCGGCTAGCAACCTGTCACTATATAATTACTGCCAACTTAATACCTAAAAAAAAATTCTAGAAATGACCACGAAATGTGAAAAATCTATGATTTTATCCACAAAGAGTATTAAAATAATTGAGGGGCATCTTATTACTTCAATCGATTAAAACCATTCAACGACCTTTTTATAATAATTATTGGTTGTAATTAAAAACATTTAATGGCATACAAAAAGGTTAAAATTAATGTCACCAACGGTTTCGCTAAAAAATGTAATTGAAGCAAAATTAATAGTAATTAAATTAATTTGAAATAATTTTCGCATGAGCTGTTAGCCGTCACAACTTTTATACCGCTATTTAATTTGAAAATAAATATTAGTTAGTTCGTTAATTAAATGATAAGAAACATTAATTACATTAATAATAAAATGTGTCGAACGGCAAATTAAACAAAGGACGAACGTAATTATTAGTACGGTGCTATCTTCTTAATGACACTCGGTAATCATCGGCAATCATCGGTGTTCATCGGAATTTTGAATTTACACTAATGTTTATTACAGTTCCATAAAAGTATTGGGTTTAAAATAACGCCTCTCCATTTCTTCGGTGGATGTCGTAAGAGGCGAATAAGGAAATAGGTTTAGGTATTATGCTTTAAGCGATAGACTAGCAACCTGTCACTATTGTAACTCTTTTAAGTTTTAAACCTAAAATCAAGCTAAAAGAGGCTGCGAAGTGAGAAATGAACATACAAACGTAATCTAGAGTGTTATCTATGAAAAAGAAGTTCTGCGTTCGTCATAGTGTAAAATCGAAGAAAGAGACAAATTCGTATTTTCTCGGACAAGCCGATATTGGCTCCCGCTGTTCCATCGGATGTTTATCCCACATATTATTTCAAAAACCTAAAAACAATACACTATCCCACTTACAGCGTCAATGACCCCACGTGGTAAGGTTAAAACGTCTATTATTAGCCTCTCGCTCTGGTTACTGTCGTGGCCGCTGTAAAAACTAAAGTAAACAAACATGTACTCTCACGCCCGGGTGGCCTTTACCCGGACTAATAAAAAAACACCATTATCTCTACACCTTCGAACAAGTAAAGACCTTCTCAATTTGTACTCATAACCCTGAGAGATCCAACCGACCCGATGAAAAAGTCGCCAGTTCTTTGGCTCGTGGTATCAATGTGTGGTTTTTCAACTTGGTGGAGTTATGCAGATTCGGTATTTTTACACGGATGAAATTTGTCATTTGGACATTGTTTATGTGTCGCCGGGAGACAAGTCAGATACATTATTTAGGTAATATAAACTGTTAGGTTTAGGTCACATGCTGTGATTTCGTGTTTGATAAATTATACTTCTAGCATTCAAGCATTTTATGGATGTAACGCTACGCTATTTATATAAGTTTGAAAAGTATCTGATACAAACATACATACAATCACGCCTATATTCCCAAATAGGGTAGGCAGAGCACACGAAATGTTGCCTAAACAAACCCATGCCTACCTACTTCATGTTTCGTAGTCACTTTTAGCAGAATTCTTAGGTTTAAGGTTAAGAGGTAGTACAATAGTGACAAGTTGCGTGAAATATTCGTGAATTTCACTGTTCGGCGTTTCGTATGCTTTGTTTGGCCCAATTGTGAACACAGAGGTGACGTTTATGTTTTGTTTTATGTATTTATTGAAAAAAAAAATGCTTTTTACAGTTGGGAATAAGTACATAGTAGAAAACTTTTACTTACATACATTTTTGTAGTTCTTTTATTTACCTAGAATTTGACCTATTCTTCAGCTGCATTTTCAAAGAAGCGGCGAAGAAAATTTGACGTTCTGTTTTTGAAACGCGAGCCGTTGGCTGCTATCTTTCATGTGTTGGATTATCTGCTGAATATCTCGATGGCCTTTTATTACTTTTGGCATTTATCAAAGTTCGTAGCTATGTAGCTCTACGTCTAGCAACTTATTATAACGACTTGGACCATCCTCTGAAATTAGTGTCGTAACTGCGTAAACACAAGGAAACCTTGCTCATACAAATATTCAATTCCGTTGTAAAACGTCAGCTCTCACTAATGATGAATGGGCTCCCGAAACAACACTAAACCTCGCGACGGGGAAACGTGAAACTAAAATTTGTACATACTTAATTTTACTACAAACGTACACAGAGGCGCCGCTTTGGAATGCATTTGTAAGTTTGTCAAATTTGAGCACTTGTTTTTCGAACAGACGTAATTTCTCTAGCAGTAGCTCAGCGAATTTAAAAGCAATAGTTTCAATCATAGAGTCTAAATTTGGATTGATGTAGGATTGGTTATAAGTCCTTTTGTATGTAACATTTTTAGTCATACCTACACTTGTAACGGGCAAGTATGTATGTGTGTAAACGTCGGAAAGTTTAGGGTATAATTACTATAATTGCTGATGTGTAAAACTATTTAGTGATACATCGTTTGAGAGAAGATTTGTCGGAATCCGGGGTCATTTGTAACTGTCACAGTCACTTTCTAGAAGGTTCAGTCACCACTTGTATAGGTTTAAGGGGCTTCAAAATGAGCACGTCTCGTGTACACTGCGCTAACTAGTTTCTTTAATAGTATAAGGACGATCTTAAAAGTCATATCAACGCCTGTGCTATTGCTCCTGCAAGTTTGGAGGAGCTCTCTACACAGAGGTATTTGTGGCGAAACACTATTTATATATCTACTAAAGAATTTGAGACTGCCCGGCTGAAATTACTACGGCTGTCCCAAATCAAAACCTAGCAAGGGACATTTTTTGGCAAAATCCGTTTTTTCGATGAATCCGCCTCAAATTTTGCGCTGCGTCGAATGCAAAAACACCTGTATTCCTATCACAATTAGACGCGAAGTTATGAGACCCATCGAACCTAGCAAGTGCACTTTATAGTTGCCAATACCAAATTCAAAAAACTAGTAAGTAACATTTCCAAGCTCAGAAACCTAGCAAATGTGGCATATACTAGGATTTTGAATTTGTAAACGGTACTTACTAGGTTTTTAAATTCCAAAATAGTCCCCTACTAGGTTTTTGAATTGAAAAATGCCGAATAATTGAACGCGTAATTCAAATATTTTAGTAATAAAACCTAGCAAGTCAGTAGGTAATGAGTGAAGTTGGCGTTAACGGTCGCCACGCCCGCCCCCGCGCCCGCGCCTGTTGCGTTTCGGGATCGGGAACGAGTTCAAACTTGAAGTTTGTAGTTGGTCGTAGCTTGCTTTACTGCGTGGACACATTCTTCATGAATAAAAGTAATCGATCGAGGCGATTTATGGCAGCTGCTCTTAAAAGGTAGGTATTTTTTTATTTTTTTAGCCAGTGAGTGGTACTGGGTGTTTCTGTTTTCATTTTTTAAGTTATGATTGGGCTTGGATGAAGGTGCGAACACTTATAAAACACTTATGAAACCACATTTAACCTCTATTTCAAGTCAAGATAACTATTGTGCCCCGCATCCTACTAAGCATGAATTTCCAGAAATACCGCATATTTTGAGAGACAATGAGCAATCAAGCGATTTCAATGATGATGATTCAGTTGCAGATCCAGATTATGTTCCCCACCTCGATGACTATGGATTACTTTGACAATTGTTCTTATAGAAGAAATACAGAAATACAAGAATGCGTCGCCCACAACGAACCCGATGTGGCACAAAATTTAAATCAGGCATAGTCTGCCGAAAACGAGAAAAGTATTAGTAATCAATCTTCTGATGCCGTCAATAACCAATTGATACAGCAAGAAATCACTACCAATAACACATTATAACGAGTCATTTGTAAAATTAAATTTCCTGCTCAAAACCTACAAAGTGACAGAGCTTCCCAATGAAGTATCAGAACCTCGAGGCATTCCAGCACGAAAAAAAGAAAATTTAAAGGCATAATTTCAAAACTGGTGCCTCTCTTGCCAGAAACGACTTGTTTTTTGGTCACAACTACTGATCAATGATGAATCGCTTGATCTTCAGACCGGAGGCGAGTTAATTCCTGATCATGCTTAATTGTTGATAAAAAATTAAAGTATTTTTATTATATTCTTAATTGATTCATTATGATCCTAATAATTAATGTTTATCACTGAATTAAAAATTATTCAGGATTTGTTGAATCAATCTTGAGTCTTTTCGAGGTATTTAGAATTCCTAGATAAGGATAAGTACCTAATATTGGATTGCAAAATTATAATTTTTCCATAAAAATTAATAAAAGTTCTGATCCATTTCCCTAATTCTGGTTTTGCGAGCTTATTATGTCAAGAATCTATGTTCAAACGACAAAAAGAATCAATTCAAAATTATAGTGAGACGACTTACTAGATTTTTGTATTGGTATTAGAGTAACATTTCTCTCTAATTTTTTTAATTTTTCGTTAGTAAGGCACATAAAAAGGTTTTAAATAAACATAATCAAACTTTGACTAATTCATCTTGTAAAGCAAGTTATGCTTTTTTAAATCCAAAACAAGTCTCGTGTGAAAAACACTTCTATGTGCGAATTTTTTTAACGAAATGGTTTTTTGCCTCTCCTGTAAAATTTCCCTAATGAGACTTACTAGGTTTTGATTTGGGACAGCCGACTAGACCTTAAACACTGAGAACGTAAGGTAAGATCTAATTAAGCCCTCCTACACCTCTCATAACTCTTAAGATCAATTGGGCTACATAACTCTGCGACAATAACTGTTGCATTTATTACATAATTATCATTTTAGCCTGTTGAGCCACTGTTGGAGCAAGGCTTCTCACAGTTTGAGAATGTGTGTTAGTTAATCATAAGCAGTATGTCTTGAATACACTAGAAGACATCACTTTAACACTATTTTCTCCTCCGTTTAGCGCAGTTACAATTCCAAATTCAAATGCTCGTTCACGGTCAGAGACAATTCCATTCACCCGTTCATTCCTAACTGTCATTCCCGGTAAACCCATTCATTCAACTGCGGTGCCCTGAATTCTGCGAATTCCCAATAAAATGAGACATGTCCGCGGAAATCGCGCGTGTGGCCACCGGACGTCGCGAAAGCAAAGCGGTGACAATGTATTTGGCTTAAGTCGGATTTTGTTATAACTGTAAATTGTCTCGAGTGTCGGGTTTCACCTGTTGATAAGGTGACTAAGGAGGTTTAGCTATGTTATAGGCGACAGGCTAGTAACCTGTCACTATTTTACCTCTTAATGTAAAGCCCGTCATAGACTACGCATATACGAAAATATTTTATCCGCGTATAAATGCTATTTTTCTATATGTCGGTGTCAACAGATGCTTGATGGTAAATCTGCGCTGTGGTAGCTCATTGAATTGTATAGGGAGCGATATTGACAGATATCTGTTAAGTAAGAGATATCTTACCGTATCTGCTTAGTGTGTGACGCGCTTTAATCTTAAAAAATATGCTAGAAGTGGCAACAGAACGTGAAAAATGGATTGTTTTGACTATGTAGCGTTTCTTGGGCGTGACTTATGTTTGTATGTATACAAAATTGACAGTCTTTTTTATTGCTTTAATAACACTTTTCTTTTATTTAAATAATATACAGAGTGAAATCAAATCGGTGATAAAAAATGTATATATTGCACTGACTTAATACGGCACAACATAAAATAGCCACATGAAAGTTTGAATTTTTATACTAAGGTGGTGCAAACCTCAATACATAGGCACTCAAACTGCATTCCATCTACCATTAGCTAAGTAATAATCACTTATTTTGTATCACCATTTTGATTCCACCCTGTATTTAACCTATGATTTTCTCTACCTCGCTTCATATTCGTCAAATTTTCCGAGCAATTAGGAAGCAGGTAATGCCATGTTTGGTTCATGGCTGTTACACACAGAAGAAAGTGCGTTGCGTCGTGCGTGTACGCATGTTGAACGTTAGAACGCTATCGCATTGAAATTGTTGTTCCAAAGCAACGTTTTCGTGAACAAGCTGAGAAGGGTTTTGGTTTGATAAGGTTCTATGGTAATTCAGTGAAATTGTCTAATGGCCGTGTAAAAGTTTGTACTTTGTGGAATTAGCATAGTAATTTGTTAATAATTAAGGGACTACATTTTTATCCCATTTTAGAAGACGGCAAGCATCATAACGCAGTTTGTTATCTCTATTGCAGATACGAGGTGCCCCAAACTACATCTGAGATTAAACACCATATTTCTGTGGTAATACATAATTCGACCTAGGTTAATTTTTTTTTACTACTAATGACTGCAGTCACCACGTGATGTTGGATTTAGAACAATTTTCTCCGTTTCCTCTGTGGATGTGGAAATTGGGTAAGATATAAGTAGTTTAGAGGACAAGTTAACAAACTGTCACTATACTTACTTCTCAATGTGAAAACTAAAACGTGTGCGAGACGTGGCTACGAAATGTGAAATAGAAATGGTTAAGTCTGTTAGAAATATAATATTTTAAACCCTCGCGCTTTGTACACATTTTAAACTGATGACGTCGGAGTAGTAAAGGTAAATAATCATATCGCGTTGAGACCCGTGTTTCATATCAGTTTAAAAAAAAGTCTGTTAGAGTTTCGTATGTTTTGCCTACCCCATTTGGTAATGGCGTGATGGATGTAGTAGGTATGTATGTAACTATGTAATGACTGCAGAAAAAAGCAAAGTTGGTGTTTTGGACTCGCACTTTTTCACGCATTTTTACGGAATACGTTGCTTATCGTAGTAATTAATATCGTATAGTAATTTTACTGCAAAAGCCGATGCGTCGAGTGTAAGCACGGTTTGTTGATTTTGAAACTAAATTTCGTCTACAACGCGGGTAAACAATGGACAATTTATTTAGAACAATGTCCAGGGCGATTAGAAAACTCTTGAATTAGACCGAGACTGATCTATTACGGTGTTAAGCTAGTATGTTTGTATTAGGTACTTCCGATTTTGCAATTTGCCCATTGGCCATAGAATACATGGCTACAACTTCACTCCGGTGGCAAAATGCTTTAATGGGAATATCGACAAAGAATTTTGGCGTGATTACATAAATTTAGGAAAATAAACCACTTAAATAAGGCGTAACTTTAAGATTGTATTTTTTTTACAGCTGAAATAGGAACAATTTTTAATTTCTATATTGATTGACGTTCATTATAATACACATTTTATTACAGCATGAGTGTACCCGTGTGGTGCCGGGTTAGAATAGCACCTCCCCCTTTCTTCCCGTGGGTGTCGTAAGAGTCGACGCTGGGAAAGGGTTAGTGTATTGTGGGCGATGGGCTAGCAACCTGTCACTGCAATATCACGTTTAACCATCTGCATACCCTGAAATTGCTAGACGTGGCACTGAATTTTTGAATTCATGTGCTCTGCCTACCCCTTTTGGGAATACAGGCGTGAGAATATGTATGTATGTATGTATGAGTGTAAAATTATATATGACAAAGATAAAAGGTAGAGAGAGAGTCTCCAATTCTGGTCCAATCAAAGACAAAAATGATCAACGTTAAATTTATTACGCAAACCTTCACACGAAATACATCATAAAAGGTTTAATTGTAAAAATGTGTTTAACTAAATAGCTTTAAGAATCCCAAAACATGTTTTATTTTTCAATTTAATCCCGTAAATAAAAGTGTTTAATATTTAAGTGACGCACTGACAATTCGATAATGCTATAAACAGTTAACGGATGAACGACTATAATTGACAGCTAGTTATAAATGTCACTGTCACTAAGCGTAAAACAGAAATCAGACATCTCGTGGTCTCTCTCGTTTAAAGCTTGTTAGAACGGGACTCATCAACTTGAAAGTTTTTCTGGACGTTAGTGACAAAAACTGTCAGGAAAAACATTCAAAGGATGACTGTTACTCGGTTTTAATTGGTTGGGTATTTATGTAACTGCGTTTGAAATAGAATATGACATGAGTAGGTGTATCTGTAGAATTTCAGTCGTGTTTTTTGTTTAAAATTTAAGATAAGCTTTCAGCAAACATAAATAAAATGTTGATCTATCTTAACTGAATGTCATGTCTACTTCGCATTTTATTATCTAGTTTTAAGTTTTGTGTAAGTTATTAAAGTTTAAACACTAAAAATTTACACTATCGTGTCTCACGACTGATTTAGCTTCGAAGTGTCAAATCCAGTGTCACAATGCTATAGTATGGAAAGTACTACACAGCTGCATTATTATAATATCAGTAATAAATAACCCTCGAAACGTACTTACCCCCTCAGCTGAGGCGAACCCCACAGCGGGTCTGCGACTAAAATACCCGTATTTGTGGCGCATCCCGCTCTGGGCTTATGACAGATGTGCTCACTATCGTGTCAAAAACGTACTGATAAACTATGTCTGCCTCTCTCTAGCTTATTAAAACGCGTTCAGCGTAAAGCAAGACGGCTAGGAAGCAACCGAAAGACAGCCCAAAAATCGCATTTTTTTTCAACAGCTGAGGGGCTATTCCGTTCTTACTCACGTATAAAATCTACACTAAATTGTTCTAATCGTCAGACAAACAAATTCCCAATCCAAGGTAATCAGCCGAAAGCAACAGTAAAACGTTTAAATCTAGACTCGGGCGTTAAATCAATGACAGTAAAAACTGTAGCAATCCGCCATTGTCCAGACTTGTCATTAAATCTAAATTGGTGGCAGTTAACGGCGCGTTTACAGCGGGACACATGTTCTGTCACCGCTCGGGAAATGGTTGGTAGGGGCGCGTTTACACTGGACGAGTTAGTTGCTCACACAGATGTTACAATCGAGTTGGTTGCTCACACAATAATTACTGACAGATGACAACTTTTTCCGAATATTATCTTTTTATGAGATCCACGGAAAAAAAGCTGTTAATTTTAGATCCACGATACTGTATTAACATGAATGTGTTCTTCATAATTCAGTAGAAATACTTTTCTTCGTGGTTTTATTGGTTGAGATTTTCTGCACATCATACGACAATAAATTACGTTGACATAATAAGGATGACATAACAAACGACGGACGAAATTTAATCTTTCGATAGTTTAGTTTATTCTTTAATAGTTTCGTTATTTCTTTTCCCTCCTTTATAGGAAAACTATAAATTATGTTTGGATTATCATGAAATTTTTCCTATGTCTAGTAAGCAAAATTGTCAATAGATTATGAATATCGGGAAGTCCCGTAAAAATCAATGTGACATACGTCACAAGAACAGTCATCTACATTTCGCGTCGACGAAGTTTCATAAGTAGGACACATATTATTTCCAACTCTCTTTCTTTACACTATTGACCCAAGTATAACATCTGCTGAGACATTTCTCTATTCGAGTCTTTCCTAATAGTAAACAATCAGTTTTTAATTTTCTCTCATTCTACACACGTCCTAACCTCTCCCCAACGCGGGCTTGTCCCGCTGCCAACTATCTCGATCTGTCATCCGACTCATTTGTTTACTAATTGGTCGACACGTCGGCATTAATGGATTTTGTCAATGAACGTCCCAAACGCCCCGTTTGATGTTTATACTGTTTACTTTGTGAAAGACAAATTGGTTAGGCGCTAATGCGGACGTCCTTTGCTTTTTCAATGACTTGAGGGATTCGATTAGTGAATCGTGGTTTGGTGGAGTGGCGGAAGCCGATCGCTGATTTGTTTAAAGTTTGGATCGACGAAATTTTTAAGACAATTGTTGTACGTCCCTTTTTTTTAATAGGAACACTATTTGGGTAGTCGTGTTTATTAGTAATTTTCTAGATCACCCAGACTTATCGACCAGATCAGCGATGTTCTAAAAAGAGACCAAATAAGAAGTACCCGAAAAAGTCCAAGGTGTATGACGAGAGTGATGAATGTGAGAGAAGCACTTGTCTTGACAAAATACTATTTCGCACGAATCTCTCACTTATAAAATGATCCTAAAATGGAAATTAGTAACATCAACTTTTGGCCAAAACGACAGGATTTTATAATTTGTTTAAATATTTTATTAGCAAAACGTTTTCTGGTCAAAAAATAACTAATGACAACTTGTAATTACTTACTTTGCAACGACTTATCATTTAAACTAATTTTGAGATATCGAGCATTGTATTTTAAACGATTTACGATACAGTTTTTTTTTAAGAAAAATGTTGACCGTTGTGGATTTAAAAAAAAAAGGGTGTTTTGACTCCATAGTGCATTCCGTTATTGGTACCTACCAATTAGTTTAATTGCTGAAGAAAGTCACAGACAACAGGTAGTTTACGTAAAACAACAAATCTCACTCAAAAAAGTTGGACGAAGAAAGACAGATCGCTGGTTTTCAACTGCCATGTTTACAACGAGCCAAGTTTGTCTTCCCCCGAATATTTCAGGTACATCTCATCAAAGGTGGCGGTTTGTTTAAATGTCCGATGTCTATTTCGATCGCTCCGTCGTCATCCAGTGACATCTGCGCCCGCGCAGTCTAAACAAACCTGTCCTCAATCGTGTTCTGGGAAACTTTTACACTTTTAACTTTTACTTTTTTCCAGGAGACACTTTGCTTTTTAGTATCAGGTGGCGCATGGAAATAGTTTGTAAACAGTTGAACAATTGATGTTTTATTTTCGTCGGCTCACTATTAGTTGGGTGAAGAAAATGTAGCTAGTGTAACAATTAACAGTTGAAAGAGATGAAAGAGATGCCGGTCGGTGTATAATGTACATACAAGCGACACAGAAAGAGAGAAGCGTGATCTATTTTGAAAATTGTAATATGTATAATAACGTTTCAGATGTCAAATCATTTGGGCACTAAAATTAATTTTGAGAGGAAGTCGTTGACGGTGTTTAGGGTACAATAATAATCATCAGAACATATCAAATGTAGGTGTTCGCAGGTCATTAAGCATTCAGAACCATCCCAAATTATTTTACCTTCTCAACTAATAAACCAGTCTGCCGAGATCGTATATCCGCCAATCGCCGCATTCCTAGAGTCGCCTAAATATTTTCAAAGCCATCAATAACCAAGAAACCATTTGTACAACAAGACGTATTTGTTTCCACATCGCGTTCCACGGATATAATTAGAGGTGCAAGTGTTAAGCATCCTTCCTCGATACGGCTCGCTTATTTGTACGAGCGGTGGCGTCCCGACGTCGTCGCCGGCGCCGCCTGTTCGATTTACACCATCTACCTCAAACACAGTTCTATCTGCATCACCAAACTCTTCAAATATAACCTCAAGTCTCTCTAAACGTAAAGTTCCAACTCGATTACCATTAGATTTGTCTGTAGGATCTTTGGTTTGAGAGTGATTCCGGAGACACGACCAGGAAATTAGACTTTGTTTACGTAACGTCAGAAGACATACTCCTTTGTTCCATTTGACGTGCCGTCACAGATGGACGGTCCCTAACTGGCCGGAGACGCCTCTGTCGCCTACGCACAGCACATGTTGACACGAGGAAGCCACCGGCGGAAGAAACCGCATTTAGGACGCGCAAGACGTAAATCGTAGCTGAGTGACAAGTAAAACTTTATAGCGCTATAAATTAGTAAATGTATAACCGTACAAAAATAGTACGGCTATTGGCATTGATGTTGATACGTGGCCGTAAACGTGAGCTGTCGCAGGCGGCGACGGAGCGTTGCCGGCAGGTTCCTGACTTTAGCCCAATAAAATGACACGCGGAACATTCTAGCTGTCTACATTAACGCTATGCATGAGAAACTCTTTATAAACTATCCAGTACGCTTCAGCTTTGATTAATCTATGTAGCAATAGGCTGATTGTTGGTACGATACTTTACTACTTACGACTTTACTATTTTTAATGACGTATCATTAAGTAAGTCTTCGGACATTACTAAACTTAATGTGCGTAAGTTGGGTGCTAATTTAGTTTTGTCGAAAATTATTTCGCTGACTGTTTAATTTGGCAACAGATTGATTTCCCGATTACATTTAATTCGGAAACAGCAAAATTTCCTAAAACTAATCTAACTTAACTAAAACTGGGATCAAAATGAATCAGTTTGTGAACTATATTAGGATTACAATTGGTGACACGGTGCTTCCAAAGTAGGGCTACGAACTAGCCGAAGCATGTCGATGTAAGGACATTTCGTCAATTGTCTTTTACTATGGGTAAGTGAATCTCACAGTTTATGTTAAAAGTTATTATTCTCTAAATTTATCCAAGTTTCAACAGTAAAAACCTTGACTAGAATTAAATGCGTTTGTTTGTTTTATAGGGTACACAGGCAACTTGGGTATTAATGAAGTTATTAAACAAAACGAAATGCATCCAACGAATTAATCCATTGTTTATAGCTATTAGCCGCAGTGTCATACGAGTGATAACCATACGTCGTTTCATTTTCCTATGAATATTATACCAAGGAAGGAAAAAGTCGTAAGTGTAATATCCACGTAGTTTAGTTACGACCTTTTTCATTCCAATGTTTTGATATTCATGACCAGTGATGAGCGATCCTAATTCAGTGTGATCGTAAAAGCGACAGTTTATGCGTCGTGTTTTGTTTTAGCTTGCATGAATCAGATAAGTATTGAGTAGCTCTATTTTTGAAACAAGATGTCATATAGTTAGTTCAGAAAATATACAGAGAAAACACATCGCCAACCAAGAGCATTTTTTTTAAAGATCTTCACTAATTTGATTTAAAAATTACGTTTGTCATCAATGACTTGTCAAAGTGCAAAATATAATTGTGAACTGTAAACGAAACAATGTGAATTCTCTCATATTTCTTAAAACACATTTGTATTGTGCTTGTGCAAAGCCCGAGAAAACTTGGAAAAATCTGCATAAAATGTCAAACAATCCAAAAATAAAATGCTGTTATTTGAAACACAAACATTCTGACTTTCATTATTCATGAAAAGAACAGGCGACGGTGGCGAAAATAAAAAACACAGAGCCCTAATTCCAGTTACGACTTTTCGTCTTTTATTGTTGTTTGTGTTGTCTGTGACAGCGCTCGTTTCGTTTTAACGGCGTGATTAACTTTTTGTCAAAGCAACGTTTTGTTTAACGCCTGACAAACGCCAACGTTTTAACTCGTCCCGGCCCGCCATTATTCTATTTTCATAATCCAATTTTGATACATTCTCTCTCTAATGTCATAACATCCATTAAAATGTTCTTATGACGTGCCTGATGCTACACATGTTTCTATCAAAAATCGTGTGAAAAACATATAAAAGCTGCTCGTAAAATGTCTTCCACTAAAAGTCACAAATAATATGTAACAAAGTTGTTATTTGCTTTTGTTTTAGTTTTGGTTCCCCGCATTTTGTGCCGTATGTCGGAGGCGAATGAAAGAGTGGTAACAGTTTCAATTGTAAACAGTTTGTTTTCTTGAAGTCTGGTATTTATTAGAAGATAAATAGGCTGTCGTCGGATGTCTTTGCGAGATCGTAACATATACAAAGTGACGGACGACGGTTTGATATATATTTGGAACCTTCAGCGTGTGAAGATTTACACGAACAGAAAGGAACCAAGGTGATTTGGGATTTTTTTTATGAGCGCGTCACTTAAAGGCTAATAAATTAGAACAATAACATAATGAGTAATAATGAATGATAATGAGTAAGTATATCTGCTGAAATTTACAATAGTTTGAACCTTGAACGTTAAAAATTCGCTTTTGAAAAGTCACAATAGCTCTATTTATGGAGATGAAGAACTATTATGGTGTAGGAATTATCGTGATTTTTTTTATCAATAACATATAAATTATTCATCAAAATATTTAACTAGGTCCTGTCAACGACGCTTACTACTAAAATTGATACTCAATTCCTAAATTTTCCAGAAGTCCTGAATTCACAGCACACCTCTATAAAACATCTCCACGTAAGTTTTCTCCAATTTTATGTAATTTTAAACAGTCTATTAACTTTTTCTATAATTTTATGATCCGTTAAAATCTTCGTCTACAGGATGGTTTTTAAACTGCTTTAGTTGTTTACTCGCCTCATCAAAGGCCACACACGACGGGTATTAGTTCAAATTGTACTGTATATTGTGGTGGGTGACCACGAGAATTGTTAAAGCTGCAAGTGAAGGAATGTTTTCATGGTAATGTTTGATGCTTGCTTTTGGAAATCGTTTGTTTTTCTCGGTATGGTTCCGCCGGTTGGTTTCGACCACTAGTGCTACCTATAATCATTAAATGTTCGTACTTATCTCTCGTATACACTAGTTAAAAGAGTGTAGGAAGGAATTATCTATGTAAGGCATAAGAGGGCTCATTTTCTACAGATTTAGATTCAGTACTAAGATTCGATTTTTCAACTCACACTAATTCTCAATACCTACTCATTTTAAAAACAAAGTGGTGTCAGGTGTAGAATAACACCTCTTCACTTTATCTGTAGATGTCGTAAGAGACGGCTAAGGAAATAGGTTTAGGCATGCTTTAAGCCTAAACCTTATGCTGAAAATGGCACCGTAATGTGAAATAGTCTTGGGTTTGTCTATGTAACGTTTCGTCAGCTCCTCCACCGTTTTAAGGCACAGAGACGTGATCTTTGAAATAAAATTAGGCGAGAAAGGTGACGCGCCATCTATTAGCTAAACTGCGAGTCACTTGCCTGGTTAACTTATCTAGTCAGATAGTAAAAGAGGCGAAAGATAACGCGCTATTCATCATAGTATCAATTACAATAATCCAGATTTTTTGAACTGAAATAGTTTAGTCCCATAATTTGCAGTCCTAAAGTTCTGGCTCTAATTCACGAAAAATGTCAAACACATTTCCAAAATTATGTTCATAGTCTCCCCTCTATTGAAACAAAAACAGTACGCAGCCAACCATGCAAACTCAAAACAAACTTTCCCAATGTTCGATCGACAAATCATCCAAAAATATGTAGTACAGTAGGTACCGAGTAAGTAGCCGGGACCAAAATAGTTTTACTGTCATATTCTATTTGTATCAAGCGATATTGCTGGATTGATCAGTGTTCGGCTTTATGGGACCACCCAAACGTCAATTGCCGCGATCGTTAAAATATAACAAGCGGGAGATTTCGGTCGAGTCTTGCGCATGTGGCGTGCGTCGTTTGCTTCCGCGTGGCGTTTGGCCATCCCTGTCTTCTTAAAAAGATATACATATTCTCACGCCTGTATTCCCGAGAGGCAGGGCACATGAATTCAAAAATCCAGTGCCACGTTTAGCCATTTCAGGGTAACCAGATGGTTAACCGTGATATTGCAATGACAGGTTGCTAGAGACCATCACTCTCAATACACTAACCCTTTCCCAGAGTCGACTCTTATTAGGACACCCAAGGGAAGAATGGGAGAGGTGCTATTCTAACCCGGCACCACACGGGGAAAAAAGATACATTTCAGTATCTGTACCTACTACGTACAGAAGATCCACACCCTGACATACATACATACAATCACGCTTATGTTCCCAAATTGGGTAAGCAGAGCACACGGACTGTGACATGGACAAAACCATGATTACGAGAATTTAACGCTTCGCACCCACTTCTATCATACCTTTAGGTTTAGAAATAGATGGAAGAGTTAGTATAATAGTGACAGGTTACAAGCTTTTCGCCTAAAGCGTACCTATCTAAACTTATTTCTTTAGTTGCCTACGACATCCACGGAAGAAAATATGGAGAAGAACCTAAAATGTAAAAATATGTCTGATTTTTTTCTACCGTTACTTTCATGAGGTTTTTGCACGCGGAGTATACCTAAACTGCGGACTGGACCTCCTCTGGCCATGCTCTTGTCGATAGAGTAAAAACTATATTAGGCGGTCTTTGGTCAGCTATTTGGCTTCACGATAAGACACGACACTCATTTTCTTCTTCACATGGTTAAATTAGATCAGTTTTGGCCTTCCGTTGCCTCTTCTCTCTCCCACATTTCCTTTCAGCAGGGTTGAAAAGAAACTATCGTGTTGTATCAATATAGCCCTTTCTACAATTTGAAGTCTCCAGTAATGCTCATGTGTATGTTACTCGATATCTCGAAAACCCGTGGACCGATTTTCAAAATTTTTTTTTAATCGATAGGGTATAACTCGAAATTGGTCCCATTGGCATGACACCAGGATCTGATGATGGAATCTTGGAGAAATCGAGGGAACTCTTCAAATTTTATATGGAGATGTACGGCGTTGTCGGTAATTTGTCGATGAAGTCAAGATTTTACATTTAGTAAACAGAATACTTTCAAAATATTGCTAATTTGAAGTCGGTTTTTTTTTGTTTAAAATTATTCTTTAACCATGTTAACAACCTCTTCGTTAGATCTCATTCCGGTCCAGTTAAACCTTTCCATTTCCCTCCAGCACCACATTCCGAAGGTCATCGCAGTGCAATCAAATGATTGTTACCTGGTCTAAACACCCCTCTTCCCTCACCCCTGTTATGGTAAAAATTTGGATATATTACTCACGTAAGCCTAAAGCGGATTAAAAACTACACATAAATACAATACATAAACTTCACTCTGAATTCCCAAATGTGGAAGTCAGTGCACACGAAAGTTACAAAGACAAGATTAGGACTTACGTGAAGTACATACCCAGTTTTAGCACAATTTCAAGTTTAAAGTCAGATAAGAGGGTATCACCACCATCTTACCCGCAAATTCGGCTGCTACAGATGAAAACGGTATAACAGTGACTAGTTGCTACCCTGTCGCCTAATAAAACACACCTAAACCTATCTCCTTAGCCGCCTCTTGCGACATCTCCGAAAAAATGATTCTTTAGCACTAATATTAAATGTATTAGAAGAGGGGTGAGCATACATACAAGATAACACGGATCCACCGCTGTCAAAATATGAACAGAATGCCACGTGCCTAGTAAGTGCGGGTCATTGACCGGTCTAATTTAGACTGTCTTAATGCAATATCGGGCTATTTCCGATGTGAACGATTGTACGGCGTAGTGAAGTGCATTGATCGATTTATGTGTGTATTGATTTGTGAGATAGACGTTAAGGACCGTGTCTTAGTAGAAGGTGAAAGAACTCATGGTACGATTGTTGCTGGATTTGTAGGTAGTTTTTTTTTATCTATGGAAAAGTCAAAATTTGAAATTGTGTGAGCGAAAAGGATTATTACTTGCCTAGTTTTTACTTATTAGGATAGGTAGGATAGGACAGACAAGACCTAGATGAGTGCGGTGATAGTACAGTTTCCGTAATCTAACTACTACCCTTACTACCTACTTTAAATCTTACTATTTTAAATGCCGGATCTATACTCAATGGCGTGCCAAGGGCAGATTCGCTGATTTCAAACCGGCGGGAACTATGAATTTTCCTATAAATTGTATCCTATGTGTCAATCCAGGGTATCAGTTTCCTCCGTAACAATTTTTATCAAGATTTAGCAAAGAAGTAACTAAACATACACACACATTTACATACAGATACTCAGAAACTTTTACCCTGATTAACTTTTACTCGTCATCAGAGTTCTGGAATAGTCAGTTGTAGATAAAGTCATCCCCTTGGTAACACATAACATTACAGGGGGTTTACTTTTCCTTGCAGCTGACTATACATGGGTACTTGATTATACTTGTAAATGAAATTGTTTTAAAAAGTCATATTTACCTTACGAAAATTCTAACAAGTTAAACTTCAAACGTTCTTTTGTTTACGACGTGACGACACCAAGTTATTTTGGCCGACGTCCAAATTTGGAACGGACTTTTCTACGTACAAATTTAGTTCCGATTGTTTGACAGTGGTGCCCCTTTAAACAGCAAATATAAACTTGTTAACACGATTTTGAAATTTTAAACTGCGCAAGTCTCCGATTTTGCTTGTCAGTTGCTGTCTTAAACTTCGTGGTTATAGGGTTGGTTTTTGTAAAATAGGGTTTGGTAGTAACGACGTTTTGTAGTGTTGTTTTGTTTATATGACACGCTAGGGATGCCTAAGAATTTTAATTGCGACGGCTCTTTGAAACATTTCATAAACAGGGAGAGTGAAGGAACTCGAGAAGTATTTTTCATTACTTTAATGGTTTTTAATTTTGTTCGCGTTTTGATGTCGTGATTACATTGGAATGTGTCCCGCGAAATGAATGGAAACTTTGTTTGAAAAAGTTCTGCTTGTTTGTGTCGACATTTTTGGACCAAAGTTCATTGATATTTAATGAAATTTATAACTTTTTTACCCGTGTGTGTCGGGTTTCGAATTTAGAATTTTTTTTCGTGAATGTCGTAAGTGGTGACAAAGGAAATAGATTAAAAGACATATTTTAGGCGACAAGCTAGCAACCTGACACTATGCTACGACTTAACTTTCAACCAAAAAATGTGCTAGAAGTAGCTACGAAACGGTGATCATGAATTTGTCTATAATAGGCTTTCGTGTGATCTTCTCGATTCGGGAATAGACACTAGATTATAATTATCAGTTTGTCAATTCAAGCCATAGATACTTACGAAGTAAAGTTCGAGTGAAGTTTTATAGTGACTGAAGAAACGGTAGCATTCGGTAGTCAAAAATACGTTCTCCTTAACCGTACGAAACTTTCATAAAATTTCCAAAAAATACACCGTTCCCACGAAATCTGCCTTTCAAGCTATAACTAACAAATACAATCGAATTTCAACATTAGCCTTATGATATTAGGTCTAAACTCCAGTTACTTTTTGACCGTGTTAAGTTTTAACGTCTTGACATGCCATCAGTCACGTTGACATTAAATGTACGAAATTGCAGCTTCGCTCGACACAAGTATTGTCATTGGCCGGTTGGAAAAAATATGACCCAGTCGGGATGGTATTCTGTATAACATTTAAAATATGATTATTCCAGCGTCTCATTTATATGCACAGTTTTCTGTAAAATTAGCCAAATGTTTAGAAACAGCTAAAAATCGAACACGACGACAAAAATTTAATAATATCGAGCCAATTAATTAAAAAATATGCTAAATGTGGCCACGAAACGTGATATAATCTTGGTTTTGTCGACGCAACGTTTCGTGTGCTCTGCCTACCCCATTTGGGAATACAGGCGTGATGTATGTATGTAGAACCATTTGTGTAATCATTATTATTTTATTTTTTTATGATATTCTTATACTGGCTGGATGATGACGATGATGATGATGATATTCTTTACTCAAAGTTATTGCGATTGACACCTGCAAGTCGAAATGTACCTGATACCACACTCTGTGACCTTCCAACATCGGGCCATCTCAAAAATTATTACAATACGCCGAACACTGGCCACTCAACGCCAAAAACGAAAAAAGAAGTATTTTTATATCTCAGTAAATTCAACTTTGGTGATACACGCATTACCAACTTAACACAACAGTTACGAAAAACTCAAGTGTACCCTGTAGTAAAGTCATAGGGTTTAATTTTATATGTTTTTTCTTTGGTAGAGAGCAACTTTTTTAATTTTGTTAAGCTGTAAAGGCTTTGACAGTTCGCGGTAAGGTTGGCAAAACGGTAGGTTGGTCAATTTCGATGGACGATAGTACTTTTTTGTCAAATGTCAACTTCTGTGGTCGCCTCCGTTTAGATTTTTTTATTTCATTAGATGCCACACAAGACTAGTTTCTACTCCATTGAGTTCTACGAAATATTTTTTTATCACAGCAAAAGGTTAAGTATTAAACGTTTAAAGAAAGCGACCCAGTGTTCGACGCTGTACTAGTATTCGTCACCAAACATTGAGATTATTAAGGTAAAAATTACATCTTTGCAATAGTAAATCTATGTGTGGATGTAATATTTTACATTCCAATAAAAAAAGAAATAGGCATAAACACGGGACAAATATTAACGCAATCGGGTTGACTAACATTATTACAAATTTTAGGATGTTTAAATTTAATGACCACGAAAAACAAATTCCGTTTAACAACTGCAAGTGTTAATTAAAAAATATCAAAAATTATTTTACTTATAAATTTAACAACGTAACACGCAACGCGATTGAAATATTTTCTGTCAAGGTGTCGAACACCCGGACATTTTCTTAATTAAGGTATACTTAACTCAATACTTTAGTATGCTCAATGATTTTAAATGTATTAAAGTAACTAATGAATAAGGATTACGCCTTTATATTCATTTACGCCTGTGTTGTGGGCTTAGAATAACACCTCTCCATTTCTTCCGTGGATGTTGCTAAAGGCGTTTAAGGTTAACCTCGTAAGGCCCAACGTCCTATTTTTAGGACTGCAAAATGTAGTCCTTGCGGCCCGAGTAAATTTTAAAATTCATCAATTAGCGACCCAGGGTCCTAAAATTAGGACATTTTCTTTAATCGCATACTAGTCCTTAAATATTGCGTAATACGGTTCCTCTTTGTTTTTAATGTGTCAATACTGAAGGCAGCCATTTTGTTAGCTGTCAATTTTGACGTTTGACAATCATAAACTTGACTTTTGCCTCGTGGAGGTTGAACAACTTGGAGAACTCGCGGCAGCGTGGTAGTAAATCCATTTATTTCATTAAAATCTTCAATTGTGTTAACCTAAATATAATTGAAATTGATTGTTAAAGGTCTATTTTACATCCATTACTTAATATTTTAGTCCGGCGTGAATTATTTTAAGTAGGAGACGCAAGAAAATTTTAATGTCCTAAAAATAGGTCGATGGGATGTTGTTGCATTTGTTGCATGATACAGTTATGTCATAAATTTAGAACATTGGGCGTTTATTTTGTGTGATTTCTTGTTATAGGCTTGATGGATTAGATGATGGATTAGAAATATATCTAAATCTTAATGATTTCAACATACATGTTAGTGATTTCGATGACGATATAGAAGATGCTGATTTTCAACCCCATAGGTCTGACCTGGCTTTTATCGAATCTTCATCTTCGTCATCTGAAGATGTAGATGATGCAGTTTCTCCTGAGACTCGACTGTCATTGCTACATCTGAAGAACCTCAAACATCACGCCGTACTCGTAGAACTTCAAGGACTCGACACTACCAATAACAACGAGTTTTCGTTCGAAAAATATGACTGACAGCCTGATGTACACTCATATTTTCGGCAATTTTCCAATAAAATATCATCCCAACGACCTAAATTTAGGACACGTTTTTTTTAACAAATTTTATATTAGTAGTGTTTATAATACTCACCTTTACAATAAATGTTAAAACATCAGCTTGAAATATGCCATTTTCAGATTTTATAGCAATTTAAAAGTCCGGGATGCTAGTATAAGGGTTTAAAATTAGGACACTGGGTCTTTATATCAAACGTCCTAAAAATAGCTTGGGCCTTACGAGGTTAAGGTGTATTTTGGGCGACAGGCTGGCATCCTGACACTATTATACCTTCCGCATTAAAATGATAAAAATGTGCTAGTAGAGGCCACGAACATGATACAGTCATGAATTTATCTACGAGTATGTATCCTTTCGTGTCCTCTGCCTACCCCATTTAGGAATACAGGTGTATTGTGTATTAATTTATGCCGTTATGTGCCGCCGAGACAAACTCCAAATTCGCACACTGAGACTATAAGGTGCAACGCAGACGTCAGACTTTTTGTGTCTGCGTGGATTGTATGCATTGTGCGTCGGACTTTTTGCGCGTCGTGTGCGTTACTGCATAATTATAATTCCATAGATTCTATTTTCACAATCTAAAAAGTCCGTCGCGGATAGTCTGTCGTCTGTACAGTCGACCAAGAAATTGGTCTACCCCCTCAAGATCGATATTCATTATTATATTATGACAGTGACAATGTCAACCTTGTGACAATTTTGATCTCACAGAAACTTTTGTCAAAAGTGGTAGACCACTTTCTTGGCCCACCGTACAGGGCCTTACGTGGACGTTTCCGAAGCGTTTTCTTCACTTACAAGTGAACTTACCACGCTTACAGCTGACCACTGCTGTCACGCGATGGATTCACTTGTTATTGTTACGCAAGTCGCGTGCGTGGCGGCGATCGAAACGCGGCGTTTTTTCGCGGCGGTTCCGACGCGGTGTGACCGTCGCGGCTGGACGCGCGCATGAATTATGCAGTGTGCATACGGGCTTCTAGTGACGAATGTTGGTTAGAAAATTATTTGTAAAATATCCTTAGTCTGAAACATACCAACGAAAGATCTACATCGTGACTAGGAACAAAATTAATGTCCCGCGTAAATACGGCCAACTTCGTCTAACGTATTTCGAGACTTAGCGCGGCTTATGTAAATAACGACGTTAATGTTGTCAGACTTAACGAGCGACGTACGGTAATGTTGCGTGACTTCACCCGATGTCGCTGGCCTTAATCTAAACCCCTCGTATGCGAGGCATTCGATTTTTTCTATGTATTTGTATGGAGCAGATCTGCTCCGTAGCATACGAGAAGTTAAGACTGTCTCTTATAATTCGGGTAATAAAAGAACTACTTGAACTTACCGTGGCAGAAAACATAGGATACATTGAACGTTTTATCGTAAGTCGTACTATAGAAAAGTAAGTGCAGCTAACGGCAGCCAGCAGACAACACGTTGCGAGATTCTTTCTGTTATTTTGACAAAACAAACGCATTCAATGTGTCAACGCTCTGCTGTCTATGAAAGATACTTCATGTCATTGAAAAGCACTGATACTAATAATGTCTTAACTTACCAGTAAAGTTTCAACTTGTGCCTTTTAAAGTTAACACACTACTGATTCTCAGGCACTCATCCAGTGTCTGTGTATCTCTGTTACTGACTTGTCCCGCCCAGTCCCAATTTACCTTATCAGTATTTTCTCCAACATCAGCAATAGTCTCCGAGCGCAGAGTGGTGTTCCGGAATCTGCCAATCCTTTATTCCCTAGACTGCTTAAGCTTTATTCTAGATTAATGTTCGTCGCATACGAACGGCACGTGAACTCGGAAAGATGGTGTAAGAAGCGCGGTTACTTACACTGCGTGCATCCGTCCACCTCGCGGAACGACAGGGCTGCCGCAGACGAGCAGGTGTGGAACTGTACCACTACTATAAGTTGCCATTGCCATCGTAAATCGCATTTACGTTACAACAATCGATAGCGAATAAAAACATTTTTTTGCGGCGTATAGTGTGTGAGGAGGTCATTGAAATCAATCGGCGTCCGAATTTCGATCGGGATAGTGAGTGGCTAGGTCGGTTTCCCGGTGATCGGTTTACGCTTCGTAGCCACTTCTAGCATAATTTTAGGTTTTAAAACAAATGGAAAAGGTATAATAATAAAAGGTTGAGCCTCTTGTTTAAAGCATACTTAAACCTCCTTAGTCGCCTCTTACGACATTCACGGAGGAAATGGAAAGGACTTATTCTAACCCGACACCACACAGGTTATAATTATGTTGTCAAAGGTATTTAAACATGGTAAAGTAGTCCGTGTTTAACAATTAAAAATCATTTTTCCAAGCTTTAGTTGTAAAAGAGATGAAAACTGTCAACCTGCAGTTGACAGCCCTGACATCGGATTTTTTCCCGCCAATTGTCATGGAGCGTGACAGTCGGCGCACGCGCCACCGCGCACCCTACATGACACATGTTACGTCTCGCTCGCACACCTGTCAGCGCCCTTATTACGTTTGGAATAAGGTTTAAGTTAGAGAGGGCTATTCGCGAGTGAGCGAGGCGAGGGATTTAAGTGCAGGTTGTTAATGAGTACTGTTAAAGTAAAGGGCGAGAAGATGGTTAGACGGTTATTTAAATTGATATGGTTAACGCAATTGTGTGTTTGTCACAGTTGAAATTATTAATTAGGTTTTGCACGTAACTTTGTCCGGTAAAATATACTTTATTATTATTATAAACGTATTTAATGCTCTGTTGTTGGTTTGGTTCAGTTAGACGTAGGTTTATATGCAATGTATGTTTGTTAAACTTTATATTATACCTACAAAGCATACGATAAACATTATTTCAGGTTTCACAGCCATTTCTAGCATATTTGGTTTATCTAATAGACACAGTAGTAACAGGAGGTTAGTTGTTTTTAACGACAACCACGAAAGATACGGAGAGGTGTTTTCTAAATCAAACACCTCACAGGTAAGATAGTTTTCAGCTCGGAAATAAAACTGCTGAGTTTGTTGGTTTGTAGTCGAATCTGGGGGCACGGCAGTGCCCCCACCAAGTCGAGCGCGAAGCAAACACTGCCGTACCATCCTTTACTGGAACCATTTCGCCGCATTTTCAGGCCCCTATTTGAGAACCTCTGGATAATGCCAGGACGCAGAAATTTTCGTCATTTAATAAGCTGTAATCACACACTTAAAATCCGAAATTTCAAGTTTGTAGGTAATTTAGTTCCGAAGTTAAGCGAAAGCAAAGTTTCGTA
>BHDV01041341.1:0-21392 GCA_005406045.1 Adoxophyes honmai | reverse complement strand
CTAATTCACGAAAAAATGGTTTTTACGGCCCACGTGACTTCTACTACTAAACAGAGTATTTATTGGAATTTATGTTGTAAGAACCTAACAATTGTTTTTTGCCGTGACCATATGGGGTATTGCCATGTTTTTTTACAAATTCGAGTCGGAAGAGGGTGTACTACCAAAGTCAAAAATTGCACTTGGTCGTAAAAACCACAGTTCAGTACAACTTCGATTTACAGCCTCCATACTCCATACGTTTACTTCAATTTGGTTTATACGCCCTGAGCTCAAGTAGATTATCTAACGATAAAGTACATACACCAAACCCAAACACATTCTTGAAGTGTAAGTTGGCTTTTACATTCATTAACATTTTTATAAATAAATTGATAAGTACTTACTCCGTTCGAATAAATACATTTGAAATTGAAACTAGCCGCCGCGCCGCCGCCGCCAGATAGTTCAACTCCGTTGTGCGCGCGGCGCTGCGCTGGAGCGTGCGCTTGTAAATACCAACACAGGTTTTATTTGTATGCAATGACAGTTTATTATGCAGTGGCAGTGACGAGACGAGCGCACGCACGCATAGCATCGCGCGCCCAACTGAGTTTAACTATCTATACATACATCGTCGGCGACTCGTCGTAGTATTAATTTTGGACATTATGATACTTAAAGATAAGGTTCTTATTACAATAATCTCGGGTATCCTTTAGTTTCTAGTTCATAGGGACTTCATAGAGAGGTATCGTTTTTTGCGACCGGCCGGCGCTGTTTATTTGTAAACAGACAGTCGAATAATTGATGTCGTTTGTGAATAGCTTATACTTTTTTGATAATTAATGAGTGTGAAGGTTATCAATTGACGCGATGGAAAATAATAGAAAATAGATGATTTACTCAAAAGAAGAAGAATACTTCAAATCCATCAATCAATGTTAAAACTACGAAAGCGAACGCCAGAAAGGTAAGCTACGTTATACCTACCTACTTATTTACCTTAGTTTAGGTTTCCTATTTTTAATGACAATCAATAACTTATCTAGCCCGGTGACATTAAGTACTTTAACTTAGTATTAGAATAAAACGTCAATCAGGTTTTGACAGTTAAGATTCAAATTTTAATAAATGGAGTATAGAAGGATGAAGACCTAGATAACGAGGTCGTAACGAACACCGGCAGAAATACATGGTTTATACGCCCCTGTTTATTTCAATATTATTTGTTCTTACGGTAAGAATGTGGTTTATACGGCGCAGTTTACTATGTATCTAGCTTTTACTACCTACTTTTGGCTGCCGAAAGAAAAGTATCTTCAAAATAATAATTTATTTGCCTACTTAATATCCAAATGCATAGATTGGCAGGCAACTATAGGGCTTATCACCGGGCTTTCCCCAAGTTTCCCTCCACCCTGATTATAGAAGGCGGAATCAGTGGCTACTATGATAGGTACTATGAATGTCCAAAGCACAGCAAATTTATAATGACGTGAACCAGCAATTGAATACTATTAATATTTGCTATATTTTTTACTTACAGATTGAATCACGAACAAGAAGATGACATAGGCAACAAAAGCATTGATTAAGATATCAGTAATTTAAATCAAAGTACAGACTGTATCTCAAGAACACTGATAGCTAGGCCATTGAAATTTTCACAGATTATTTAGTTGTTTTGTCACTACAACTATAAATACTAATGCTTAAAACAATAAACATTGTCAAAGTGCCATTAAGCTTGATAAAATGTAGAGCCACGTTAGTCGCCGCTTCTTGGTGGAAATAATATCGTAAGCAGTTGTCTCTGGTTCGTTTTTCTTTATTATTTACCACCAGTTCAAGAAATAACAAGTTGTAACAATAATAACTGATTTGCTTTTAAAACTTAGGACAATGGTAATTTGCTGATTAAAATCTAAAAATAACAAAAACAGTGTAACTTTCATTGATTTTATTTTAAAATTAGAAATATTTTACAACGAATGTTTAAATTGGCGTCCTCTGACCCGAATACACCACCCAATCCATCTTTGAGAATCGTCGGACTCGCGCACGAAGGATTTCGTACCAAAAACGGCCAAAATATCACGTTTTTTCTATGAGAGCCTCCCTTAATTATTGCTATTATTTTGATTTTAGTATTTTTTGTTATAGCGACAACAGAAATACGTCATCTCTGAAAATTTCAATTGCCTAGCTCTTACGGTTCTTTAGATACAGCCTGGCGACAGACGGACAGACGGACAGACGGACAGACAGACAGACAGACAGACAATGAAGTCTCAGTAATAGGGTCCTGTTTTCACCCTTTGGTTACGGAATCTTAAAAATACCAAAAATACCATGTTACAGATAATAATTAATAACGTACGATACCTATTTCAATCAATTAGCGATGGTATTCAATTAACTTAATGGCACGTTGGCAAGATCTTCCAAAATCTCTCAATTTACCAGCTTAACCATCAAGTATCATACTTTTTTGAAATTGGCATAACATACGCAAATTTTTAAAGAATTAATCTCTTGTGCGGTCTAGTATTTTTTTTCAGGGCAGGAGATCAAAGGCCAACTTATTGTTTTTGTTGATCATTTATTTTAACAATCAATTACGTTTCATTCGTATCTCTCGCACGTTTTTAACAAAATAACCCTGCTATTATGAAATTTAACTATTTGTGATTATGATACAATAAAAATAATCAGGATAAAGACCTATCTAAACAAATTATGGCACTTGAGAGGTGAAAAACGGGCAAAGTTCGAAAAAAATAATCTCGAAAACCGTCTAACTTTTACTGAGGTTATGTTAGGTTGGTTCGATAGCTCTTGGATCAACCTACCTCCGGTGTGAGGCTTAGTCGCGATTTATGGGACACCCTGTATGTATTTCTTGATTAAATAAACTTTATTAAATTTTTTGTTTAATTTTGTACATCCGTAAATTCGTCATAAAAACGCAATTTGATTTATTTACTGATTAAAATTGGAATTAGTTCAAACATTGGTAGTTACTTGTCAGTACATACAGCGGGGTATTAATGTAAAATGGTTTTTGCTACCCAAGTTGTGTGATATTACTGTATATTGATTATAGTTACGACTCCAAATACACGAAAGGTATTGATTTTACGACTTTCTTAATTTATGTCAGTGGTTTATGTCCTCAGCAACAGCGACTTACACCTAGTTACGACTTATTACAGTGTAATATCTCAAATAATTATAGGGTGTATAAACCAAAAAAAAAAAAAAATTTGGTCGTAAATCCACGCTAACTTCTAAACCAAGAAACTGATAATAAAATAAGGGTTCCCATTGCAAAGAACATAAAAATATAACTAACCATACTTCATAGAGTCAATATAGCTATTAGGACAAAAAAATATTAGCCAAAATGTTTTTAAATTTTTGTTTTTTGCCCGTCCTATAAAGTTGGGTTTATGGCTTTTACGACCTTTCTACCCAAAGGTAGCGATTTATGTAATTCATCGTCATCGTAACGTCATTTTTTTAAGCTATTATAGTATACACATGCTTATAAGCACTTTATAAATAAACTATCATCTCCAAAAATTCAAATTATATTTCTATTAATAATTAATTAACGTTTTGATTAATTTTGGAGTCATGTCCACATAATTGCAAACAATGTCGCAAATTTTTCCGATCGCTGCTCATAAGGCATTTTTACATGCATTATCCGGGCCTCTAGAGGTTGGAAATTCATGTGCCTTTGTTTGTCAGTGAATATTTCATGTATATTTTTAGATTTGCAGTTAAATAGCGCCGCAAACTTTTTCCAAGCCCAAGGTCTCAATTCCTTATTCCTAACTAATTGTATACCTAATAATTAGACCCCGTGTGGTGCCGGGTTAGAATAGCACCTCCCCCTTTCTTCCCGTGGGTGTCGTAAGAGTCGACTCTGGGAAAGGGTTAGTGTATTGTAGGCGGTGGGCTAGCAACCTGTCACTGCAATATCACGTTTAACCATCTGGTTACCCTGCTGAAATTGCTAAACGTGGCACTGGATTTTTGATTTCATGTGCTCTGCCTACCCCTCTTGGGAATACAGGCGTGAGAATATGTATGTATGTATGTAATAATTAGACATTATTCATCAACACAAATCCATTTTTCGGTGTCGTGTCGAGTTTAGAATAACACCTCTCCATTTCGTTCATAGATGTCGTAGAGGCGACTCAGGGTAAATAGGTTTACGTAAGCTTTAGGCGACAGATTTTGAATCTAAAGTATTGTCACTAGTAGTGGCTGAGGAACGTGAAGTAGTTGTCGTTTTAACTGTGTAACATTTTGCATGCTCTTCCTACCCCGTTTGGAAATACAGGCGTGATGTATGTATGAAAAAATCCATCGCTTTGTTACATGATATCAATATTACTACAATTTTCATCAGACGTTTCTAGCCGATCGCCGTCAAACAACCTTCCCACTCAAATCAAAAATAACTGTACCCTCTGCCCTTACAAATTCAACCTTTTAAAAGGTTTTTATAGAAGGACATGAAAGGACCAATCCACTAAGTAGCCTGTGATAAAAAGGGTCAATCGTCCAAAGGGAATGTTTTGCATCAATAGCTACTTTGATCTTGATATTAAGATGCCATATTCTATACTATACTTCATCATAAAACATATTATATGATTGAAATGGATTGGTCAGTTTGAAATTAATCTGAGATATGGATTTTCTCCTTTTTGTCCCATTGTTGTATTCCACCGATTGATTTCTGAGCTACCGCAGTATGATATGATGCTTTACAGTTTTAACCCTTAATCACCTACGTCCAATTTCTGTAAAATAACAACCTACGTGCGGTCCTAGAGACCGCTCGTGAATAATCATCTCAAAATCGGGATCTGTAATATCAAGATAGCATTTCAACGAGTAAAATACTCGTTTATGCTTTAGACTTTTATTTTAGAACTTCAAATAACATAAACTATAATAAAATCTAGAGATATGGCATAATCTTTCAAGACTGGTAGATTAAACACAAAAATCGACTCTGATTACATTAAAAGACCTGATAGATATAGGAATTCAAAAAATCGACCTTTTTTTATTCATTTCTATAAAATAAGGAGTTCAACTACAAAATTAAATAAAAAAATAGAGCACTTATCGTCAAATTCTACAAAATTGCAATTCCCAAAGATCCACAATTTTTCAAAGCAGTTGCAGCATATTTTTTACAACATACCCCACTGAATCGGTTTCACGTCACTGCAATCTTCGTCTGACATATTTTGTCATCTGATACCTCCTGTAGCAACCATTTTTCTACATGTTTCACAAAAATAAACAAAATTATGTGGGTGAAAAAAATGACATAATCACCTACAAGCGGTCTCCGAGACTGTTAAAAAATACAGTAACCACCTACATGCGGTCTCACAGACCGCCGATGATGTTTTTTAACTCACCAAATCAAAATGGGCATACGTCTGAACGAGTCGACGGCACGGCCAGTACTGCGGGAGGGGCCAGCAAAGGTACAAGGACACAGACGCGTGTGCGACATACTCGCGTTTAGTTATTGACAATTTTGAGTAATCTATTGTCTGTGAGACCGCACGTAGGTGGTTAAGGGTTAATCACAGACTTATATCAGAATAGATGACTTAAGTGTATTTACTTCGTGTGTCAAAAGGGAGCCAAAAGGGAGAACAATGCTCGTCTTTGACGCGATTATATTTCGTTTTGTACCACTTAGATTAGGTTTAACTGCCTAGAGACAGGACAACTTGAATAAGGCGGTGTCACCTTTGAATCGGTTTAACCGGACTGTCAATTTCCATCACTAAAGCGCTCATGTGACGTTACACTAAGAGAAAAAGTGCCACGCTTGGTTTTCATACAAACACAGGAGCTCGCTGTAGAAAAACTGCACTCGGCCTGCTAATTTGCAGCTATGTTGCAGTTTAAATGCTGTCTATCTGTACCGTCTCTTAAGGCTGACTGCTAACAATTATACGCAAATTTACTGCAGTCGAAGCCGCGGTGTCGCGTGCAGTCTGGCTGCAGTCTGGCCGCAGTTTGACTGCAATTTCCGGTGGTGTCGCTTGTGACGAGTCGCGCGAGAACCTCTTGACAGCCTTAATGGCTTGTAGCGAAGCGGAGTACAAGTGGAGGTTTTAAACTTCCTAGGAATACAGTTACCTATACTACATTATTTAGGCATAGGAAGTAACTTCTACGCATGGTAGCGGGTTGAAATAACTCCTATTTCTTCCACGGATATCGTAGGAATGGATTAGGGTATGCTTGGGGCGATAGGCTAGCAACCTGCATGCTATCTACATAAAATTGTCCATAATTGACATGAAACGAAAAATAGTCCTAGTTTTGTCTACGTAACTTTTCGTATGTTCTTTCTACCCCATTTGGTTTGAGAATATACCTAGGTGTTAAATTTGTTCTAGGATACCATCGAACCAATTGATTCCCAACCCACCAATAAACCTTTTTCCAGTGAACGTCATAGTAACATTGCATTGGTCGACAATTAAAGGAAATCTTTATTACGTTTATTGTGACAACGTTCTGCGGTGAGTCAGGATTGGCTAGACTCCTATTAAATCCAAACAGAAGAACCAAAAACGTTTAAAATAAGCAATAATGAAAGTAACACTCTAGCAATCATAATTCGTCGGAAACGACACCCACTCCCCAACCGGCTACAAAATGAACCTAACCTCAGGCCCCTGAAAAATTTACATACCCCTTTACGGCCCGTGAAATCGGAAGGCCCCTCCCAAATAAATAGTGCCCTATTTATAAGAAGGAATGACCGTCGTAAAAATGTAAGAAATTACCGACCTTAGCCGGTGGCAAGCCGGTTTTGTTATTCATAAAGGAAAAGATATTTATGCGTTATCGTCAAAATATTTATTATTGTGTCCGAACGGTAGCCCTTTGTGCGACGTACAAAAAAATGGGGGTGTGAACGGAGCGAAGGGATGGCGCGAGGTGACACGATGGTTGTTGGAGATTTTTTAAGAGTAGTAACTTTTTACGCCCAAGCGTGGACGTTGTACTGGCACTCCATGAAGTATTTTACGTCCGCAAGGAACCGCTACATTGCTATAATAGAGTACCGGTCTCCGTAAACTCATGATGATACTTGGAATACTACGCAAAGGTCAACTTTGGGAAGCCTATGTCCATGAGCAGAACTGTACAAAACAGTCTGACAATATAGGTACAATACCTAATCCTCTTAATAGTGTGAACTGAATTTGCGTAACGCAAATTTTTATATTGGACACTATAAAGAAATTTATTAGAGTTTTGAGTTGGAAAGTATAACAGTGACAAGTTGCTAGCCTATCGCCTAAAAACATACCTTAACCTATTTCCTTAGTCGCCTCTTAGGATACACACAGAAGAAATGTTAGTATTATTCTAAACCCGACACCTCACCACAAAATACATCGAAAATTTATAAAACTTACCAAAATGCCTTTCGGATTCCTCGCACATCGATACCAACCCACCCCTAGCGGTTATGAAATATGCGATTCCTTAGGAGTCCTTTATGCATCTCTAGGGACGAGGTCGAGTGGGTTATCACGCTGGCCGCCGGCAAATGAAAAATTTATGTCTCAATACTGCCCAGGCTCGAATGGGAAATGCTTTGTTTGGTCTGTGGTGGAGAATTGTCGTGTGGAGAACTGGAGAAGTTGGTAGATGTTTTGATGTTGGTTGAAGATGGATTGGTAATGGTATGGCGCATTGGTAAAATTGCTGATTTTGATTAAAGTAAAGATCGAATGTTTTAAGTTGTGATTTCGAAGTTACTATGAAAAAGACAGAGGAATAGTTCGACAAAAACTTATGTAAGTAAACAACGTAGGACAAAACATATACAAAAACATCTGGACATGAGTAGTTTTTTTGCAAGTTTTTTAACGTTCGGTGCCAATATCGCAATATGTGTAATCAAAAACAAACAGGACGACTACACACGACAGAGAAAAAAAGCGTGAATAAGTCCTGCATATACATTAATAATAAGTGTTTCTTACTCAACTAATGCTGGACAATCGAACGCACAAACTCATTTTCTTTAATCAATTGTATTACATTTGAAGTGTCCATGCAAAATATTATCGGGATAACTGAGTAAGAAACATCTTTTGCATCATTTATTTGAATACACGCTGTATATTTAAAAGCAAAACGATGTATAACAAAAGCATTCCTTGAAAAACAGTACTATTTATTTGCTGTAGCTAAAAATAAATCACACCCTAACTACGATCCATTACTCTCCATTTAATAGAGGAGCAATTACCTACACAGACAAAAGTGACGTCCCTTTATAATTACCGATATCGAGAGCGCAGTGACGTCGGCAGAATGCAGAGGACAATGGTAAATCAACGTCAAATGTCAACTTGCCCCTTGCTATCTTCTATTATTAAACCCACCAGCATAACAAGACCCCCAGACACACATGACACTGTGTTTCAAGTTCAGCGTATTCGTGTAAGCGCCAGCGACAGGGGTCTAAGTTAGCTGGTGGTATAATGACTTGCGATTCTTCTGTCGCATACACCTACTGCTAATGATAATATTAATGTTGTCTCAGAAAGCAATCTCTTGAAAGCCGTCGCGATGAAAGATCTGACTTTGACTTTGATTCGGCGGCTGAGTTCATGACTCTGCTTTTTAAGTTGATGGATGTTTATTCGTCGCATTTTTTAGAGACACGATCGCTTCGAGTGTCAACGTTCGGATGATAATCGAATAGTAACATTTTCTACATACATAGATAAATCTTCCCTTTTTTCCCAAAAGGAATAGGGAGATACACAAAAGGCTACATGGACAAATACATGACTATTTCACGTAGCCACTTCAACCATATTTGTTAGTTATAAGTTCAGAGAGGTGCTAGGTGGTGATGGTGACAGGTTGCTAGCTTTTCGCCTAAGATATGTTTTAATCTCAAAATCTACAAAATATTATGCTAAAAGTGGCCACAAAGCGTGAAATAGTCCTCATTTTGTCTATGTAGCGTTTTGTGTGCTCTGCCTACCCCGTTTGGGAATACAGGCGTGATTGTATGTATGTATGTACCTATGTATGTATATTTAACCTATATGTATCCTTAGTCTCAACGTACGACATGCACTTTAGAAATAGATGTATGTTATTCCTAACCGAAACCAAACGGCTATAAAAAAAATTACAACTTTTTACTTCCATGGTGAATATTAAAACTTTAAAAAATGTTCAACTTTGTTTGCATTAAGAGACATTTTGAGAGTTTTTCAAAATAATGTCACTTTTGAATTTAACAAGTGCCGGCTTAGCCTTAGGTCTCAAAAAGTATTTATTTAACACATGCACAGCCGTAGCAAGATAAATAATCTCTTTAAAAATATCCGATGTCACCTGTCACCGGCACAGACTGTGATAACAACTTAATGCCAACATAATGAGCCCATTCAATGTGTTGGGTGGTCGTGGACGAACGGGACCACGTTTGACAAGTGTTGAATAAGCTAATTTTGGTATTTGGAATAGAAGTGTAGGAAAGAAATTCAAACTTTAAAATTTTGAACTTTATTTTTGGAATGGAAAGGAGGGCAAATGGGGTAAATAATGATGGGAACGTAGTTGCAAGTAAACGATTAACTGTGTGTAAAGTAAGTGAACGAATTTTATATTAATTGTGTAGTTAAATAATAGAATAAGCAAGCCTGTGATCTTAATTTTAATACGGGTTTTTAATTTATTTTTTCTTCTTGGCGGAAAAAGTAGAACTTATGGTGAATTATAATATAGGGTAAAGTCACCGGTAATGGACAAAGAACCAGTAATGGACAATGACTCTTATTTACTACCCACTAAGGAAAAGTCATTTGTTTTACAACATTCAATTCACAACTCTATGGTCTTTAAATTATGAATGAAGTGTCCATCACTGATGCTTGTCAGCTTAAACCGTCCATAACTGGTGCCGTTACCCTAATTTTCTAAAAATAGGTCCAATAAATAATAAACACCCGTGTAGTGCTTGGTTTAGAATTACAACTCCCAATTTCTTCCGTGGGTGTCATAAGGGCCTATTAAGAAAAATAGATGAAGGTATATTTAAGTTGACAGGCTAGCATCCTTTCACTATTGTATCTCTTGTAAAGTATCTTACAAATACGCTACATCGAATACATTACATACTGATATAATTTTCTATGCGAGTAAGTCCTAACCAACTAAACACGCCATAAAATTAAACTTTTTTATAACCCTAGTAGGGTAACTTCACTTTACACTCGAGTGTAAAGTAAAACAAAAGCAATCGCAATAGCAATAAACGCTGATAACTTCAACCCTGTCACTGTCACCCAACGGCTTATTAACTTGCCCTTTATTAAAACGAAAAATCTCATTCCCGGGCAATATTTCATGCCCGGCAGTGGAAGGGTTGACGCAGGTGCTTCATTCGTCAACGTCACTGTTGACGACAAAATGACGTATGGGACAATCAGTTGCATGCAAAATGGTCGAAGTTTAGTCAATGTTTTGGTGTGTTTGGATAGATTGATGGAGAGTGTGAGGAGAATATTTTTTTTTTTACTCTCCTCTTAGGGTTCAATTTTGTTTTTTTGTTTTCGTTTGTTAACTAAAGGCAAAAGTGGACACACGTGTTCTTTACTTTAATAAATATAAATTGACAAGGCTCGGAGACATAAGTACCTATTGCTAGTAGTTTTTTATTGCTCATTATTAGCCGTGTGGTGTGGTGGTTTAGAATAACACCTCTCCATTTCTTCCGTGGATGTCGTAAGAGTTGACTAAGGACATAGGTTAAGGTACATTTAGACGACAGGCTAGCAACCTGTCACCTTAGAACCTGAGAAGTGTATGCTAGAAGTGGCCACAATTATATGAAATAGTCATCGTTTTGTCTATGTAACGTTTTTTGTGCTCTGCCTACCCCATTTGGGAATGCAGGCGTGACTGTATGTATGTATGTATTACAATCAATAATAGTAAATTGACTCTTCAACTCTATCAAAAGTACAAGTTTCATCAAATTTAAACCTTTTTGTACACGAATTCAAAATATAAGTGGCTGAAAAATCACACTCATAGGATACACAGACATAAAATGATTCCAATTTTGAAAATTGAAAATAAAAATCGCAAGTTCATCAGTAAAAATGAAAAATGTTTAAGAAAAAATTCACTCAGACGTCTCGATGTTCTCGCCAACTTAAAATGCGCATCAATCACCCTGTATCATTCCCCTAAATTCCACACAAGCCTCTCGCTTTGACAATTTACATCCCAAATGGAGGTGTCAAGTGGCCTATCAAAATTTGAAATAGACTAGCGTAAGTGAATTTTTGGGGTAAGCGCCGCAAACTGACGGGTAGGCGCTTAGGACATTACGCGAACTGGAGCGAATGTATTTAGTTTGAGAAAAAATATCATTAACCGACGCTTACTAACCGACTAACGCGTAATTGATTACCATGTAGCGATTTTGAAATTATGTATGTCTCGTTAAAAACTTAGGTTTAAATGCTTACAGTTTGATAAATATATCAGATCTCAGCCCTGACGAATAGATAAAATTATGTATTTTTTTTTATTGTATAAATTTCAGTCAAATAATATAAATGACCTGAAAAAGACTGTTTCTAACTAGCCAAGTTAAAGAACTACCAGGTAACACCGAAATTAAGAAAAAAAATCATACAAGTATCATCTTAACTTACATACACACATCTGCATACAAACAACCTGCATTCCAAAATGGAGTAGGCAAAGCAGACAAAATTCATGTAAACAAAATTTATAATTATTTCGGACTTTGCAGCCACTTTTTCGCATAATTTTAGGTTTAAACATAGATGAAATTGTCATCTTCAAATGTCATCTGCAGTTTGTTTCGCGCTCCAAGAATAGTCGGTAACCGACTAAATTGATGCTGTCAAACGAGGCTTATCCAATTTGAGGAGAATTAATCAACTGAAGGCCGTTTTGAAATTGCAGATGTTTGGGGGTTTTTAATTGTTCCCAATAGGAAAAGTAATTGTTAAGTATAAGGGGTCGACTTTCATTTGCGTTGAAAAATTAAGGAAGTAGGTACTTTCCTTTCGGCTGTTAAGGAAGCAAATAAACGCATCGTTAAGTATACAAAAATTCCAAAATATCATCATCATCATACATCACGCCTGTACGCTCAAACGGGGCAGAGCACACGAAAGTAGCAAACTGTGAAACTTAATATTGTCGTGATTGTTGTCTTGATAAGGTATTGAAATTATCACAATCATCGAGTACCTATGTGCCTCACTCTTCACCACTTCCAGTAGTATTTGTGTCTAACTTAACAAATTATCTCGTACGTGTAGGAGATTTCTTCGTCAAGCTAACTGTCATAATTATTGTATGGAAAATATGACAACTTAACGCTGAGCTCGTTGACAAGTTTAGTTAGAGCTGTAACATCACAGTTCTTTCCTAATTATTAATTGTCTAAGATCTTCCGTTCCTTGAGTTACTTTTCGTACCTTAATAGTTTGATAGTTGTACTAAATAAAGTTCATTTTTGGTTTTGCTTTTATATTGTCTACGAAAGAGTTTGCCAATGTCAGCCATAGACAATTTTTTTTTGTTACAAATTTCACCCACACCTGCATACTTACCTATCTATGTTTATTTTAACGTCCTTTCAATGTCCTGGTTATATGGTAAGTATAATAACACAAGAGGTTTTATTTTTCATACAGGTTCGTCATTTTAGATTTCGACCATAAAAATCAGTAATCGTCGTGTCATCAGACCCCGAACCAATTTTGTCGATTGGCATCATTACGTATAATGACGTCCCAAACACGGTCAAATCGAATTGTCATCGTATCGAATTATGCAATCTCAATGTCGAATCGATCATTAAACAAAAATGACCTAACCGCCAAAAGTAATTTTAAACTGTCACTTTTGTTTTATTTTCTACAACACCTTTTACTTCAGAGCGATTTTTACAGGATGTTCGTTTTTCTTACTGGCGGTTACGCTTTTTCGCGTTAGAGTACAATCGATCGATTCCATTACACCCGGCGACAGATGTCTTCGAACGTGACGAATTTCGACTAACCAGAACGTGTTTTTGGACGCCCTAACCGCCAATGAAGTTTACAATCGATTTTGAAACTTATTACGTGCGTATACTGAAAAATTTTAAACGGGCTTTGAATGACAGGGTTTTGGTTTTAGCTTCGTATTGGTAATCAGTCGGTGACCGCAAATTGTTGTCCCTCGATCAGACGTTGCCAGGAAATTACTATTTCGATTTTTATTTCACGAGTTTGTATAGTATATCATTGATTTTAGAATACTACTAGGTAGTTTGTATTGCAAGGACAAGATAAGGTACTTAATATGCAGCTTTTAAAACATAAATACGTACAGTAACGCCTGTATTCCCTACAAGGACAGGCAGAGCACACGAAACGTGACATAGACAAAGTCACGGCTATTCCACATTACGTTGTTACTTCTACCCTAATTTAAATTAAATATTCCTTTACTTCACACGGTATAATAGTGACAGGTTTTATAAATAATTATATGCTTAAGAGGGCGCACACATTTTTTACGAACGTAATATAAGATCAGGTGGGGGAAGAGAAATTCAGGGGCAGGGCAGGGGTAAGAGGCACCACAGACCATAACTCGTCGAGTTATGAGTGATTATGGTCTGTAGAGCCCTCTTATCCCTGCGTTTCTCTTCCCCCACCTGATATCGACCTTAGTGGTTTTGGACCAATGTTTAAAAAATCGTGAAATGTAAATTAACTGATATTTAGCCATGAAAAAAATATGGTTAGACTAAACATATTCTGTAAATTTACAATAAAATTGTTTCATTTGTAATTACATTAAAATCAATGAGAAAAAAAATAAAGTAATGGTTCAACTTTGAAATTATGTAAAATGATATTTGAATAATAAAAACCAATAATTTGATTCATGTTAATCCGTTAATCCCCAGTAGACTATATTGTCTATCAGATAATAACAAGTTTATATCGTTTATGGTAAATTTTAATGGAATATTTTCAAGTGAAAGACAGCTCTGACGCGTATTTTTGTGAAAACCCTTCAACAAATTGGCTAAGTAAATGAAATCTGTGTTGCTAATAAAATATTTTTTTCCGTTAATCCCTAGAAAAAGAGTTTATTTATATGTTACAGTAGTTTTTCTTAAAAAACTTAACGATTTATAGCTTTCTAAAGCATTTGAAAAACACCAAAATCACCGAATTTTGTTTGCACGCTCTTAAAAAGGAAAATAAGAACTATCGAAATCTGATCTAAGTAATAAAGCGTCCACAAAATAGGCAATATCCGACTGGTGTATAAACTACTGTGTATCTAAATGATCAGTTGTGTATTTCAGAGAAATTACGAATAGAACAAATTAATTACTTTAAAATCTTAAGGCTCTAATCCATAAGTTACGTAGTTAAAAAAACATCTTTTGAACACCCAATAGCACAAATACTTCAATAAACTATAATAATGCTTGTACTGCAAATGATTGTATATACCTGTATACATTAAGCCTAGCTATTCAAAACCCTGCTCCTCAATCGAAATAAAACGAAATCCAAAAATATTCTGGTAGTATTGCGTTTACTATAGGACGTATTGTTTTTGTGAATGTCATCCTGCGCAATGAAGGCCGCGCCGCAAACGACCGCGGTTCGCTTTGTGGAGCCGTTGTGTGTTGCCTAAGCGACAGACGGCAGCGACAGGCATAAGCGACAGTGGTTAAAATGAAACAAAAAAGATGATTAATTATGAAAAATTTGGGTAAATCGTGTTTAGCTCAACATTTTTCGGGATAGTCCATAGCTCTACTATACTTAGAAGCCGCGGCCTCTAACGTCGATTTTAGACGTGGGTTATTCGTTTTGTCAGTCTCACAGTAGTTCCATGTTCAAAACATTTGTCTTATTTGAACAATTATTTAAAATGATGTGACTTAGGTAAGTCTTTTGTTTCTTGCTTATTTTAAAAACACTTTCTTTTGTTTCTAAGATATTCATGATTCATGAACATTGAAAGTTTAGTTTACATTAGTTACCCGAGGGACAGAACTATACTGAAAAAGCACTAGACATGTTTTATGCTAATTTTATTTACTAATTGATCCAATGAATCATAATTGGTTCAATGTGCATTGCAACAGCAAAATATGTTATTTTTACGGCACAATTAAATTCAATATTAAAATGCTTCCAAAAGTTCAAATTTCATCACTTTTTTCGGAAGCCAATTTATCACCACAGATAAAAAAGTTCAACGACGACCCGCGTCCCCAACAATAGAGTTTCGATTCGACATTCGACTATTACTCATCGACATACCTACCGGATGTCACATCACTATTTAAGCCAACGTTACTGGCCATTGTCATCCCCCAAAAAAAGAATTTAAAGCACAAACGTATCCAAGATTTGGATTTGGAATATCATCGGCGGATATATTTCATCTTGTCATAACACGGTGGGTCAAAGGAATGGATCAGAGTTTGATAAATTGCAGTTCAAATTTGGAATAATGTCTTTTTCACTGAGGATGGAGTGATGACGTAACAGGATCTCTAATGGAGCAATGACGGGATGTATGCATTATCGATGTTTGAGTACTTTCGTTGCGGAATTGAAGTGTCATTTTTGTTTTAATTATTCGAAATAGTAGGGTTGGGCTTGATATTCGTAGTTAAGTATTTTGAATGCTTTTTATGACCGTGACGTTGCGGTTTTAAAGTGCGCAATAAATTTTGTTACTAAATTATGATTGATGTGATTTAATGAAAAATACCAACATTGAGAGGTTGATTTGACATTAAATTTAATAAAGGCATATCATTGTGGTCAATGCCGCTACCATAGCAATTAAAAACTGATTTTAGTTCAGAAGTTTATTTTTAAATGACATTTTCACAAAAAAGGATTCGCCACTTGTATTTTTAATATCTCGTTGCAAACCACACCATTTATGCTGGGTTTCTTTAACTTTCTTTTGTTTCACTTTAGATCCCTTAGTTCTAAGTCCACCATACATACATAACGCCTGTAATCCCAAGTGGGTTACGCAGAGCAAACAAAACGATAGACAAAGACATTCGTTTCACTGCCACTTTTTCCGAGTGGTGTCGAGCTTACAGTATACAGTTAGAGTAAGGTATTTCTCTTTCATGAATTTTTTCAACCTGAAATTATGCTAAAAGTGGCTATAAAGCTTTGACATGATGGCGTAACGTATAAGGATGCGTACATTTATGTCAATAATATGAAGAGTTTTAACTTAAATGTTTTAGGTGACATGCTTAAAACTTTTAAACATGTCACCTAAAACATACCTAAACGAATTCTACGCAAAGAAAATCGCAGGCAACAGCCAATTTAAAATACCGACTTCATTCACTGGGTTGAAGACTGTGGTGTTGTAGGTTTAGCCTCTCCAACTACCCTCAACTTTTTCTATTTCCCTCTAAACCGGAGGCTGGCCCTCGTTACGGCGCAACATACATCATCGTCATCTTAGAGCAAGTCATCGCTGGGTCTAGGCGAGAGAGGGTGGAGAAGGATTTTTTAAACATTTTTCTGAAATAAAAATCAAGGGGATTCCTACTCAGTAGTGTTGCCTAAATGTAATCAGCAACACACTGACTTAGCACATAATTTTACAATGCCGTGGAAAATAAAATTAGCTTTTGATCGGACAATCAAGGACGTTACGTACTGAATAAAAAAAATAAAACATGGTTTTACAAATTTATTTACTATTTCCTCTTTTCTGTGTTACATTTATAAACAAAAATATACAACGCAATTTCGAATTTATTACGGTTAAAAACTTCATACCTACGTTGATATTGTAAGCTTTTAGTACAGTTTTCAACAAGTTCCTAGAATTCTGTAGTTAAATAAAAAAATACGTAACTTTTTCTTGTCGTAACTATTGCATACATTGTATACGGGCCATTCCACGAGCAAGGTAGTTTTGCGTGACACTCCGTAGCATAATTTCATTTTATGTTAATCTGTGTTTTTATGAATAAATCGAATAATGCTTCACATCTCAAACGTTTTGCAAAAGGAGGCATCACTTTAAACCTTATAATTATCGAGATAGTAAAATTTTCTTTTTTCATATAATACGGTAATCACAAAAGTATAAATAATGGGATGGAATCACGTTTTTTGATTGATATCACAAGACTCTTTATAGCCTTGAATTATAAACATCTTGAGTAATGGTATAATAATTTTAATTTATGATAACCATTGATGTGAAAAAAGATACGTGAAATTATTATTTTTTAATTAAGTGTATTTTTTTTGTGTTGCACAGAGTAATATTCATAGTCAAGAGAAACACTATTTAAAACTTATTTTTTACAGTAATAACTCAATAAATAACCGATATAGTGATAACCACGTCTATAAAACGACGGAGATCACTCAAATAACGGTAATCACCGTTGCGGTAATCACGTGAGCAATTTATTTTTTAATTAATTACTTCAAAACGGTTAATAATAAGAACTCAATATTTTTTGTGTAAGTAATTGTAACACTGCTTAATATGTCAAAATAATCCGAGTTAAATATATCAACAAAACAAGCGAGAAAAAAATAAAACGGTAATCACTTTCAACTGTGACAAAAAAATCGTGTTGTTTTCTTTCCTTCGTGATTTGGCAGCGACACAATAAGTCACAGGTTCGCACTATTTAGCCGTCGCGGCGTGATAGACTCTTTCTAGGAACGTATCGTCGATGTCTCTCGGAGTGTGCGTTTGAGCAGTACGACGAGCTTTATGGCCAAATTAGGTTAAGACGCAAAACTCGGGACACTTTTTAAAAATGGTTTTAAAAATAAACTAACGTAATAATAATTATTTAGGCAATAGGATTTCATTTATCATATAATTGGCTTGCTGTGAACAACAAAAACCTATAGTTTCCGCGTTTAATTTTCGAAATATATGTCATCAACTAACAAATTTTGGAGGTGGGACAAGGCCAAAATGTGGACTCCTCTGACTTTAGATTTTTGTTTCGCGCATTTAATAATAAGAATATACTATTGTTAGACTTATTCTGAGCAGAATAAAGTGTGAATTACGTAAGATATTTTTTTTATAAGGTTACCTATTAAAATTTGGATTTCACAGGTAGTTGAACTTGAGAACACGAAAAATCGTACGGCTGGAGAACGGCCCATACCGTTTAATTCAACTAAGTACCTATTATTACAATTTAGATTTATTATATTAACTTTCAAATCTCTGCTATGCCAATAAGCAAATTTAGAGAAACAGTAAATACTTAAGATTTATCTCTAATAAAATTGGGGAACTATTAAGACAAGCCATCAACTAAAAGCATTCCATCCAAAAAAAGCCGCCTCCACACAGCGTACCCCAAATGACAGTGGTAGTATCAAAGCGGTAGCTTTTACCAAATTACCATAACTATCACTGCGCAGGCGTCGCTGCAATCGTAATTAAAAGCCGCGTAAGGGTGAACAGATTATGTGATGAAGGGTTCCGTAAAAATAAAAATATAGGTATCCCTAAGCAACATGATGGGTAGTTTCAAGCAAGAAATATTAACTGGACATTTACTTACCTATTTATTTATTTAACAACAAATGCAATTACACGGCATTACAGTGTTGAACCAATAAAAAAATATAAACTAAAGACAAAGTTTACATCTCTTAAAAATAGTAGATATATTGTCTAACATCCATCAACTCGCAAAATCTCAAGCTGGCTTAAGTATTCCCAGTGGTGTCGGATTTAGAATAATACCTTTCAAATTCTGCCGTAGATGTCATAGAAGGCAACAAGGGAAATAGGTTCAGGTATATTTTAGGCGACAGGCTAGCAACCTAACACTATTACACCTGCCAACACAAAACCTAAATAGTATGCTAGAAGTGGCCACAAAACCTGAAGTAGTCGTGGTTGTATGTAGCGTTTTCTGTGCTCGGCCAACCCTATTTCGGAATATAGGATTGATGTATGTCTGTAGTAGAAGTAAGGGAGTTTCATCCGATGTTCCAATGTTCTAAGTCGCCTCTTACGACATCCACGATGAAATAGAGAGGTATTATTCTTAATCCGATACAACCCCCGAAGTGAAGTTCCCAATCCACACCGGGCCCGCATGACGCGTATATTCACCAGATTGTTATTACTTACTGGCTTTGCTCGCGTTAAGAAGTATTTTAGGGAATTGGGGGGGTTATGAAGAGACAAAAAGTAGCCTATGTCACTTCTCCATGCTTTTAACTCCCAAAAAATCACGTCAATCCGTCGCCCCGTTTAGCTATGAAAGACGGTCAAACAAACAAACACACTTTCCCATTTGGACGTAGCAGAAAGGATCCAACTTGCATAAAACTTCGAAGTAAAATGAATGATCTAGGTATAGGCGTCAAAAATGTATGTGACTTATGTCACTTCAATTACGAGTGACTTGTGGGTTGGATCGTTTTACCTAAACTACGTCCATTTATAATAATAGTATGGATTATCGCAACGTATTAGTAGTAGCTAGCACAATACTAAGAACCCAGTACGGAACCCTGCAAATGACAATAAAATTGGGGATTTGACCGAAAGTCCCGAGTCATCCCACGGGATCGTCATGAAATATGGATTCGGAACAAATGTAAAGGGATATAAGAACTTGGATGGCTTGCACGCTGATGACGAGTCGATTACTCTTTCATGATTACACAGGTTTAGTTACTGTGTCCTGTGGGGAGTCAGGTTTAGGGTAAAACCCCTCCATTTCTTCCGTGGATGTCTTAAAAGGCGACTATGGAACTAGGTTAAGGTTATTTTAGACGATAGACTAGCAACCTCTTATTTTTATATGTTCTTTGTCAACTTAAAACTTATAAAAGAATTTCACATAATGACTACAGTACGTGAATTAGCCATGATTTTGTCTACGTAGCGTTTTGTGTGCTCTGCCCGTCCCATTTGAAAATACAGGGGTGATTGTATGTATGTAAGATGATGATAGCAATCGGAACCAGCCCTGCACGAGATTCTTCCATCCTCGAAACTTGGCTCTGCACTTTCGATGACATAAACTATGATTCATTGTTGAAGTTCAAAGTTAAACACTTCTTAATGCTTTCTGGACTCCTAGTCCATTGGACTACTCTCAGACGTTCCGTTAATTTACGTACTACTTATTGTATGACCTTCCACACCTTTTAGGCGGCGCGGGCGCACATCACTCGGCTATTACGGCGCTTGATGCTGCCGATAAACGAATTTGATTGGTATTGATATGTGCTTCCATCTAGGAGTTCATTAGGAATGGTAGTGGTAGCACAGGGGACGACATAGAGCTGGCATTAAAAAAAATTGGATGATAGTTGTTTCGAATAGCGATTACAATTTTGCATGAGTTGAAATAGCTTTTACAATAGAATTCCTCGTTCATCTGTGTAAAGATCACGAGTTTTAACATTCAACTGACTTTCTGATTGATATTACAAAGGAGACCCTCGCACATTCTATATTTTGATGATGATGACCAATTAGTTTTTGACACTTCTTTGTGAATATTCTAGAATAGAGAATACTTCGTTGTTTTTAATATTTTCTGATTGGTGATTGAGAAAGAGGCTAGCTTTAGTTTGTAGCCTTAGGTACTAAAGAAATAAATACGTACTGTAAAATAATATCAATCACAATTACTAAGTAAACCATGGTCTTCCCCCTGTATTTTCACAGCAATATTGAATAAAAATTCCTAAGATTTGGTTCAAGCATAATTGACATGATAACTTACTTTTTAATGCGAATTCTATTCAGAAAACACGTGTCTTTTTCCAAGAATAAAATCAATCATTAAAAAGTAGAAAAAAGTTTTTTCTTCATAGCTTACGAAATGTCCTGCTGGGCAAAACCTTCCTATCTTCCTTGCCACTCGTCTCTGTTTTAGCAACATTTCGCTGGTCAGATTTCAAACGCGTGTGGTGCCGGGTTAGAATAGCATCTCCCCCTTTCTTCCCAGAGTGGACTTTCGGAAAGGTTTAGTGTATTGTGGGCGATGGGCTAGCAACCTGTCACTGCAATATCACGTTTAACCATCTGGTTACCCTGAAATTGCTGAACTGGATTTTTAAATTCATGTGCTCTGCATACCCCTCTTAGGAATACAGGCGTGAGAATATGTATGTATGTATGTCAGATTTCAAAAGGTTCCAAATTGTTTCGCCGTCGTTTCGTCACTTATTTCGCGTAATTTGCAAACGAAACCTGTTCGAGACGGCGTAGTGTGAATGGACCAAAGTAATTAAGTT
>BHDV01041308.1:15267-38402 GCA_005406045.1 Adoxophyes honmai | reverse complement strand
TAAAAAGGTTACAAATCCGCACTCTCGAGAAAAGCTGTTTTATAGCTTACAATTAAGAACTAATTTTGATTGATGGATTTTTTGACCACATACGATTTTAATTACGAACATCGCCCCTTTACCAAGGAATTGCATGTCCATTGTAACTTTAAAGTGCTATATCTCCTAAACTAAGCACTTTGGAGCATTATGACCAGGTTAAGGTAACTGCGTATAGCCTATAGAATTAACGTTTTAATTTTTTGCCTATGTTACAGGCCCCACCCTGTAGATAATTAAAAATAAAAGTATACGGGTTTTACTGGGGCCGTTATAAGCAAACACAAATTAACCTTCAACTAAGTCACTCTTACCCGTTTTTCATCTGAAAAATATACTTACTCGCGAGTAAAGAAGGACTTACTACACAGCATTTTTTTTCTTTTTTGGTTGTACTTATCGTCAGTAGTAAAATTTTGGATATCTCGAGCTCTAGCCTTGCAATTTGAACAAAAATAACACAAAGCCAGTACAAAATATAAATATTTAATAAACGTAAGTAAAAAACAACACTTGTGGATTTCAATCAAGTACTTATATTACATCGTAACCACAGTAGATACATTCTATAATCTCTCTCAACTAGCATCTAGGTCCTTACCTAAATCACCTAAAAATATCTACAAGGGAAGTTCAACAGCCTACATACACCCAAGATTTAACACAGGAATATACACCTAATTAAAAAAAAATATATACCGAAAGACCACGAAAACAATTAAATTAAAAACATACAATGTATATGGAATATTTATAGACAGACAACCTCGTGCGAGATCGTCCTTAGGAATGAGGCGGGGGCGAGGGGAAGTACAACGCCATTGCGCCGACGTGCGGGACCTCAGACTTAACATTAACAGTCCGTTTGAAGTTTTTCATTGAAAAAAAAAAGCAAGAGTTACCTGGCGATTTCAATATTTTTAGCAACCCCTAAGACTGTCAAGGGGGCGTCCATAAATTACGTGAGGTGTTTTTTTTTTTCAATTTTCTGACCCTCCCTCCCCCCTTGGTGAGATGTCGTGAGATTTTTCAAAATGTTATTTTAATAAGAATAAATAAAATGAAGACGTAACTTTAAAAAAAAAACAAAATTTTTCTTCGTTCGGAGGATACACTCATGAAGTGTCAAATGTAAAGCGCCATCCACATACTCACTTCGCTTTTTAAGACCTTAGACATCTGGATTAAATGGACCAAAATAGTATTTTGTTTGTTTGTTTGAAACAAGAAAAAAATTGCGTGATATTTGCCGTGACCCCCCCTCCCCCCAACGTGAGATTAGATGAGATTTGACTCGACCCCCTCCCCCCCTAAAACACCTCACGTAAATTATGGACGCCCCCCAAGCTACTATCTAGTCTATTTTTTTAACCATAGATACAAAAACGACCTTGAAGGTGTTGCAAGTGGTGTTGTATTGATGCCTTTTATTTTACAAAAGTCACATAAATAGCTATTGCATAATATCGCTCACTAGCGATTAGGGTCACTGTAATGGTATAGGTGTCGACTATGGGTCCCAGTGGCTAGTGGTCGACGCGCGAGGCTTGCGGGAGCGGCGAGCTGTGTTGTTGCCGGTGCAGGATGCCCAAGCACTGCAGCAGACACTGCATACTGGCGGCTGACGTGGCCTGCCGCCGTAGAAAGTCTTCGTTAGACAGCGGTCTTATTCTCTAAAGCAGGAGTTCCCAACCAGGGGGGCACGCCCCCCTTGGGGGGCGTAGAGTAATCTCAAGGGGGTGCGAAACGTTTGTGTTTTTAATAGAAAAAGATATTTCAATGTACACAAAATCAAATGTTGTTAAAATAATACTACATAGTTTTATTGCGAACACTGAAAAAAATATTTTATTAAAATTTATTTGTGATCCGGGGGGGCTCGACAAAAAAAAGGTTGGGAACCCCTGCTCTAAAGCATTGTTAACCTCGGGTCGCGACCCAAATCAGGTATCTAAGTGTAAGATCAAATGTTTGTTAGACAAATTTTATCCTAAACATTAGTCCTACCGATTTGTATAATAAACAAGCAAAATGTTTTTTTTTTTTTAATATTTAGTTGGTTCGATTCCCGGTTGAGATGAGCAAAATTTTAAAAATCTTTTAATGCAGTTTTGTTTCTTTCTAAAAATGAAGGAATGTTTCCTTTTAGCAAATTGAGCTAACTAAAAGATTTAGAGTAGTTCCCCTCCAGGGCCCATTGAAACTTTCCACCCTGTATGACACATAGAATACAAAAATAAAATGCTCTCATGTTTAATAATTCTTACCTTCAATAGTAACAGGTCAGGGTCCGTGTGGGGGAAGGGGGAATCCGCTGACTCTATGCACCTCGCGAGCGACGCGTCGCTGCAACAAACACGTCATATTTATACAGTGGCGTAGCTGCTTAGGGTTCATTAAAACTAAATTCTATAATGCCTTATTATCTAATTTGACTAAATTTCAAATGGCCATGATCCCATAATCCCTAAATATCAAATTGACGCATTTATTAAAAAACACGAAAGTCATAATGACTTTGACGGAAAACGTCCTATTCCCAAAACACCTAAATGGCAAAATGTCGCAGTCTCAAAATACCTAATTTTTTTTACAAGCTTTCATTCAGTTTAACTAGATATAATTACTATGAATAGGTAGCTACAATTACATTATCAATGATGTTGGCCAGCGATAAAGAAGAAAACCATATTATGAAGGTATAACCTTTAATTTAGGTATTTTGGGATTTGGTTGTTCTGCGATTAAGGTGTTTTGATATTTAGTTATTTTAAAATTGAGTCGTATTAAAAATCCGGTGTTTTGGGAAAAAAATATAGGTATTTTGGGATTTAGCCATTTTGCCATCAAGTTATTTTGAGATCTAGGTATGTTGGTATTAGGGTATAACAAAATCAAGGTGATTTGAAACCTAAACGCGTAGCTACCAAGGGGCTAGGCGGGGCAGTGCCCCGGGCCGGCCCAATAATCAGTTTACATAGGTGTGGGGCCCCATTTTTTTATTTGCCCTAGGGTCCTTGGTTAGGGCCGGCGCTCACTGCCGGCATGGCAGAGGACGGCACGGCAAATCGTGCCGCAGCATCCAAAAATATAACCCGTGAAATGCTTCGGCACGCTGTGGCATGCCGCGGCCTTTCTCAGATCAGTAACAAAATCCTTTGCCACGCCGTGCCATGCCGGCAGTCAGCGCCGGCCCTTACCTAGCTACGCCACTGTATTTATACCACCACTATCGCCGTGGTCAAAAGTCTGGGGATTCGCGAATTTTCTCTTGTCGTTGGTCAATTCACCTTACCAAAAATAAAGATAGTTTTTTAAAACATTTTTTATGAAAACAAATAATTTGGGGACTATTTAAACAACAGTCTCCCTATCGCCCTGCTTTCAGAACTAAACATGATGCGTCCATCGCGTTGCTTTAGCGCTTGGGCTCACGATAGTAATGTGTAATGAATGTGGGAAAGATTCCAGTTTCCAGTAGAAAGATCTCCAGGTAGAGAGAAAGTTGGAAGTTCTATTTATGCAACCAATCATCGAAACTTCTTTAGCGCGGAGTAGAGCACTTTGACAGTTGCGGACGCTTGGGGCAGTAGTTCTACTACTGGACGGTAGATGGCGCTAAATATGTATGTAATATTGTTAACCCGTTAAGAAGCCGTGGTAGCCCAGCGGTTCGACCTGTGGCCTCTCAAGCAGAGGGTCGTGGGTTCAAACCCCGGGCTCGCACCTCTGAATTTTTCGGAATTTATGTATATCGAATTTGATATTTACAACGAGCTACTCGGTGAAGAAAAACATCGTGAGGAAACCTGCACACAGTGGCGAAGCAATTCAATGTTGTGTGTGAAGTTCCCAATCCGCACTGGGCCCGCGTGGGAACTATAGCCCAAGCCCTCTCATACTGAGAGGAGGCCTGTGCCCTGCAGTGGGACGTTTATAGGCTGGATGATTGTTAACCCATACCTGAGTTCGGTCTGTTGTAGTTGCTGGCGCGCCGCGGCCATCGCGCCGTGCACCGCCAGCTGTTCCCGCGGCTGCAGCGGAGGGTTGGCTCCCATCGCCTGCCATAACAGTCTTTGTTCATTTTATAAGCAATTTGGTGCAGCATTGTTGCTTTAAAAGTATCTGTGTGGTCTGGTGGCTTCATTGAGGATAGAACCTATAGAGTACTAATGTCATCTCGGTTGTTCGGAAATTATTCCGCAAAACAATTGAAGTGATCGCTGTGCTCTTATTGGCCGGTCCAAGATCGCGCGTAACGCTAGTGCCCTTTTCTCTACGGTTATTGGCTCTGTACAGTTTCTGTGACAGTGACGGTGACGTTTAGTATGTTGAAATCAACAAACTATTTGCGGACCGGGGTTGCGAACATTGTTTCTCTATAGGTTCTATCCTCTATGGGTGGCTTACAAGAGCAAGGTGCGGGTAGAGATGCAGTGGAGTAGAGTGACTGTACCTAATACATATGACAATGAAGGCGCATGTTGCTGTGCTAAGTCTACTGTTCTAGCTGGAATTGCCAATTAAGAACGAAAAACCTAATCCTAATTGATCATCTTTTAGAAAATATTTGAAATAATAATCTCTTAGATTTTCTCCTGTATTACAGTGTAGGTCTGGTTGTCCATTTTTTTCTATTAGAATGAACATTTTTCATGTACAGAATCATACTTTGGTGCTTTCATTAGAATCAAGTTTTTAAACTGTATACTAGTGTATACATTGATTGTGTTCTTGAGTCTGCATAAAAACTTTTTTTTTAATTTACTAAAATAAGGAAACACATTTTTTTTAAACAGAGGTGGTCCTAAATATACCAATTCAAATATTCCCTAGTCCTTCCCATGAGTGCCATACCTTGGTGTGAATCTCAGCGATAGCCCGCAGGCCGTTGACCCACTCCTGGCGCGCGCGCGCGTCGGCCGCCCGCAGCTTGAGCATGTCTCCGGACGCGCAGTTGATGGTGAACGTGCGCGAGTCCTCATCACTCGGGCACACCACCGCTGCTGCTAGCTGTGCCTGTAATATTGAACCAGTTGGAAGAGTTATTGTTTTTAAATAAATAAAACTTTAGTGAACAAGCTTAATTATAACCTCATGTCAGGATTTGAATATCTGTCTACAAACAAGCACGCACCCATTATTGCGGATACAATCATTATAAGAGTTGCTGACTATTCCGTGGCTGTGCCCATAACCTTCTTTGAGTTCTGGATTTGTGCCAATCAAGAAATATGCTTTTCAGACTCAGTTTCCAGGACAAGGGTTTGGAAAGTATGTCAGGTTGAAGCCCTGTTTGGTGTTTCAGTACACCTACTTCAAATTTAAAAACTAAATATGATCACTTATAACTAGCTAATCTTTTATTAAGCTTATCGTATATTTTTTATGAATTGATCTTACCTTTATGCAGATAAATACCCATGCCATGTCAAAAAACACTCTTGAAATTTTAATAACATTTCACATTTCTAATACTACTACAACTACTACTAATTTATACTTGTTTTGTGTAAATAGGGGTAGTGATAATCCAAATACGCTCAAGTTACCTCACCGCGCGCCGGCTGCCCAGGTTGAACGGTGTCTCCTGGCCCATCGAACAGGTAGTAAGAGAGGACGCCAGTCTCCGGGTCCACGGCAAACCAGCGCTGTTGCCAGCCTTTTACCACGTTCGTGTACTTGTACAGCTGCCCAGAGAGCGCCCGCCCTGATCCCACTCCAACGCCCTTCATCATTTTCTTTAGGACTCCAATATTTACAATATTTACATTGACTTTAGAAATAGAAAACTTGACAAAACCAGTAGCGTTTCGATTTTGCTGATTTTCGCATTGGACAGATCGGCTCATAGATGGCTCATAGCCATCAAGTTTTGAATTTATTATTATTTAAATTTTTTAAACTCGACCAACTCTCCGGTTTTTATTAAAAATACAGAAACAAATAGATTGGATTTATTGGTTTCGATATTATTCTGTGCGTGAAAAATCTAAAATAAAACGCTTTTTGACAGTCCAAAGCATGACGAATTTCCCTGCCTGTTGCCTGTTTGTACTTGTACGGTTTTCGCCGAATTCGCCGTTTTCGTTTTGGTTGTTTGGTTGATGGTGTTGTTGTTTATAAATCCGGTTTATTGTAGACCGTTGTTAAGGAAAAGTCGCAGTTAAAGAGTTGGTTTTATTTCTAAAATTTGGCTTTCAAGTTAAGATTTTTTCTAATGGGTAATATGTGTAATTAATTAAGAAATGGCATTTAAACTAGTACGTGTTGACGCTGAGGGGTCGAATAAAATTCCACTTCCTTTGGGAACACATTTGATCGGCCGCTCTTCTTGTCTCGACGTAAGTTGAAATATAATTTAACAATTAAAGATACTTATAACTTATTTAAATATAACCCTTAATAAATCGAAAATAGTCTTTAATTATTAATTGGTTCTAATCTTTGAAATCCAAGGCCAAATACTTATATTATTACATAGTAACATATAATCCGCCTACAAGTACAGTTTCAGTGTTTGCTTTCCTGCTTGGCTCTATAGTGGTTAAGTTTGTAATTGTAATCATATCTGTTCTGTTCTTTCACCCACTTTGTTATTGTTGTCACTGTGTGTATAATAGCTATATTCTAGGTGTCATTTTATTTAAGCCATTTAATCTGTTACAGTGTGATGATAAAAGAATATCAAGGAACCATGGCAAGTTGATTGTATCTGAGGATTCAATAGTTATAGAGGCAGTAAGTAATTTAACACTAAGGAATAAGTGTTACATGATGATTCTGTGTGGTGTCGGGATGGAATAACACCTCTCCATTTCTTCTATGGATGTTGTAAGAGGTGACTACGGAGGTAGAATAGTGACAGGCTAGCAACCTGTCACTATTCTACCTCTTCCATCATTGCAAACCAAAAACTGCTAGAAGTGGCTGCGAAGTGTGATATAGTCATAATCAAAATTTTGTCTATGTCACGTTTTGTGTGCTCTGCCTACCCCATTTGGGAACACAGGCGTGATTGTATGTATTTATGTATGAATAAGTGTTACAATATACAATTGTAAAAAAAAAACTTTGTAATAGCATTTTCAATATAGAAACCAGATTTTACAATCACTGCTGCACAAGAATTAATTTACTCCCTTCTCTGTTTCCAGCTTCATCAAAATCCATGTTTCTTCACAAAAAAAGATTCCAAAGATGTAGAAGTTCTCAGGAAATGCAGTTCACTCACATTACAAAATGGGGACAGATTTGGACTCTTACCTACAACCTTTTGGTACGAAGTACTGCACTGCAACCTAGAAACTGACAGCCAAGCCACTGATGTGTCATCCACCCAAGAACAAGTTTACAGCGAGCCTAAGAATCATGATGATACTAAAACAAATGAAGTCAATGATAGACCAAACAAAGAAAATGATGAAACAAATGCACAAAATGATGAAAGAATACAAGATGTCACTAGGAATTCAAACACAGATGTGGGTATTGAAGATAATTCAGAGTTGTTAGATTTTGATTTGAATGAAACTGTTGATGATGTTGGCAGACCTGAATCTCCATCTCTACTTGGTAAGTAAACTCTTCCCACTAGCTTACAATGTGTTGATAGAGTTAAAATAAGCTTGGAAGTAATAAATGTCTCATCACTCCAGCCTATCTCATTCCAGCTGACAAAGGTAAGGTACAGTCCCTGCATCAAATGTGACAAGATTTCAGAGACTACCTATGTCCTCCTAATATGAATAAATATGTACATACAAACTACTTTTTTCTACTTGCTATTGTTCTGATATAAGTCTTTTGCTCTATCCCATTCCATTCATACAAATAAATGCCTGAAAAAAGTTAACCTTAGAATGTCCTAAAAATACTGCATTTCAGTGTCACTAAATTTAGACAAAAGGATTAATAAATTTTTGTAAACATTTTAGATAGAGACCAGCAGGAAGAAGCTGCGGTCAAGGAACCATCTCCAAACCCTGAATTGAACCCTGACACAACCGTTGAGGAACCTACGAACCCTGACTCTGCTATTGAAGACCATGCTGAGGATTCAATGGCCACAAAACATATTGCTGAAGAACCACAACCACAAGCAACAGACCCAGAGCAGTCAGCAGCACCCAAGAGGAGTCACAGTCTTGACGGTGAGGAGGAAGGTGTCAAGAAGATCAAAACTGAACCTGTTGATGTGAACGACGAGCCTGCTGTAAAACAGGAGCCATCAGATCCGAGCCCTTTATCTAGTAATCAAGCAGTAAGTTGAAGTCAATTATTTGCTCTTTACTTATTTTTAACTGAGAACACAAATTACTCACTTTGGAAAGCCACCAAGAAACTAAAGAGACCCAAAAATCAAATACCACCAATAAGCTCAACAACTAACAAGTGGGCTAGGTCTGATGGAGAAAAGGCAACAGCTTTTGCAGAACATTTGAAAACTGTTTTCCAACCATATCCAAGTAAGTCCCCTGAGCAAGATGAGGAAGTGGCAAAAAGTCTCAACTCTCCGCTACAAATGTGTCTTCCATTAAGTGCAACAACTCCCAAAGAAGTACGAATGGAAGTAATGAAACTGCAGGAAGGAAAGTCACCCGGATATGATCATATTGATGCTACTTTACTTAAACAATTACCTAAAAAACCGGCCAAGTGCGAGTCGGACTCACGCACTGAGGGTTCCGTAAACGATACGTAAGTAAACGATACCTTGATGTAACTTACAGCCAACGCCATCTAGTGACAGATTTTCGAACTAATGATAAATTTTTATTTTTATTAATTAAAAAAAAACTACTTGGTAGATTTTGTTCAAACCAATTTTCGTTGGTAGTTTTTATAGTAATGTACATCATATATTTTTTTTAGATTTATCACTCTTTTATTTTAGAAGTTAGAGGGGGGGGGACACAACTTTTTCAACTTTGGAAGCGTTATACACATCTACGATACACTTCAGAAAAGTATGACGTTAGAAACCTCAATATCATTTTTGAAGAGCTATCCATAGATACCCCACACGTATGGGTATGATGAAAAATTTTTTTTTGAGTTTCAGTTCCATGTATGGGGAACCCTAAAAAATTGTTGCTTTTTTTTTAATTTTGTGTCAAAATCTTAATGCGGTTCACAGAACACATCTACTCACCAAGTTTTATTAGTATAGCTCTCATAGTTTCCGAAAAAAGTGGCTGTGACATACGGACAGACGGACAGACGGACAGACGGACAGACGGACAGACGGACAGACGGACAGACATGACGAATCTATAAGGGTTCCGTTTTTTGCCATTTGGCTACGGAACCCTAAAAAGGACTTCTCCTACTCACGATTATCTTCAATGCATGTTTACGCCTCGCAGTTTATCCAGCACAGTGGAAAATAGCACAAGTGATAATGCTACTCAAGCCAGGAAAACAGGCAAATGAGGTTAATTCGTACAGGCCCATAAGTCTCCTATCCGTGACTGGGAAACTGCTGGAGAAAATAATTCTAAATAGAATGCGTCCGCTGTTGCCCAATGTGATACCATCTCATCAATTTGGATTTCGGGAGCAACATGGGACAATAGAGCAAGTACATCGCCTTACTGATGTTATCAGTGGAGCACTAGAAAACAAACTATACTGGTCTGCTGTATTTCTAGACATTGCTCAGGCATTTGATAAAGTTTGGCATATGGGTCTACTGCTGAAAATAAAAACTATGCTGCCACATTCATTCTACTTGTTACTGAAATCATATTTATCCATGAGATGTTTTGAGGTTAAACACAGAAACGAGTCGTCTCAGCTATTCCGGATCAAATCTGGAGTGCCACAGGGGAGCATATTGGGACCAGTCCTCTATTTGATCTTTACAGCTGACCTGCCCACCTACAAAAATACAACTGCCACCTATGCGGATGACACAGCAATATTATCTGTAGATAAGACGGCGGAATCTGCATCTGCAGCAACACAAACACATCTATTGATGATTCAAAAAAAGCTTAGCACAGCTGTACACATGCAGGATAGAATGATTAAAGTAAATGGTGTTTTAGAATAAATAGTAATGAGCTGTCGGGTGTTGGCCGTATGGAGGATGAATCCTTGATATATCTCTTTATAGAATTCATTTCTGATTTGCAGGGCGCTTCGAATAGCGCAGCGGACGGTAACAAGACGCCACCATCACCGGCCAAGCCTCCGAATCGGGAGCGCTGTCTGTACGGAGCTAACTGCTACAGGTAACATAAGCTTTCATTCCGGCAATATTTTGTAAAGTATTGTGTTGTGATTCTGATGGAACAAGTTGTGGTAACCCTAGCGTCACCTTATCGTCCAGTAGATCAACTGTCACAGTGTTATACATCTCGCTAACGAAGTATCAAATATTGGTTGCATAAATACAAGTTCCAATTTTGTTATTGTGGATGGTCCCCAGGCATAGCATGATGCTATTAGCATCCCATAGCATAGGCAGGATGTATTTATGCAATCGATCTTTGAAACTTCGTTACTGCATTGTAAAAACTTTGACAGTTGATGACGTCTGTAGAAGTTCTGCTGCTCGACGGTAGATGGCTCTAGGGGTCGTTATACCTAGTTTTCGCTGCCATCTTGTATTACCTTTATAGTAACCGGCATGAGGAGAGAGAGCGAGTAAATTCTTGCATCACTTTTGAAAAAGCGCTGCACGACTTAAACTCTCACTCTAAAATCGTGCCATGTTGTTTGCCGAATGGTACACTTTGCCTTTATTCCAAAAGGCGATTACGCACGAGATTATAGCTTGCACATTACGTTCTTTTAAACATCTAATCATTTACTTACGACAATGTCAGTGGTTTTAAAAATTATAACCCTTTGTTGGCAGACGCAACCCCGCGCACAAGGCACAATTCAGCCACCCGACGGACGCGGACTGGGGCCCCGGCGCTCTCGGCGCCTGCCCGTACGGCGCGGCGTGCCGCAAGCGGGACCCGCGGCACTGGGACACGCATGAGCACCCGCCCGGGACACACCCACTCCCACCAGGTAACTAATGAGATGACGGAGGACTAGAGCCAAGTATCGATGGGGCTAGTAATACCATTAGACCGCTGGCCCATGTAGTAAAAAATAGGGGTCATCTGAACCACCAGGTGACCTATCTAAAACGATATAAGGGCTGCTGTCCAACTTAGTGCAGTTGAGAATTGAAAAGTACAACCCTCGATTTTTCCTCTTCTCGCATGATTTTTGTACGGGGATGCGGAATAATGGATTAGAACTGGTATTGAAATAGTATGAAACTGGTGCCGAATAAAATGTTGAGTCACAAAGTCGGATTTTTTTTTTTTTTTCGACTATTTCCGGGGTAAATTTGGTCGTTTGGTTTTTTACGGCACCAGTTACGGCCAGCGGTCTACATATATATAGGTACAGAAGTTAATCTCCATACAAAGTGCGCTCAAGCAATGCACACTGACACCGACCACAGACACGATATCTCGGCAGTCGGGACCAGTCCGGTTGCCATCCGCTTGAGTCGTATTTTTTTTGTGGTAATTCTTATTAGTTTTATGTAGGTGTGTGTATGTTTGTTACCTCTTCACACCTAAATGACAGGACCAGTTTTGATGAAATTTTGAATGTACAAAGCTTTGATTAAAACAGGCTACTTTTTATCCCGGAAAAATAGATGAAACTTCACTTCTCTATCATTTGTTGTAGACTATTTATTAAAGTTGAACATCCTAGTGTTGGTAGATAGTTAAATGTTTAAATACCATGCACATATCGTCACTGCCACATGTCATGCAAAATTGGTTTTACTAATCCTGTCAGTATAAATTTGGCTTGTGTCCGCAGCGGGCGGCCAGATGGTGGTAAGGCGTGGCAACGTATTCTACATCAACGCGCAAGCGGTCCACTTTCACGATGACCACTTCGAGGTCGAAGATTCAGAGGGAGACAGCGTCGATTTTGATTACGAATTCTAGTCGTTTGCCCCCAAAGATAGTGCCTGCATGAAGCTAAATGTAAACTAAGTGATTGTTTGTATGTTCAAGATCAAAGAGCAAAACCACAAGCAAAACCGAGGGCAAGAAAGCGAAGGGCCAGTACAGAGTCAGATGGATCAGAAGTGTCAGACTCACAGTCACCAAGCAGGCTCATTGTGCAAGGCAAGAGACCACGGAAACCGGTGCCCAAGTACAGTCCGGGCTCCGAGTCGGAGGATGAAGACCCGTTCCACAGTGATGGGAGTGATGAATGGGAGCCTCCATCAGATTACACACAGACTCAAGACTTCTGATTCCATCCACAAGTATTTATAAGGAATTATGTTTGTTGTTGAGAAATAAATTGTGATTGTACTTGGTAGTTTCTCTTTATTATTCTTATCTTAAAATTAATGTGGTAAGCATTACCAAAAAGATCAGGGTGTGTAACACAATTTCTCTGTCCAGAGAACATTTTGATTAACTCAACACTCAACAAAAATTAAACAGTTCAATTCTTTGTGATCTAAGAAATAAGAAAAGTCTTTTTTTACATTGCGATACTGGCATGTTCGTAAATGTACTGTTATGCTAGGTTTACACGCGTGCCACGCAGCCCGGCAAGCAGCACGGCGAGCAGCCCTGCGGTCCGGGCTCGCCAAACAAGTGCACATTCAAACAGTCGAACAGCCTGTTTACATGCTTGTGGTTGTCTTTGTGCCCGTTGAATGTCGTATTGAACGCGAGCGTGTAAACCCGACATTAGAGTAGTATAAAAGTTGTGAAACACTTAATACATATATTTTAAAAATTCCCAAGGGGAAAAGTAGTTAAAAGAAATCCTGCTCCTTTCACACGGTGAACAGAAATCAATTTACACTGTCAGCCACTTATCTAAACCTTCACGCACAGCAAAGCGTAGGGAATAGGTAAAAATCACCAATTGAACTGCATAAAATCTCCACTCTTCAGTGGATGCAATTCTATTAGTGTTTTTTTATCTCGCCGCTGTGTTTCCTCGTTGCTCTCCAGTGGACAGTCTTACAGATGACCCCTGAGCCCCTAAGTCTTCGAGTAGTGACAATTAGACATTTGACTTCCACCCCCCAAGTCCGCTAGAGCTAGTAGTAGCCCTCGTCCTCCTCCGCCTGGTCCTCCCAGACGGGCGGCGGCTGCAGCAGCAGCGGGGCTCCCCCCCCGCGCACGCGCAGCGCGTACACGGCCGCCTCCACCTTGCCCACGTTGGCGCGGGTGGTGCTGGACTTGCGGGCCAGCTCGCGCCCGAAGCCGAACAGACCTGGGGTTAGAACTGCTGTGAGTGCTTGTAGTATAATTTTAAACAAAAAAAACCGACTTCAAATTAGCAATATTTTGAAAGTATTCTGTTTACGGAATGTAAAATCTTGACTTCATCAACAAATTACCGAAAACGACGTAAATCTCCATATAAAATTTGAAGAGTTCCCTCGATTTCTCCAAGATTCCATCATTAGATCCTGGTTTCGTGCCAATGGGACCAATTTCGAGTTATACCCTTTCGATTAAAAAAAAAATAAAATAGGTCGAATTGAGAACCTCCTCCTTTTTTTGAAGTCGGTTAAAAATGGAACTGATAATCACGTCTTTGTATCGAGGTTAATATTTTCTTTTTTTTAATTGAAGAAACCCACGACGAAACGCGTTCGAAACGAACGTCGGCTTTACACTTAGGTGCTGCGCAAACGACAGACTATCCGCGACGGACGCTTTAGTCTGTGAAAATAGAACCCATGCAATTATATGCAGTAACGGACCGACTTTTTGCGCGTCGTGTGTGTTCCTGCATAGGTTCTATTATCACAAACTAAAAAGTGCGACACGGATAATCTGTCGTCTGCACCTTATCTGGTCGCCGAGTAACCGGGTTAGGCACTTGCCCCACCGCCGGCGAGTAGCCACTGTTTTGTGTTTTAATAAGACAGTATAGCTTACTCGCCGGCGGTGGGACAAATGCCTTATACGCCCAGTAGTCAGCCTGTGACAACTGCCGCTCGCCGAATGTGGACAACTATCATGCTCTTTACATTTTTACAGTCAACACACGCATACATTATGTTGGATTTACTTAGAAATTTTTGAACAACCAAAAATTTTGTACTGTATGCTAACTCACCAGAATACCCAGTGTAGAGTTGGCGCACGACTCTGCAGGCCTCGTGGCAGTCCTCACTGTCCCCGCTGGATATGCTGTTGATAGCCTTCCGCATCAACTCCCCAGTCAAATCTGCTATGCCTGAAAACAAAGGTTCTCTCTTTAATAATTTCTGTGTTCTAGTAAGGGCCCGTTCCCACCATGTCAGGCGTCGGCCCGATTTTTAATCGGGTGTCGTAGCGGCAGAACATTTTATATGAAGCTGTTCACAGTTCACACACGCTCGATAATCGGATCCGACATAAAATGTCGGGCGTTTTGCGAGCCCGCAAGCCGATGAAAAATCGTGCCCCGGGCGCATCGTGCGCTATTCACATCAAATCGGATGTCGGGCCGACCCCGCTCGCGCCTCACCCCCTGTACCTCCTGCGCGCCGCGTTCGCGCATTTACATTGTCGTGGCCGACAGTCGACTGGGGTGAATAGAGGCCCCGGCACCGATTAAACATCGGTCCGGCGCCCGACATGGTGGGAAAGGGCTGTAAGAAGTAGTAGTAATTTTCAGGGGCATAAAGGGGAGAGGAAAGTTGCCATTGATAGTGTATTATTGAGCCAATTGATTCCTTAGCTCTTTGCCTACCAATTAAAGAATTTTCATTAAATCTCAATGCTATGTTGCAATCTTAGACAAATAAAACTTATTTACTCGGAAATTGTCTATTAACTTGGCAAGATTTTGTAGATTTTGAGTAATTAATGCACCAATTTGCCAACAAACCTAAATAACTACTTGCGAATTGATGATTCACCAATTTTGCTTCATTCTAGGGACTGTAACTAAGACTTGAATAGACTTACCAAGCATATAATCATTCTGTGTGAGCATTGTTACAACAGTCCTCTCCTCATCTCCGCCCTCCTTCGTAACCTTCTCACTATACGTCAACTGGCTCTGCACATCCTTCCAAGGTATGATCTCTTTCTTTTCCATCAAGGTCAGGAATGTCCATGCTTCGATAAACTCCTGGAAGCCCGAAGTGACTGCTCGGTTGTGAAGATGTGCCGGGCTGTTCTCCAGCTCTAAACCAATAGATTTGAGAGGCCCTTGGATGAGCTTTTGGATGCGCTCCTTAGCTTCTTGAATTGCTGGGCTAGCCGATTCCTTGCTGTAAGTTGTTCATAAGTCAATTAACCAATTTTGTTGCTTGTTGGAATGGTAATATTTCTTGAGTATAATTAAAATGCTACAGATATAAAAATATTTTTATGTCACATTTTCTATGCATAGAACAGTAGCTTTATTTTTCTAAGCTACACCATAACTGGCTTAGAAGACAGAATAACAACAAAAACAAAGTCTGTTAGCCCTCTTACAAATCAGTAAATAAACATTTTTTTATGAAATTTAGCTAAATTTAATAATTTAAGAATAACACTTTTTTTTTATTAAAAGATTACATATCTTATAAAGTTCCATGAACTGCTAAGAAAGAAAGGCACGTAACTCGGCTGGTTTTAAAGTTGCGACCAGAATGAGGAATTACTATAGAAGAGTTTATTTACTTCCCACGAAATATACTCACGTAATAACAGAATGCAACAGGAATATGATTCTCTTGCTCTCGATGGTGATATCGCGCGATAGCTTGACGAGACGCTCGTGCCGGTCCTGCCGCTCTGTCAGCTTCACCGCTGTGGCTTTGAACAGCGCCAGCACGGGACTATCCGCTGCCAGCGACGTAGCAGTTTCCTTCGCCACCGAAGACAGCGTATGATTGCTGTGATTGTTGTGTCGACGACTGCGATTCCTGCCTAAAAATTATAAATTAAATACCCGTCCTTTTTTCGTACAATTGCTGAAGAATTAATGGAACTCACCTCGTCCTGACATAGTGGAAATTTCAGTTAAGTTTACGATGTGTGTTAAATTGAGTTAATAGAAGATTAATTCACTATTTTAACAACTTTTACGCTCACCCGCCTCTGAAATTTGACAATTTTGACGTGTTTTTGACACTTTGGTTGAAAGATTCCATAGTCAAAATATATATATTTTTAAATAAAGACCGCCATGGATGAAACTTTGCGGCAACACCTTAGGGAGAGAAACCGTAAAATTCCGGAAAAATACGTTTGCCTACTTGGCTAACAGTTATTTTAATAGTAGCTGAAATAGCTCGTAGCTCGCGCTGTCTTTGCTGTGATTAATATTTCTATTCTGTATTCTATCCGTCATAGTCATACATACACATCATATCGCCAACGCCAAGTAGATTTGTGTGTAATTGTTTAATTTCGAATATTCCGAAGATTTATGCATTTATTGTAGTTATCTGTGTTCTCGAACAGTTAATCCTATATTAATCTTTACTCTTTGTCGCTGAAATTCGTGTTGACTGTCCAGAGTCCACGAATTTCTTATCGCAAGAGCTACACCCCGGGTGTGACCAACTTCGGTATTTCCTGTTGAAAGTTAAGGTAACTTTCTCGAAATAAATATAAGTACGTGCACCTATTGGTCTTATATTGGAGGATAAGGATATATTGTAAACAATATTTATTTTTAGGGCATCAAAATGTCTCAAACGCTGACGTTCGGTGACTCATGCGCGCCGATAACTTGCCATGCATGGAATAAGGATAGGAGCCGTAAGTAAATGATGTTTTTCACACATTATCATACTGCGTTACTAACTAATGTAGTTCTTAATCTCCTAGTTAAATTACATGAGTAGTGCTCAGTGCTTTTAAATTTCTTTGGAAGAATCTTATCAGAATTGCACATTGATTAATGCTTCTTTTGTCTTAAGAAACTTTAACTAATTGTTACAGAAATTGCCTTCTCCCCTAACAACAATGAGGTTCATATCTATCAAAAGGATGGAAATGATTGGAAGCAAACCAACAACTTGGCTGAACATGACTTGAGGGTCATGGGCATTGACTGGGCTCCCAATACTAATCGCATTGTAACATGTTCTGTTGACCGGAATGCCTATGTCTGGACCCAAGGAGATGATGGGAAGTGGAGCACCACTCTTGTACTGCTTCGTATCAACCGAGCAGCCACTTGCGTGAAATGGTCACCCATGGAAAACAAGTTTGCTGTTGGCTCTGGAGCCCGGTTGATTTCAATTTGCTATTTCGAGAAGGAGAACAACTGGTGGGTCTCTAAGCATATCAAGAGGCCTATTCGCTCCACCGTTACTTCGCTGGATTGGCATCCTAACAATATACTCTTAGTGGCTGGGTCGGCTGATTTCAAAGTAAGAGTTTTCTCTGCTTACATTAAGGATATTGAGGACCAACCTGGCCCTAATGTTTGGGGAACAAAGCTGCCATTAGGCCAGCTCCTGGCTGAGTTCCCGAACTCCCCATCTGGAGGTGGTTGGGTGCACAATGTGTCATTCTCAGCTGACGGCAACAAGGTTGCCTGGGTTGGACATGACAGCTCCATCAACGTAGCTGATGCTACTCAAGGGAAATCTGTCATTAAACTGAAGACTGAATATCTGCCCTTCCTGGGATGTAATTGGGTGACCAATAACTCCTTAGTTGTGGCAGGCCATAGCTGCATTCCATTGCTCTACTGCCATGACGGTGACTCTTTGAGATTTGTTGCTAAATTAGATAATACTCAGAGGAAGGAGTCCGGAGGCTTGTCGGCCATGAAGAAGTTCCAGTCTCTTGATCGTCAGGCTCGTATTGAGACCAATGACACTTTCCTGGATTCTATCCACCAGAATGCTATTACCAGTATTAACCTGTATAAGGGCACAAAAGCCTGTACTAAGAAGTTCAGCACTTCAGGCATGGACGGACAACTTGTCATCTGGGATATGGACTCTTTGGAGAGGTCCATCGAAGGTCTCAAGATCCAGTAAGGAAACACCACCAGATTAATGTATAATTTTATTCATAGGAATAACTTTAGTCGCATGCGATCTGAATCACTCCATCAGAAAATATAGTATAGCATGAAAAAGCCGTGGAAAGTATTAACGATCACAGTCAGATCAGTCTAGCCAGAAAAGAGAAGAAGCGATGATGGCGGCGAGTGAGTCAGCTCCCAGACAATAAAAACTTTCAAATATACAGATTAACGCAATAATTTATAGGTACAACGTCTATACTTTATAATTATAATACAATTAAATTTGTTTAACTGACAATGAAAAATAATAAATTAGACGTAAGACTACACCCTATTTATAATAGATCACTTTTAATACTACTGAAGTACTGTCAATGTCACATTAAAATTTAAGAATCAACGAAACATATCTTTTTAACATCCAAATCGTATTCCTAGAAAAATATAAGGCCATTGTTTGGATCGTTGGGTGCGGGTGAGGCTACTGAGGCGCTGTGATGTTGAAGACGGGCCCGATGCGCAGGAGCACGCGGCGGAGCACCGAGCGCAGTTCAGGTTTGACGTCGAAGCACGTCACCTCGCACAGCAGCGGGTAGTAGCGGGACACGTGCGCTGCGAACTGGGGACGACCAGGAGGTTTAGCGTAATCGAAATGATCATCGATTCGATAACGATTTTGTTTGCGAATTAACCCGGAATTGTATGGAATGAAACCTGAGACAGCGCCTCCAAGCGGAACGTTTGCACAACTGCCGCAGTCGACAAGTCTCCATACAATTTAATGCAAACGAAATCGTTATCGATTCCATGGCAGTTTTGTAACACTAGACGCTCAGTGCTCGGTACCATTGCCGTGAGTGGTATCCGGACTTGCTAGCGACGATAAACTCGTAAACGATTCGCATGGAGAATTGAGCTTCAACAAGTTGAACAAGTGACCTCAATCGGCGCTGTAAAGTTTTCCAGACAAATCGTTTAAATTCTGAGATCGAATTAGAGATCAAAAATGTAAACAAACGTGTTGCCATTGCTTTATTGTTATGAATCAATAAACTAAAAGTATGTAGTTAAAAAATTAATACAATTATATCAATTAGTAACAAAAAGGTTGACTACATCTGGAGTGTCATTTTGATATTGACATTTGATTGTTTAAATTTTTGACCTCTAATTCGATCTCACACTATACGTCGTTAGAGTACGGTCACTAAATTCATGATTTTGGTACAGATATAAATTTGTATGGCAGTGTCAAAGGGAGTGGCCTAAAGGCGCTAGGCTAATGCCATAAACTTTATGGCATAAAGGCTAATGCATAATGCAAAGGTGGTGGTGGAGGCAAGTACACGCATCGCTTTTATTTGGAAAACATATTTGTTACATAACCGAATGCCAACTGCTAACCAGAGATGGGCAAAATTTATTCGAATACCGAATAAGGCTTTTAACAGACGAACTGCTAGTAGTGACCGGTAGAGGCTGCTACTTCAGCCGTCGCCACATGCCGATTCGTCGGTGGCAGTAGTCTGAAGCCTCTGCCGTTTACAATTTGCAATTCGTCTGAACAATATCCATTAATTAGCGAATCGTTATTCGCTAATTAATGGATATTGTTCAGCGTTATTGTTGTTGTGCCAATGTCTAATTCGTTAATGAGATTCTCGAATGATTTATTCGTTAGACATTGGCAACAATTATTATCTATGGAATACTTGCTTCATTTTTCTCCAAAATTATTAACTACCTAAACATCACTGAAACATGTTTGTAGATACTAATACTGGCTGAGCTAATTTTCGCCTTGCCGACTTTACCCCACTTGCCGGGAAATGATAATCGAAATCAGATGTAGAAATTGACGCGCATCGTGGGCACTGAATTAGTATTTCAGTCGAACAAATATGTTCGTAAGATGGGGCTTATCAAGCTGTGCACACAAGATTTAACGAGACTGCTTATCTCGATGATTCATTGTTTTGAAGCGTCATCGACGTCACAACTATGTTACAGTGAAAGATTAAAAGAAAGCGGTTTGACTACAACTCGCGTTTTCTTCTCGTGTATAGGTAGAATCTTGCTATACTTAGAAGTTCTATTCCTATTGAAACTAACTAGCTATTTTAATAATGTCCCCTCATCACGAACCGAAACACTTAACTCTTTACTTGCAATTGTTGCAACTGTGTATTAATTACGTACAGTTGTGGTCAGGATCGGATTCAGGCTCAAAAAATATTACCTATGAATAAAAAAAATATATTACTTGACAATTCCACATCATTTGGCGTATTCTTCGCGAATTTAAGTCTAGTTCATCAATACCCCATTGTCCCCCAAAAGTAGAATTCAAATTTTTCCAAACATCATTTATGGCGATAGGCGTGAGTGATAGAAACAATTTGCTGTGAAAATTTTTATGTTCCTTTTGACCGTTTTCTGGTCTTTTTCTTCAGTCTTTCGTTAATAGTCAACTTTAAGCTTAAACTACGGTAATTTTGAGAAGTATATTACAAAGTTGGAATTATGTAACCAATAATACAATCGTACTCCGACATCCAACCCCGATTGTGGTTCAATTCAGTCAACTGTGATATAACTAACCCAGATATACTAATCCTTTATGCAATAACTATTCGTGCTGCCTCCGCCGGCGTGAAACTATATCGGATAAGCAGTGACGATAACCTAAATAGAGCCAATTGGCTGAGTGATATTAATAGCATTGTTTACAGAGTGCCTGAGTACCTGTGTAGTACTCCATTGGGACAGGGGTGGACTGAAAGGGCGGGTATGAATTCGCAAGGCCAGACAATGACCAGTTTGCATTTGTAACTATTGTTTATATCGATGGTATTTACAGAAGGTGAGATAGAATTTTTGATAAATGTCGGAAAATAAGGAATTCTATTGCGGACCTTTTGGTACAGAATATGAATTAATACGTGGGCTAAAATATAACAAAAAAATCGCTCGAGATATAGAACTTTCTTTAACCCTTTAACCGCAAAATATCCTACTCATTTCTTATGTAAGTTAAGTACACAGCTATTGACAATACATTATTCCTTTTTTTTTTGACACTCGTCGACACTAGCAATTTCGGTATTATGTCGACGGTTAAAAGGTCAACGCATTCATCTAAGTATGTTAGGAATTTTCTGTAATTAGTTTCCGAGACGTTTTTGACTAAGATTTTCCGATAGTGGTTTTGTTATTAAGTCCTGAGTGAGATGTTAATTATTAGAGTGATTAATTTGTATAGCTAGAAACATTTGCGCCTTGACACAATAACTGCCTATGCTAACGACATTGATCGTAACAAAGAAGCCATTCAAATACTATGTTACACCAATTTTGGGCAGTTTTAGCACCACGCCGGTCTGTTTAGGGTTTGCAATATCCGAACCTTTTTTTAAATTCGAATAATATGAATAATTCGATTTCGATATTCGAATATTCGAATATTTCGGATAGTTCGGATATTTTATGAAATAAAACATAATGATGATTTAAATTGTGCAATCAAAGCATGTTATGGTTATAAATGTAACTTTTTTCATAAATAATAATTGAACGCCATCAAAATCGAGAGATTTAACTGTAAAAAGTATAAATTTACAGCTTAGACAGTCATATTCATATTTCTAGAACAATCTTAAATCTTATTTTTTATTCACATACCTAGATATTAATATTAATAAAATAATTTGTATCTATGAAAAGAAAATCGAATCACCAATCACTTCGGCGAGTCTTCTCTGTGGAAGTTGTGTTTTGAGAGCATCGACAAAATTAACAGACAGTCGGTTTTGTTTATGAGTTAGTCTTTTAAATAATATCACTCTCAAGGGCTCAAGCCAAATCTCCGTACCATAATAACCTGGTTAATTTAGACAATTGGAATACAGAAAATTCCGACAAAGCCAAATCTCCGTAGAGACCTTTAGTTTTACCATAAAAAATAAAGTGTCTAAAGTCCCCATTGATCCCATGTAAGTTAATGGAGTTATTCGAGCTCCAATGTAAAAAATTTAAGTTTTTTTAATTTCATCCAAAACAGTAAGTTTTATAAGAAAGTGCCTCAAACCAAAGTTGTAGATCTCAAAATTTTCTATAAAATAGACCGTATGGTTTTTTTCTCAGACCCACTATTTCCCAGATATTGCGCTTGTAAAAATCATGGTATACACCACGTACTGAATGAGGTGGTGTACTCGCGGTAGTGTAAGCGCAATATCTGGGAAATAGTGGGTCTGAGAAAAAAGCTATGAAATTCATTTTGTAGATAATTTTGAAATCTACAACTTTGCTTTGAGGTACTTGCTTGTTGCTGATAAAACATATCGTTTTGGAGATAATTAAGAAAACTTAAAATTTTGACATTGGAGCCTAAATAACTCCCTTGGCTCACATGTTATCAATAGGGACTTTTGACACTTTATTCTGTATGGTAAATCTAAAGTTTCAACGAAGATTTAGCTTTGTCGGAATTTTCTGTATTTCAATTGTCTAAATTGGGTTATTTGACATGTCACCTAATTAAAATCATAGTAAATCCGCTATTTTTTCTAGTTGCAGTAATTCTGCTTCGCTATATCGCACGTTAAATCCAACACCATCACTATCCAAAAAATCTATTTTTTTTGTTTTCTACGCCATCTTACAATACTTGAGGTAAGCTACACTGTCATTTGAACGAAACGCTCCAATTCGCATTGGTTCCGGCAGATGGCGTAGGTACCCGAACGACATTTTGCAAAGTTGAGCGCCGCTGGTAGTTCCAAGACTGTCCTTATGCTGGTAGCGACGCGTCACTTGCGGCAATTAGGAAAATAATAAATGGAACAGTGACACTTTGTATTTAAAGTTGGTTTCACGCAGCGGTATTTAGTGAAGTTATAAGTGGAATAGTGCCATATTGTGTTTAATGACGGTATGCCATTGAAGCAAAAGGTGAGTTTTGTGTTTTTTTTTAAATAGAATACTGTCACTTTGGTCTTAATGTCATTTTGCAACTTATTCATTTATATTGTAACTAGCTTTTGCCCGCGGCTTCGCTCGCATTAAGTTCGGAATGACACAGAAGAGATCTCAGAATTATTTGAATACGCTGCTGT